>CM057150.1:16574320-17174320 GCA_029964075.1 Patiria pectinifera | reverse complement strand
TTTTTTAACTGTCCAAGACATCAAAGCACAGTAGGTGTAATTATACAGAGTAGATTTTCAAATGTAATGGTAGCCAGTATTAACCCTAATGTACCGGTACCTGAATCCATCAAAATCAACACCCCTGTTTTGGGGGTTTCCAGGGATTTTGTCAGATTCAGGATACATGTACCTCCATATTGCACAAACTGGGGATTTTGATGGATTCAGGATTGGAACCCTAGCGGAACTGCAGGATTTTGATGGATTCAGGATACCTCTATATTGAGCTGTTGGGGGACTTTGATGGATTCAGGATCTTAACAGATTTACTCCCGGCTAACTGGTGGATTCTGATGGACTCACTGTCCACCACCAGTTTTTCGCATGGCAAAATTGATGGATTTTGGCGGATTCAGGATACTTTTTATAGTAAAAGAGCCCAAGGAGTTAGGGTAAATAAATGCTTGTGCCAGCATAAATTAGAAAAAGAAATCTGGACTTCCGTTTCTGACGAGTTGATCTGTTCATTTCCTAAACACAAAATTGCTGGCACCAGTATACATGTACATGAAATTTCCCATATTATGCATGACGTGTATTTCTAAGCATGAACGGTATCGCAGTTCTGCAGGTACTGCTATGAGAACTGTGGCATGGTTTTCTCAGACCAGCAAAAAAAAAATTAAAACAATCAAATAAGATTATGGTGCAATGCAACGAAGAAGGGAATCATGAAAACTCATTCTTTCCACACCTGCCACACTTACATGTATGTTAAAAACAGGCAGTACAGTCGACTCTTGTTAGTACCAACTCTGTTAATACAAATTCTGGTTACAGTGTATAACAAACATAAGGCATTGGTCCTGGCTGTGCATTTATGTGCACAATGAATGGGACTGATGTTCCTCTTAATACAAAATTCTGATATAACAAACAATTTGGCTAGGTCCAAAGGAGTTTGTATTAACGAGACTCGACTGTATTGGAAACACATGTTATAGACACTTACTATGTAGACTGGGGCATTCTTTTTCTTCAAGGCGCAGACCTCTATGATTTCAGATGCCGTCTGATGAACAGCAAGGGCACGTTTTCCTTTCTGTACCTGGGATGAAACATTAAAATTGAACAACAACAGAAGCACTGGCTTCTGTTGGTTACTTCTTTGTGTGTTCACCAGGGGGCAGTGAGACTGATTTAAAGAGGTTACAAGTGGAATGCTCGAAGACATTTCCGTCATTTTTCGGGTATATGTAGCTTAAGGTGTGATGAAATAAAAACGACTATTGTGCCTGTCATGAAATGAGTACAAAAGGTACTTTTGAGAGCTGTTTTTCAGGTCCTGTTTCAACCCGAATGTTCAATTTGTGTAAAAGTCGTCGTAGGGGGCAGCAACCAAAACATAGTAAATCGTGACGTAATAAACAGGACTCGTTTATACTACGCTGCATCGGGAGTCCTGTTTATTACGTCACGATTTACAATGTTTTGTTTGCTGCCCCCAATGACGACTTTTACACAAATTGCACGTTCGGGTCGAAACAGGACCTGAAAAACAGCTCTCAAAAGTACCTTTTGTACTGATTTCATGACAGACACAATAGTCAGTTTTAGTTCATCACACCTTAGGCTACATACATGTATACCCGAAAATGCGGGAAATGTCTTCGAGCATTCCACAACCTCTTTAATTGAGGGTGTAAGATTTGCGCTTGACGCTGTCTCTCGCGTGTACAGATGAGGAAGTGATACGCTGCGTAGTTAGTTCTTTGGTATACGATGCGCGTAAATTATTTTCAAATTTGATATTCAGTTGTTTTGACTCTTGAGTATACGAGCGGAAGAAACAGTTTTTCTACCGTTTCCTGTTTCACATTCGACGTTTCTAGCTTCACGTTTCATGGTTAACAGTTAGACAGATGCCTACGTTAGTGATTTGAACTAATGATTGCATGGACACAGCATTTGAGTATTGTGGAGTTTTTACGAAACGCGTAAGAAACTGTCCTGCAAGACAGTCGTCTGTTTGGTAAGCCAAGAACATGCATCAGAACCTTAATATGAGCTCCGTGCACAAGTATACCCCATCAACGGCCAGAGAAGGAGAGTTGGGGTGACCTAGACTGGGTCCTGGTCCATCCACTGCGTATTTCGAATGTATCTTAAGTTATTGGAGGCGGGGATTAGTCTCGGGGACCATCGCAAGTTGAATTCCAACAGCTGCGCGCGCCGTCGACGCACTCACGCGAAGACCCGGTGGCTATAGCTTTTGCACATTCAGGAAGTCGTGCGTACTTCGCGCGCGAACCAGTACAGTACAGTACGCGCACGCTGTGTGTCCCGTCCACAGAGCTCCCAAAAGATGTAAAAGGACGCGCCCTCTTTGTTGGCGCACGGAGCCCATAAGAGAGATCAGGCTTCAAATGAACTAAAACTGGTCTAAACAGGTCAGGGTATTCCTGGTATTTATCAAATAGCAATTTTTCAATAGCACTTTAAAATTCAAAAAATATAATAATTTTTTTTTTGGGGGACGGGGGAAACTTGAAAGTAGCACTTCTCAGCCATACCTTTTGATCAACTGGTGCTGTGTCGAATGCCTTCAGGGCAAGCCCCTCATTGAGGGACACAAACAGGTGGCCGGTGCTTCCCCACACTGCGTGGACTTGTCCGGCTGCTGTATCACTGTTGAACAGGTCGTCCACATCCTGAGAAAAGACGGATGAAGACTTGAGGATGAACTTGATGCCAATGTGCAATGTGCCCCTGTCATACGGAGCTTTTTAGTCCAGAGGGTGGGGGGAGGGGGGTTAAATGAGTACATGTACATGTACTTGATCTAAAAAGGTGCTCCATTTCGGCTTTCTTGGTTTATAAAAATGGTCAAACACAGGGGGAGTTATCAGTTGGAGTGGTTGTGAAGTGTGTACATTTTCATTTTTGGAAACATATAAACAAAAACAAAGAACAAAATTTCACGGGGGTGGGGGTGGGGGTGGGGGAATAAGTATTCCTGACCCCCCCCCCCCTCCCTCCCAAGATGGATAAGCCACGTGTATACCGTAGATAACTCTGTAAAAAATTACATTAAAACAACATGGCTTTGGTTATTTTTCAGATTTTATTTTTTATATCTAACTTACCGGTACTACTTTCCACATTACAATAGTAGGCCTACATAAATGTACGTATGTGCCCTACATTTTTCAGATAAAAAATTTCAATTCCCATAATCGTATCCACATACTGAACTATACTCAGCTGATTTACCTACCGGTATCTGCAAAAATAGCAGGGTTTTTACATGTTAACTTTTTCATAAATATTTCATTTCTACAGAGTTGCACAACTAGCAAACATTTTATATTTTGATTATTTTGATTTGGAACAAGCCAAGGACACGGGATTTAATGTGCCCGAGATATAAACATTTAATATTTACCATATTTACTTAACTTACAAATTATCTCCAAGAAGTTCGCATTTCTGAATAAATTCAGGGGTGTGAGTGACCACTGACAAAAATAGCTGAAAACAGCTGAAAAAAAGGTGTAAAAAAGCTGAACTTTGGAAAACTTCTATACTTTTTTTACACAGCAAGTGAAGGAAAAAGCTGAAAAAAAGCTGTAATCCAACACACACAAAAACTGAAATCAGCTTTAAAGCTGAGATATCACACCCCTGTAAATCACATACGTGTAGACGTAATTATCTTAATAGAAACAACTTTTCTTATCTTGTAACAAACAAGCAAAAAATCCTGAATTAAGATAATATTAATTATTATTGCAGTCATCTGGCATGTCTGTGTACTTTTATTGACATAATGTTGCAGTCATCCGGGTACTTTTTAAGAAAACATACAATGCGCTGATGTATTTTCAACATTGGAAGCCTGATAGGCTATAAATAATAATATCGAATAATCCAATAATAATGATAAATCGACGGTTCTATATTGCATTCCATCAAAATTTTCCCAGGGGCCAGATATTCCTTATCTTCTTCATTCCATTTCCAAGATTACATGTAGGAATCACAAGGATGTGGTAGTTATTTATTTAGTTTTGGAAAGACATACATTTTGAAACATAGTATGTACACAAGATATGAAATCAAGGCCAAAAAAAAAAAATATTCGGTCTCTGGTCAGACCAAAGTTCCGGAATTGATGCAGGGAAGCGGCTTTTTTTTTTAAATTCTTTTTTTTCTTTTTCTTCAAGCTTGGATTGTACAGACAAGGTGGGGTACTATTTTGCTTTTTTGGTGTCCTCATGTACCGGTACATTTTGTACATTGGTGTCCTCCATAATTTGCCTTGGTGCTCTCGATCATTTGCCTTGGTGCAATTTCCCATTCCTTGGTGCTCTGTAGACATGGTAGACAGACGTCGTGACATACGTGATTGCTGAATTTTCTGCCTTTAAATTCCTGTTTAAACTAGTTTTTAAAAAAATATAGAGCTTTGGATTTCAACTTATTTCTCATCTGTAACATTTTCAGTACCCAGGAACTGTTTTTTCCTCATATTAATGCCTATTTTGAAATAATCTTAAAAACATGAGTACACACAGTTATATATAAATGTCCCACCTGGACCCCCAAAAATAAGCTGGACATTTTTATCAAATTTCTCATTATTTCAACAACTAACATCCAAATCCTTTATTATTATGTCTGTATGTACACTATATCTCTACTATTGAATGACTACTAGGTACTACAATCATTGAAGTTTATTTCTTGACTTTTAACATGGTTTAAATCAAGAGCTACCGTATTTTTCATGTTGTGCAGTTGTGACATTTATTGTGGACAGACCTATATGTTTAACACGCCCCTGATAATCTTTGTACCATTTACACAGGCATGCAACTGGGAATTTAGAAAAATGAGGAAACTCCAAACCAAACAAGACTTTGAACAGTAGAACAGTATTTTTCAATTTGTTAGGGCATTCATGAGTAAAAAAAAAAGAGGAAATCAGCGGATCCGAGGAAAAGTTGCATGCCTCTATAAATACAAATATTGAATACTTCGAGTGGTGTAGTAAAACTAGCCTCCCGAGGTGATCCATGGACATTCTATTTCCCGAGGCGAAGCCGAGGGAAAATAGAATGTTCCATGGATCACCAAGGGAGGCTAATTTTTACTTCACCGCGAGATAAAGCATTCAATATTTGTTTCATAACACTTCAACCACAGATTCTGCTTGGCTATGATATTTTAAATTATCTAAATCTGAACACAGTTGAAATAACTTCAATTTCAATACAAAATAGGTGGAAAATGTCTTTCTCTCTTCCAAACTACCCCTTCACGAAATGTTTGAACCCAACTCTGCGACGCGCTCTCTTTGGAACAAAGCACACCAGCATGCATTTACACACAAATACCGCACCGTGGAAATAGTACTTTGGTTGCTATGGGTATAGTACTTTTGGTCCTGCACTGAAAGATAGCAAAAATAGAAAGTATCATGTGACTCGCTCTCGGCAAATCAAGAGACAGAATCTGTGGGTGAGGTGTTATAAACGTGTATCTTAACCCTAACCGCCCTGAATCCTCCAAAATCCTTGTTTGCAAATTGGAGGAATTTGCAGGATTGAGGTTACATGGCAAAAGTGCATTGCTGATTTCGGAGTACGCACTGTCAAGGTCTTGGGCCGGACCTTGTGTTGTTTATGCTCAGCCATGCATAAATTTAGTCCTTGATTATACTTGACATCCTCCGCACTGCTCCAGGATGTCACTGCCTCTGCCTCAGCCTATTGACAGTGATAGCCGGAGGATTTTGCAGGATTCAGGCAGTGGTCACCCCTCCATGGACCATATTCAAGAAATACATGTAACGGAGGAATTTGCAGGATTGAGGCTACATGCTATTTTTCCATGAGGCCAATTGGAGGATTTTGCAGGATTGAGGCTACATCCTAGCAAAAAGGCCTAGTTATGGAGTCAAGTCAAAAAATTTATAGAATGACCTGGTGGCCTCAATGCAGAAAGTTATTTTCAGAGGCAAAAAAAAAATACAAAGTCCACCAGATAACCTATCGGTTGATTTACTATTTTAATTTTACTACCGGATTTTATTTTGAAGTGGATACTGCCAGTAAACTGAGGTGCACAAAAAGAACACAATACCGGTACATGCACAGTTCCGATGCTTTCATGGAGACTAAATATGTAGTCAGTGGTACATGTACCGTACATGTACATTAATACCATGAATACTGTATACCATGCCCAGGTTTACAGTCGTACAGTAGGCCTATAACAGTTGAAACATTTTCTCATCAAAAAGCAAACTTTATTTAAGGTACATGTACAGGTACATGAACTGTTATGATGTACATGTATGCTTGTACACAACATGTACCAGTACATGTACATGTATAACATGAATATTATGTGAATGTAATTAATTCATACACTGTACATGTACACGTGTATGTATGTACATTGTATATTTTAATATTTTCAGATGAATTTTACTCAAACCTCAATAACTGATCTTGGGTCAGCATATTTTGTATTTTTTAAATGTACAGTAGGCTACATTAAACCCAATTGTAAAATGTTTTCAATTCCATTTTATTAATTCAAATTAACCCTAACCTTCCCAACTCCATCAAAATCCATCCCCCCTTTGGCATGTTAGGGGCAGTTTGGCCATCCCCTCCAAGGACCACATTCAAGAAATAATGGAGGATTTTGTAGGATTAGGGCTGCATGTACAAAATATGCTTTTGTTATAAAGAGGCAGTTGGAGGATTTTGCAGGATTGGGGTTAGCCTACATCCTAGCAAAAATGCCTAGGGAGTACATGTAAGGGTTAAATTCAAAATTTGCACTGGTAGTGCATTCTACACTCACATGAAACAGCTGAGAATTGTTTGTTTCTAAATGAACACATTACATTTTGGCCGAGGACTTCCTGTGTTTTTCCCTCATTTTTCACCATACATGTACGTAGGTTTGTGGATTCACCCAACATGTATGTTTATACAATAACTCATACATTTTGTGTGCAAGTGTGCCAGTTTTTAGCAGTCCATATTCAAGCTGAAATATAAGCACAGTTCTGGGGCCAATTTCACGGTGCTGCTAAGCACAAAATTTGCTTAGCACAAAAAAAGTCTGGCTTATAAAAGTAGGTTACCACGCAAAACTCCACGTGACGTATATATTGCTCGTGATTAGTATTCAACTGTTGTTTGCTTAGCATGAAATTCACACGGAGTTTTGGCTGATAACCTGCTTTTCTACAAATGTTTGTGCTTAGCAGCGCCGTGAAATTGGGCCCTGGTCTACGTTTTTGTGCCTTCTATTCCTTAAGAAATATCTCAGGCACATTAAAGCCCATCTCCTTGGCTTGTTCCAAATCAGAATGCACAGCCACACCAACTCCACCAATGCTGGTCTCCCACATGTCGTATCCCACAGCTGCCACCTCCTCTCTGACACGCCTCACCGTGTCCGTCTCCGTGTCTGGCCTCAGCAGGGTCAGGGCACACCCGCCCCCTCCTGCACCTGTAAGCTTGGAGTGGAGGCCATACTTGGACGTCAGGGAGCAAAGGCGCTCCAGGGAGGGATGCGAAACCCCGATGATCTCTAGAAACTTCTGATTCATGTCAATCAACTCTTCCAGTTGATGGTACAAGGTGGACGATTGGTCTGCTGCGACCCCAGTCCCTTCTCCAATTGGAGCGGCCTGATCACCTGACAGCTGTGGAGGATCTGGTTGGTTGCTTACTTCTGCTGTGCCCGCCTCTTTTTCATTTGGCTGTGCAAATTTTTCAAAAAGGGACTGGCACATTTGAGAAATCCCCTGGATCGAGTCCAGCACCGGTCCAATGACTGCTGGGAACTTCTCGTATTTGTCGCGCACACCGGCAACCAGAGTTTTGGTACTGCGCGGCACCTTCGTGTTAATCAGCAGGATGCGTAGGAGGGGGACTTTGGACAGGGGATGGATGACCTTGCCTTGGTAACGCAGAGCGCCACCGTAGGTGCTGACGGCATTGTCGATCCCAGACGGATTACCGTGGATTATCCGTTCGGCTTCAAACGCCCAACGATTGATGAGGTCCAAATCGTCTTTAGTCCATAAAGGCGACCCGGATCCGTTTTCATCCAGAGACGCAACCATTCCTCCTTGGAGTAAGAAAGCCGCTGACAGACACACAGAGAAGGCAGCAGAGGACCCCAATCCTGCTCCGGTCGGGAGCTCAGAGGTCACCTGAACCTCGACAGAAGGAAGAGGGGAAGGGGGACCTGTGCCAAAGATGGATAAGTACAGGTACAAGACTGCCAGCACTGCAAGATCCCGGGTGCTCCCGTCTTCCGAGATGCTCGCAAACTCCTTCATCTTACTGAACAGTGCAGCAGTGGGTGGACTGGCATCCAGAGGCGTTCTCCCTCGCAGATGATCTGAAAAGGTCTTGGCGAGGTCTTCAGTGCTCCAAGTCCGCTCCAGACCGATGTCCGGTAGGTTGAAGGAGGCGGAGGCCCCATCGACGACTCGCCTCAGCTTCAGGAACGTCCGTAGGTTCAGACTCGACGCCAGTGCCGTCTTACCGTAGACGACGGCGTGCTCTCCGTGGAGTATCACCTTCCCTGGTGCGGACACATAGAGGGCGCTCTTCGCTGCCGCATCTGTCGGTTGCCCCATCGCCATGCTGGTGACTGATTTTCTCAAATGAACTGGTGTTGGGAAAGTAAACGACAGGAGTAAGGCTGGAATAAACTTAGATAGATTTATCTATGGATAGATGCGTGTACATCTACATGGGAGAGGGAGCAGAGGGGCTCTCTCAAGTGGAAAATTAAATTAGTTCACAATAATTTTGGGGCGGGGGAGGGAGGGGGGACGCCCCTCTGCACTCCCTGGATCAGCAACTGACTAGCAATGACAAAGGAATGCCTTTGTTGTAGTTCATTTGAATACATGTAGCTTGTGACTTGAATTGAGCCTGAAGGTCTTGTGATGGTCTTGCAGGGTCTCGACTACAACACTGGAATTTTACACCAACTGTTGCTCTAAATACTACATACATTTTGTACATACTTTAAACATAACCTCCCCAACTCCATCAAAATCCATTTTGGTTGAGTTTGGAGGACTTGGTCCTGCATGCCTGTTTTGACTAAATATCAATTGATGGAGTACATGTATGATGGACTTGGGCCTGAGACCTACATGTAAGGCCAAAAAAAAAAGAATATTCGGTCTCTGGTCAGACCAAAGTTCTGGAATTGACGCGGCCACGTCCATGCGGCTTTTTTTTTTTTTTTCAAGCTTGGATTGTACAGACAAGGTGGGAAACTATTTTGCTTTTTTGGTGTCCTCGTGTACAGTGGTGTCCTCCATAATTTGCCTTGGTGATTTCGATCATTTGCCTTGGTGCAATTTCCCATTCCTTGGTGCTCTTTGGTAAAAAAAAAAAATAATTGAGGAGGTGCGGAAATACAGGGCGCTGTTGGAGCTACCGCGGAACATTTTGGAAAAAAAAAAGCTCGACGCGCATGATTAAAATCGACGCGCGCGCTGACCAGAGACCGACTTATTTTTTTTTGGCCTAAAGCAAAAGATTTTGGCGGACTTGGTCCAGTACTTAGTAAAAGAGATACATGTTGGTTTAATTACGATAAAAATGAGTAATACACATAGGTACTGTGGTCGTTTAGTTTAGGACACCTCTCTGTTTCCTTTCAACTTCAGGTTAATAAATGGAAACCCTGCAGCTTTCCACAATAATTTAAGCTAGCTGATATTCAGCATGGTATCTTAGCGAACTATTTAGATGATTCCATACACATACATGTAAAGTGACAACTTCTTGCTTGTATCATTGCCAAGTGTTTCGGTATTAAGTCCCAAATCATAGAGGATTCTTTTCATCCGCCTACATGAAACGGGGTCCTAAACTACACGATTGCCGGTACTACTAATTTAGCTTCAAATTTATGCAGTTGTGTGCAGGCTGTAGGAACAGTGTAAGCCAAGTTTTAAAAAAAATGTCTGCATTTATAAAAAAAAAATGATTGAAGCAGCCCCCTCCCTTTCTTTCCCGAAGATGCATGGCAGATTTGTCAAGACATTGTGGATTTTTCCATTTTCTCGAACTCTTTTGCTGATAACTAATTGTGTCCAAAGGAGCCGTAACAAAAAATGATGCATAAGCCTTCACATACAGACATACATGTAGGCCTAATGACCTGATGTAGCAACAATTTTAGGAAAGAATGTGTAGGCTATCCTGACGCCACTTCTGTGGTTAAAGGGAATATACATCATTTGCTAAATACTGTAATTTTCAGAAATGGATGGAATTGGGGGATTGGAAATATATAGCAAATATTTACACTGACTTTTTTGAGGTTTTGGGTTCGAAAATGCTATAAAAACCAAGAAAAACAATCATTTTCCTGTAGTCTGGTTTCCCTGACTCCATATTATAAGAAGAAACAGAACAGTTTACATACATTGGGGAATTGTAAGGTTAGGGAACCAGTCTAGCTGGCTCGTACCCGTTCATAGGTTTGTAATCAATTGCAAACAAGTGCGATGGTCAATTGGGGCCAGTATTTGAAAAAAAAGCCAGTTTTTTTTCCAACACTGATCGGCCGATCAGCGTTGGAAATTGATACAAAAATACCACTTTTCTTGAAAATGACAGTATACCAGGTGTCATGATTTTACAGGATGCTTTACACTGTCATTCACTAACAGTCCAGCGAGGTATTTCAAAATGATTTGGCAGTTTTATTTTTTGATGTTTGCAAATGTTGTATTTTCCCTTTAAGCATGTTAAGGTTGTGTGCAAAGTTTATGGTTGAGTGCATTTTCAAAGTATTTCCTAACAAAACTGGAAATGTGGTCCCAAATTCATGTCTTTTCAACATTTTTGCAATGACTGACCTTCATTGAGATAACAAATAATTAATACATGAAGAACAAAAGGGAAAAAATGTAGTATCCAGACGCCACTTCAGCGGTTGTGTACAAAGACTATGGAGAGTCAAGAACATTCTCCTAACAAAATTGGAAACGTTTCTCAATCCCAGATTTATGTCTTTTTCACATTTTTTGCAACAGGTTGCAACATTTTATCCACAAAAAAAATGGCTTCAGGATGCAACATTCTTTCCCAGTTTGTTTTGAAACAAATAAAACAGACGGAAAAAATGTTGCAACTCGACGCCACTTCAGCGGTTGTGTACAAAGTCTAGTAAAACATGGAGAGTCAAGCAAATTTGTAAAGTATTTCCAAACCAAACTGGAAATGTTTCTCAGTCCCAGATTCATGTCTTAATATCCATATCATTTTTGCAACGACTGACCTTCATTGACAATGATTGAGATGATAGGGCGTATGAAGAAACAAGTGGCGTCAGTTTGCAACATTTTTTTACAAAAAGACAATACATACATTGAAAATATTTTTGTAAAATAGGAAAGAATTCCATATCTGAACATCACTATTCACGAACACACCCTGTGTGAAAAAAATGTTGCAACCTGACGCCACTTCATCGGTTGTGTACAAATATACATGGAGAGTCAAACAAATTAGTATTGAGAATGGTCTGAATAATTCTCCTAAGTTTTCTCAGTGTCATGGTCAGAAAATACTTCGGATGGGACGTGAAGCCGTAGGTCCCCTGTGTTGTATAAATGGGCCCGTATAAATGCACGTAAAAGAACCCAGTAAACACTTATCGCTAAGAGAAGGGGTTTGCCCCGGTGTTTCTGGCCTCCTGTATAAACTCCCACGTGGAGTATTTAGGAGAAGAACCAACCAAGAACCAAGAACATTTTCAAGGTCCCAAAGACCCGAGTTTTTTAATTGTGCTCTTCTCCGGAGCTCCCCAGCAGCCGTGCATGATACAGACTACAGTGTTGTGTTGAGGCAGACAATTCATTTGAATACGTGAAGTCCGGCGTGTGACCGTGTTGTGCCCATTCTTGAAAATCACGCATTCTCGAAAATGAGCGCGTATTCTTAAGAATGAGCGCCCATTCTTGAAAATGAGCGCTCATTCTTGAAAATGAGCGCTCATTCTTAAGATTGGGTGGGAATACCACGTGCACAATTTATGAATTTTGCCCAATCTTAACAAACATTGCACGACATAATTATGTTAAATGAATTGTATAGCGGTTAAAAGGGAAACAATTCACATAAAGAGGAAAGAAAATGTTCCATGCTTCTGTACTCGTATAACTACGATAATTTGAATCAAATTAAACCTGTTATTATTGCTTTTTCCTGCCTACTTATGGGAAGTTTTGTAATAACGGAGGACTGGGAACTAGTCTGGGAAGTGCTTTGTTTAGGCTAGACAAGTACAAGTCCCTGTATGTATCATGTGCGTGCCACGAACAAAAACGATGTCCAGAAGCTGCCAAAATTGCTCTTTTGACTAGATAGAATCCAGCTCTGCGACGTTATGGTGGGATGTGAACAATAAATTGGTGGCAATTTAAATGGGAAATAGCATTAGCACTATGGGATGTCGCAGTATTCATTCTCATTCTTCACAATCTTCATTCTTACGTCTCCCCCTCTTTTATTATCCCAAAAATCTGGATTCTTTCTTATTTATTCTTATTTTTCCCCCGGTCCCCTCCCCCAATACGCGTATACTTTTCATATCCACTCTACTTTTCAGCGCCTTGCGTTGCAACAGTATAATTATTAAGAATCAGTGAACGAGGATGCAGCTAGACTTGCCAAGCGCAGCCGGTGCTCGGCATCGACAAGACCGTTATCTTGTCGCGTATTCTCGAGAATGTGCGCTCAATCTGGAAGAGTTATTTTTTGCCAAGATTGAGCAAGGATCCAGTTGCACATTTTCGAGAATGTGCCTGCCCATTTTCGAGAATGCATGATTTTCAAGAATGGGCACAACAACCCCAGCCTAGATTTTTGAGCGCTCCTCCGATTCCAAGTTCCAACGACCCTAAGAAAACACATTTCAAGCCAGAGTTTCAACTTACCTTTTCTTTTTCAAGTGGTAGAACAGACTGCAGAGCTACAATGGAGAACATTGTTTGATTAATGAGCAAAATCTACCAGCTTTTGTGGTCGCAATTTCCAGCAAAAAAACACTGCCCACAACCTGCGTGTACGCCCGGTGTACAATGTCACCTTCAGCGTGGTGCCAATTCCATTATGCTCCAACAAATAATAATGTGCGTCTGGGTACCAAATTTACTAGGTATGTTTAAACCCCGGCCTCATACCAGCTTGTGCTCAATATGTATTTCTAGTTTCAGAGTCATTTATATTAAAAAGCTTTTCTGACCTGACCACACAAAAACAAATCCTACCTAAAATTTGAAAATAAATGGAAAATGAAGGACAAGACTATAATTTAATTTTTGTTTGGGAAACACCAGTGAATTGGCTTGCATATTATTTTGCCCTGAGCTTTGTTGATTTTACACTATACTCAATGAGGCTTGTCTGCACGTCCCGCGGAAATAAAATAGCGCCATCTATTGTCTAACATCTATTGTTTCCCATGAAAGAACATTGCATGCCCGGCATGGTCCATTTATGGCAATATGCTATGATTTTTTTTTTGACGAAATGGTAGCCAAAGTATAAGAGGGTGCAATTTAGAGTGGGCCCGCCTGACCATAATGTTACCTACTCGACTCCAAAATGAGCTCCATTTTGTGTCTGCCACATATCAAAAGGCCAATTGCGTCTCACAAAATAGACATAATACTAACACCCACAATGTGCTCTAATTTCTGGGCTTTTTCCTTTTATTAAACTCAATCACAGACATTGATTTCAATAGTGCAGCTCGTCCTAGGTGCAAAAATAAATTATTAATCACAATTTGAAACATGATTTTCAATCTTTTCAAAAACTTAAACAAACAGTTCCGCGACTTGATCCATGATTGATCCTTAAGCATTGTCCTTAAAAAAAAGAAATTTATCCAGTAAGGCGATTTCCACCAAGCTGGAACGGTTTATTATAGATTATTATGGTTGCAGGTGTCTCAAAGGCTACTATTTGTTATAATAATCTAGTAACGATAAATAATTCACATACGATTTACTCATGCTGATCCTAGCAATGCAAAGTCATTGCCCTCTGGCTCTGCCTTGTGGCATAATGTCTACATCAAACTTTTCCTTTTTTTGGAAGCAAGTGTACAACTGTCTTGGCAAATGCAACATTAAACCTCTGTGAGCATAAGCGCAGCGTTCGACTTTTTTTTTCCGTAGGTGGGTTGCTCAAAAGAATATCATGCATAATTCAGTTTTGCTTTGATGAATCGTTGCAAGACACTATTAGGTTCTGGTTCTCTCCCCCCCCCCTCAAAATATAATTATCTCTACGACAAATTCAGAGAAGAAAAATAGTCGATGAAAATGAGCAGCGACGACGTGGATTCGAACCAGGGATCTTTGTATCTATAGCTCATGTCGGTGCTATCCAACAGACGTCTGGTGGATAGCGCCGAGATGTGCTATAAGACCGGTTGTCATCGAGCTATAAGACCGGTTGTCATCGAGATACCACACAGTATAGTCTGCAGACTATACTGTGTGGTAGCTCGATGACAACCGGTCTTTAAAATGCTTTAATGTAACTGGTTGACGAAATAACAACAACGCTCTTAATATCATTGTTCTGTTTCATGAATAAGCATACTGGCCCGACCGAAATTATTAAATTATGAAGTTTGGAGCAACCCAACTACGGAATAGAAATTCGCATGCGGCGTCATCGTCCTGAGTCACAGCAGTTTACTATTGAACCTATCCAATGAGAGGTTGCTCAGAGACATTAGCCGCAACCTGTCAGATCCCTTGGTGTGGCAGTATACAAATATAACATGGTTTGAGGGTGGACGGTCGATATTCGCTCCCCGAGGTATTGGAAGTTGACAAACTAGTTCTCGAGGCGAAGCCGAGGGAACTAGTTTGTCAACTTCCAATACCGAGGGGAGCTAATATCGACTGTCAACCCGAAATAAACCATGTTATATTTGTTTTACTATACCTCATACATATTCAGTTGCCGAATTTTGTTTTATTATTATATGCACCTAAAACAAAATTCGGGGAAACTTGTACAGCTCACCAAAAGATTCAACTTCAGTTACTAGTTCGGTTCGTTTGCAATATAATACAGTTACTACAGTTGTAAATACAGTTGTTTGCAATGTGTACAACTTTCTTTTGTACAGGAGAAATCTGTACACGGTCTATACATTTTCTCCAGTACGGCATCATTGAGTTCTGGAAATTAACATTTACGCGAACCGTGCAACCATGCATCTCTCCTGTGCGATGTTCGCGCGTGCGTACTGCACCCGTGCGACAGTTCCTTGATTGCTCTGTAAAGCGCATGCGTAGTAGACTGTCGCACGGGTAACCCATGCGACAGTCTACTACGCATGCGTATTTACAATGTGCGTGAATCCTCGCGCGCGCGTTTGGTAAACAGCAAGAATAACATCTGGCACGTGATGGTGAATTGACCAGTGAACGTTCGGCTCTCGATCATGAATATGTATGAGGTATAGTAAAAGGCACTAGCGAAAGAGGGATCAACCTCATAACAGTGCGCCACAAAAAAACACCGCATTGCAGAGTGAAAGGCGAGTGGGCACGTATTTTTGCATAGTGCGTCGTCACTGAAGGCCGTTTAGTACATACAAAAGGCTGTGTTAATGAGCATCTTGGCGGAACAAAGACCAGGGCCCAATTTCATAGAGCTGCTTAAGCAGAAAATTTGCTTAAGCACAAAAACGTCTTGCTTAATAAAATCAGGTTACCGGCCAAAACTCCATGCGATTGTTATGCTAAGTAAACAACAGCTAAATACCGGTCACAAGCAATGTACATCACATGGAGTTTTGGCCGGTAAATTAAGCAATGTTTTTTTCGTGCTTAAGCAAATTTTCTGCTTAAGCAGCTCTATGAAATTGGGCCCAGCTGCCCTCTGGTGTGACGTCAGATGCTTATCTAATCTAATCTTGTACCATGTCCCGAAGGACGTTGGCTCCACAAATTTTCGCTCTCCACTCTTGTCTATCTTGCGCTCTACGGTGCAAAGTGTATTAAACTAGCCAAAAACTGATTTTTTTTAAAAAATGTGTCGGATCCAGCTTCTTTCGAAGAAATTTTGAAAGATCACTGCCGATCAAAGTATTTGATATCATGTATATGATCTAAAATGTATCATCTTCTGTGTGAAACAAAATGTTCAATAATCCATACCTGATATTAAAAATAAACATGGTGAAAATGGGGAGAGGGAATCGTTTGACTTCTTCATAAAAAAATGAGATTGTGACCGTAAACAAGTAGGCACAGATGGTCAAAAAAACAAACGAAATGTTCGTGAGGTTCACAGGAGAGGATTCCATGTTCCATCCTATAGCCTTTGATGGTGTGCTCGGCGGGCACGACAGGAGGGCACTAGGCCTATGTATTTATAAAGCGCACGTATCAAAATATTGGTGCTCAAGGCGCTACATCATTATTACCCTGCTCATTGGGCCAATGTAACATTCCAAATACCATCTCAGGTCCCTGGGGTCGACAGCTCAAAACTGCCATTTTGGCGCAAAGCAGCTAAAATCAACCACTCTCCGCCCTACCATGTCCTAGGTTGGATTTAGGTGTAGTCCGCGTGTCATACCCCAATTTGGAGGTGGACCGTGAATTAGGGTCCGCACAAAACGGTTTTGGGCAATTCCATTGTTACTCACGTCACATTTTTGATATACTTTTGAGTTTCCTTGGGCTGTAATTATACCTTACTTAAAAGGTCTAATGACTGTTATCCCCATTGTAGATAGCGTAGACCTAGACTTACCTAAGCACTAAAGATGACGTCCAGAAAAATGTGTTATGTATGCTAAACAAGACACATAGAATCAGTTACTCACGTTATGAACATGAAACGTGAGTAACCGATTTTGTGCATCTTAATTTGTTTATCATACATAACACATTTTTCTGGACGTCATCTTTAGTGCTTAGGTAAGTCTAGGTCTACGCTATCTACCATGGGAGTTATTAAACCGTTTCGGTAAGGTAATTACAGCCCAAGGAAACTCAAAAGTACATCAAAAATGTAACGTGAGTAACCGTGGAATTGCCCTTTTGCATTTTCTTGTCATTTGGACCTTTCAGATCAATATTCCGACGGGTCCCACCTTGTCACCCTTAAGCATTTTTTACCCTTCTACTGCGTCCACTTTCTAAAAAAAAAAAGGGTAATGATGTTTTGGGTGTGGCATTTTTTAGGGATCCAGTAGACTACATCACATGTTTTTCAAGGCCATGCATTCAACCCAGAAATGAGTGCGGACTGTTAACATCATTGTGTAACGATGAAACCATGCCAATGTGGTTGAACAAATTCGGCATGACAAGAAACTGCCTCACCCCGACACTGTGTAAAAACCGACTGATTTCAATATCGAGGGGGCGCTTGTTACTGCATGTGATGCCCCCGAGATGCTCCCGGATGCGAGGTAGTGATTTACTCCTGTACAGGACAGCCGGTATACAACACTCGGGAGCACCGCGCATCGAGTACAAATCGACCGAAAGCCGACGTAGCATCAACAAGTACGGCCGTCCAATGACATAGATTAAAGCACCACAGAAAATGCACAACAGGGTAAAAATGCACAAGGTCTGAATCCAGCTGAGATCCGAGCCGACGAGCAGTCTGAAAAGTCCGTGTAAAATTCCGCCTCCAAAAATGGCGGCCGATAATAGTTCAGTGATGAGGAAGGCTTCGTTTCCGTACCCCTGCCACTTTTCAGGGAAGTAAAATTTCACCGCCGCCCAGGTTTCCGGGTTCGGCACCAGCCTACCACGGATCATCTTATTTTCGACGCGGGTGTGCAGGAGCCGATCCAGGGACGCTACGAATTGCGGGTAGGGCAAGGCATCGTCCTGAACCAGTATGGTGTACTCTGCGTTGAAGGTCTCCATCTGACTCATGCAGAAGACGTAGTCGCGTTTTTCCTGCTCGCGGGCGTCATCAGACGGGTGTGGGTCGTGTTCACTCTTGCTCACGACGTGCACGTATTTCGCGAGACGCTCTGCCTCCTTGTGGTGGCCTGGCACGCTCTCCGCGTTGCATACGAGTAACACAACGTCTCTCCGCTCAACCGCCTTCAGCAATCTGTCGAACTCGGCAACGACTCGGGTCAGATATCTCGGGTCGTACTTCTTATAGTGTGACGATTTTCGCTTGACCGTGATGACCCCAATGGCGTACTTGGGCGGGTTCTGCTGCCGCTGCACCAGAGGTTCGGTGTGGAACGCTAGCGACGACTCTGAATCGAGACGCTCGAAATAGTCATCTGCCCTTTGACCTTGGGTGACGTCATTTAATATGGCTCCCTCAACGGTGCGGCTAGACTTCAGATAGAAGCGGGAGAATGGTCGGTTCCAGCAAGAGAGCGGAAGAATGACGCAGAAGGTACAGATGTACAAAAGTACAATGAGCCGCAGTACTGTTCGAAACTGAAGTTTGTTGGTTCTCATGGCTGACCCACACATGGCCATTTTAGACTGCAACTTTTGACACCAGTTTTAGTGTCATGTTCTCCACATTATAGAAACACCGAGTTGTATTATACACTTAATGGTGTAGGCTACCCCACACGATATAACATTTTTGGTTTTTTTGGCATCCAAACGACACTGGCAAAAAAACACGCTATAGGAGTGCACATGGAAATGTCCATAAAACTTCAAATTTTGAACAATATCAGTTATCTGTCAATGAATATTCGGAATATTGTCATAACAGAATGTGCTCCCGACTTCCATTCCCCTTGTAAAAAAACGTGCAAACGCTTCCGTAAGACATAAGATAGGTACAACTTTCAATCTTGTGTTGACACAGAGCTACATGTACCTGGCGCATCGATGACAGAACTTAATACTGGCTGGCTGTTACCTGAAACAAGAAGAGGAAATTCATGTTGAGATGCATCTTTAATAATTGAAACCTCTTCTTTTGATAAAAATGCACAGGTTTGTCTGGGAAATCTATACATGTATGTACAGAAGATATCTCTCAAGAGCCCACGTTCTGAATGGACTTGAATTTAATTCTGAATGACTGAAAGGACAACTTGGCACAGAATATGTGCTTGCATGGGAGGGTTGAGCAATGGGTGCGTTCGAGTAGCTCATCCGGATCGACTCGGGTAAAGGCAGACGGGTTAGCAACGACAGCCGGGCTAATCGAGCAATGGCCGTAGCCAGTGATAGAACGCCCATTTCGGACTGGGCTTTAGTTTGAAATTTAGCGCTTTTCAGTCAAAGTTGGGATGAAATTATAGCTTCAAAAGTCGCAATGAACTCAATAATTATAAATGATTATCTTTAGACTTCAAATAAAATTTATTTTTAAGCCCACTTGAGATTTCCGCCGTCCGGCCGCCATATTTGTCCGTTTCTAGGGAATGAACAACACATGCGTGTGCCGTATTTCCACCACTGACTCTGCTCCACGAGCAGGCTTTGCAGTGCATCTGTGGTTATTGCGAAAGTTTGGCGACCCGTGTCGACCCGGTTGAATCAAAGCAACGCACCCATTGTCGTTTACGTCGTCATGTTGTGGTTAACACCAGCTGTATACAACAGTTACTGTAGTTGTGGCGGCTGAATGGGAACACAATAGCCTGTTGGCCTAACGCTCTTCCTTCAATTGTTGACAGGTGCAGACCAGTAACTACAAGCCCATAAGGTTGCAGGCCAGTAAATCGGTCCAAAATCGCCTACGCCAGCTAAATCATAATTTGCATGCCCTCACATTCTTCGTTATTTTAGCATATTATGGGCCATGAACTTAAGGGTTTGTAAAAAAAAAAATATGGGTGGAAGCTGTGCACAGGACTGTGAGCTTGAAGTTCTGTGCAATTTGGATGAAATTGGAGCCCTAAAAGCGCTCTAATTTAGAATGGAGTGTAGGCATCGTTTTTCAAAATGGCGATGGGCTTCAGATCATTTTAAGGGGTGATCATCGTCGGATGGAAATTTTCAAATTTCTCCTAAAAGTCATGAGTTAACCCCCAAAAAAATTGAAAAGAAAATGAAAGATGATGAAATTAGCTTTAATTTGATGTGTGTCTCGAATACTTTGGAAAGTTGTGAGTATTTTTCCTGAATTTTTGAAGAGAGGGTATTTTTTTTCTTTTTTTTCACGTTGATAAAACTATTTTACAACTGTTTTACAAGTCCATTGTACAGAGTATTCTCACATTTTGTCTTGTTTGTTTTTAAGGAAATAGAGGTGCCAGGATCGGATTAAGCTAGACAGAATAGTTAAGCAAGCCAGTAAAGCTATTGGGTTACAACAAGAGTCTCCAGAGGCATTATACAGGTCTCTTATGTGCAATAAAATTAAGACGGTTCTTTCTGTCTCACATCACCCATTGAATGCCGACTTCCAAACGAACTCCTGAAGTCACCACTTTCTACAACGAAGGATCAAGACACGGCGATACGGCAGTTCATTCGTTCCAGCAGCTATCAAATGGTACAATGAGCAACTGGAACGATGAACTGCCGTGTGGCTGACCCTGATCCCTCATTAATGTAATGTAATATGTGTATTTTATGTAGTAGTTTGTATTTTTACCTGTAATTATTGGATTTATACGTTTGTGGTAACTACATTGCATTTTTACATCTTTTCAATTAATGATTGTATGTTTATATAACCCACTCTTTGTCAAGGCCATTTGAATTTCCCTCCTGAGGGATAATAAAGTTCAATCTTATCTTATCTTATCTTATCACTGGGGTCTATGGCAGTTTATTTACTGGTCTGCAACCATAATATAAGTACGCGGGCCAAACTTCGCGATTCTGTCTACGCCCTCAAGTGTTTTTATTTTTGACCACGAACTTAAAGGTTTGTAAAAAGGATGTAAGACGGAATGCGGACTTGTACTTCTGTGAAATTCGAATGACATTGAGCCCTAAAGAACTTGCTCTATTTTGTAATGGAGCGCAGGCATCAACATTTCAAAATGGCGATGGGCCACATGGCTACTTTTAGGGGTGATCATCTTTGCATGGAAAATTCTCCCAAAAGCTATTTCCCCCCCAAAAGTGAACGGCTTATGAAATATGATGAAACAAGCTTTAATTTCTAGCTTTAACATCTTAAATTCATATTTTTTTAAAGTCGGTCTTCACGCAGGACACCACAACGCTTGCCAATCTTCACTAGATCTTCCCTGATATTGAGCCATAACACTTGATACATCTGAAGGTATCCAGAAACATCTGCATGAACTTAAGTCCATTTGCGAGTTAAATTTGAATACAATCTGGAACGCTGACTTAATCCAATGCTTTGCACGTGTTTACTTTGCATTCTCCCGACCAAAGAGACTGTTACTATATCACGTGACTCGGGGCAAGCCTTATGCTAGCAACCCCCAGCTCCGGTATGGTCTGGTTTCTTTGTGCCATTCTCACCCATTGTGAACAATGTATTGGTACTTACGTAACTATGCAAGAGCTTGCCCGAATCAGGTGATTAGCAACAGTGTCTTTAGTCTGGAGAATTCACAGTTACAATGTGCCAAGCATCCTGAGCAAGTCAGTGTACCAGACGTTTTTCAAATTTCCTAAAGGGTATAGGTTACTCGCAAATGGCTTATTAAGTCCATCAAAGGCAGCAGATCCAGATAATATACCTAACAGAAATCTCATTGAATGCAGTTGAGAACTGGCACCATTACTGACAGCTCTCTTCAATCTTTCATCTCGGGGCCAACTCGTGATTGGATTTCTGCCAATGTTACTCCGGTGTTTTATAAGAAGGGCATGAGCATATAAAAAGCGACCCAAGTAATTATCGCCCCATTGCACTAACGTCTGTTCTGTGCAAAGTTTTGTAACACGTACCCTGATTTACCTTGAACGTCACCACATCATTATACCGATTGCCAACACGGTTTTAGGAAAAAATGGAGGCTGTGACACCCAATTGCTCATCACAGAGGATGGCATTGCTAAATCAGCGGACAAAAGGTGAACAGATCGACGCTGTATTAATTGACTTCCCAAAAGCGTTCTATCACGTACACTATAAAAGCGGCAGTGTTAAAATTACACCATTGGTATCTATATACGACCATCTGGTGTTAAATTTTACTGGTGTTGTCCTATATAGATACTGAATGGTGTTAAATTAACACTACAGTTTTGCAGTGTATCTCATCAAAGGCTTCTTCTTTAACTAAAGCACTTCGGGATTATTGGCAACATTTACAATTGGATTTCAAACTTTCTAACACACAGAGAGTACTACTGGAAGGGGAAAGATCTGCCGACGTGGCGTATATACGCCAAGGCACGGTTCTGGGACCACTTTTGTTCCTCCTATTATGTGAGTGATATTCCATTTTACGTGTCTTCAAAAACCAGATTCTTTGCAGATGACTTACTGTATCAGGAAATAAATTCACCATCCGATGCTGCCTCGCTTCAAAGTGACCTCAATGCTCTCTGGAGATGGGAAAGTATATTAAGTGGGACATGAAATTCGATGCAGATAAAATATTCCAACAAAAACACCCAGATCTCTACATGTAAGTATATCAATGGAGAGCCACTCCAAACAAGATCCATCCCTCCGTACCTAGGACTCATCTTCAGCAGTGATTGCAGCTGGTCGTCTCACTTCAACAAAATTACAACTACATGTAGTGCCAAGCAGACCACTAGTATCATCCGGCGGAGCTTCAAATCATGCAGCAAAGAAGTCAACTCTCGCCTGTACCAGTCTTTGGTCCGCCCTAAGCTTGAATATGGTGTGTGCGGCTGAGCCACAGTTTACAAAGGAGAAGAAACAGCTAGAGGGCATCCAGAGATTTGCTGCAAGAATGTGCTGTAACAACTATACCAGAGATTCAAGCGTCACCGCCATGTTACAGGAACTGTAGGTATATAGGCCACTGAACGTATGGGCCTTAAGCTTATTCACGAGTTGGCCATTTTCGTCGAGTTCCCTGAACATATTTCCTTAAGTGTAACTGTTTAATGGATGGCGCCAGACTGTTTATACAGTCACAATGCGGCCTTATTTTACTGTCTTTTTTCATCTGCTTTAAACATTTTGGGAATGTTTAATTACAAAGTTAAATTATTCATTGAAGCAGACTGGAATTATCTAGTAATTTCATTTCTCTCCGCAAGTGCCAAAAATTAAGAATTTACCTCACTTTCAATTCAATATGGCCAACTCGTGAATAAGTTGATAGAAGAAGTATATCCAACTGAACAATATTATATCAAATCACCCATGGACTTGTTGACATCCACCACGACTTCACTCTACAGAGAAGAACACATCGCAGATCACATCAGTATTCCTACCATCGTCTTCATGCAAAAACCAAGATGTACAGTACCAGCTTCTTCCCATACCATACCTCACTGGAATTCTATACCTGAATCGACTATAAAAAAATACCAAACTAGACCATTTCAAGACCGCCGTTGCTAACCACATGCTTCAAGGGGATTCCCAAATTTAGATTTTCTAGCTCCGCGACACACCAACTCTAGTGGGATGCGGATCAACCGTTTTGCTAGAGAATCCAGATGTAAATGTAGATGGATGTTATGGGCGTCTCAAACACCTGACAAAGTTGTGCGTATTTGTAAATATTTTTTTGATATAAAGGGAGTCGATTTACCGGTCTGCACCCTGACATAATATATTATATGAAAACAGTATGACGATGAAAATACGGCAGTGTTCGGAACAATAGTTAGGGGAATTCCCAACTATAATTGGAATGAAAACTCTATGGGACGATGCCATAGTTGGGGCATAACAATGACACTCGGCATTGCCAGAGTGAATTCACAGTGGCTATTATATTAAACAAGTTTTGTGGGAAGAGGAAAGGCACAGACATTGCCCCTTTTTAGTCCTCCTACTTTATTGTGCAAAATTACTCTTTAAAAGCCCATACAATGTAGGTTTTTCATACAATCTTTTTTTTTAACCCCATCTAACCCCAAACCCATTTAACCTGTTTTTTTTTTTTAATTTTCATTTCGCCACTTTCTTTTGGTGACTGTTTGGTTTTTGTAGGTTGTTATTGGGTTATATATTTTAGTTGGCCAGCCTTGAGGGAAAAAAAGGTCGATTGTTCCTATTGAACCTCAATTTGTTGTGTTGGGTTTGTATGCAGTCTCAATATTTTGGCACTTTTAGCAGTATGCATTATTTCTGCCGGCTATTATTATGATTGATGAATTAATCCATTAAGTAATGTGCTTTCTCAGTTTGACCCAGTATAACGTACTGGGGCGCTAGAAAAATCCCTTTTCCAATTTGTCTTTGGTGGGCAGTTAGCACAACCGACCAGACAAAATTCGAAGAAAAGGCATTTTGGCGCCCGTGTTACTGGAAATATAATATCTACCTCCATTATGATAATACTATGCAGCTTATTTTATAATGAATGTCAGCCTATTGCATTTTGATCAGGAGAAATTCCTGTGGTGTTATCATACAATGGCCGTTTCTTGATCTATCACTAGTCTGAGAGTCGCTGTTAAATTCAATGTGCACGCACGACAAAGCATAAGTAGTAGCCTAATGCCGTATATATTTACCATCGAGAAAAATGTGTTTTATTTTCGAGTATACGAACAAGGTGAGTAGGCATGCACAATCATGTGCACCCACGTTTGTTTATGGTGTAAATCGAGAATTTTCTATTGTACCTCTTCCCCTTTTTCTTTGTTTATACTCAGCTCTTATTAGTTTTGTACATGTTTTCTAACCGTGGAGTCCTCGATTTGGTTCCTGTCGGATGATGTTGCACATGCGTGTCCTCGATTTACACCATAAACAAACGTAACTTATTACATGCAGGGCCAGGGGCATGGGCAGGACCCGTAGGCTAGTGCTTCCACAATCAAAACGAAACATTTCCCTACAAGACCCAAATTTCCTTCTTTTCCCCCTGATTTCGTTCTTTTTTTGTTAAGCCCCCAAAAGCCTGAAATGCTTTCCTTGGCTTATGCTATTGCTAAAGGTAAACAGAGGTCAGTACGTAACAGTGCTCAAAATATCCCGTCTCTTTTGGAGAAATGATGCATGCAAGAACTACAGGATATTTCAATAAACGAAACCCTAATAATTGAGAATGTTGTAGAATTTGGTACTAATTTTGGAGAATATTGTAGAATTTGCTCAGAATTTAATAGTTTCCGTAGAATGTCTTTAGATTTTGGGGATTTTCTCAAAATGTCCTTATTTTTTTTTCATTTCCTTTGAAATTCCTTTGAAATAAATTTGTTTCCTTAAAATGGGGAATTTCCTCGAAGATGGAAGCACTGTAGCCTACATTATGTTATCAGCTCCATCGCGTAATAAATGTACAGGTACTACACGCGTAGGCCTACAAATGACAATGTATGAAGGCCTGTTTACTATGGCACAATAACGTGGGGTTTTCACAGTAGGAGTACGCCTACTTCCGCGTTGTTATCAGCTTTATCAATATCACGTTCAGGTTCACACTACTCACCTCCGAACTGGCCGCACAACACCGATTGTGGCGCTGATATCACCTTCGACGGACTCTCGAATGAAATAGAACACAAGTTTTGCACGATTCGGGGTTGCAAACCCATGGAGGAAACAAGCTGATCTGTTGTGGCCCACGAAATCAAAACATGATGTACCGTGTGCACGCAGGAAGGTATGGGTCAAGGACAGGCTCGAATGACCTCATCGAGCTTGCGCGCTCAAATAGCTATGGAGGGCGCTTTTTGGATTAAATTGGGACGGATATACTGATAACACCACTACAGTTCTGTCCACCATAAAAAAGACTGATATTTAGTAGGCTACAATAAGGTCCAGTTCAGTTATTTTATGGCAGGTTATTGTGGTGTGAGCTTACATTGAGTTGTTGTCCTCCAAATCTCGCCAAACGCAGGAAATATTTTTTTCTAACTTCAGAAAAATTCAAAGAAAAAAGAAACTTGCTGAAAATAAACCCGACCGTTAAACCCACAAAGGCACGCCAACTCAGTGCTGACGCCCATAGTAAACTTAACCAGACAAAACTTGCTACAAAGTAACAACTTAGCCATGGAGTCTATTTTTAGGAACTTCCGGGGCGCGCACCACATGTAACAAAAGAACTGGGTCAGCGTTCTCCAATGTAAAACAACTTGCTGTCCGATAGAGTCCTCGGCCTCTGGCGGCGGCTTGGAGCAATAAAAATAACATAAGTGATATACAAAATGTCCGTGAATACTTTTAACAGAAGGCATTGACTGATTAGGCTGAATAATTATTGAAATGTTTAGATTTTTTAAAGAAAGATTTGTAATGAAGCCGTCATTGCCAAGGCCGGCGCAAAGGAGTCAACTGCGGAGAAAGCCTTCCATTTTTGGGTTAAAGTTCCTTTTCTAAACTGCATTCTTCTTTTTTTTGGCTACAAAATTTTTGAATGACATCGAACTTTTACTTTACAATTTCGAATTACTAGCTGCCGGGCAATAATTCAGGCTGCGAATATTTTTTCCCCCAAACGAGATCCGTACAATATCAAAGAGGGCGCGCTCGCTCTGCGTTATGCATAATGATGTACAGGGCTTTAGAGAATAAGTTATACAATGTATATCTAAAGAACAATAATGTTAAAATCGCCGACGAGTCGCAACTGATTCGTGGACATGGTTAGAAGTACGTACCCTGGCTTCTGATAGTGGTCCAACTTGGAATCTCAGTGAGCGTTTTTCACTTCTCATTTTACCTTTAAATAACTAAAGCGAGGAAGGAACATTTCACACAATACTTAAAGCATATCTTTGCGTTGTGGAGATCAAGGCATTAGATATGCATGTAATGGACCAAGTACAAAATGTGAAACGGAGTGGTTTGGGAAAAAAAAGTCGTGGGCAGGCTGGTTATTGTTCCCGCAATCAGTGTTGATTATAGACTGGAAGCCAGTCAGAATGCTCGCAAAGCAGATTCGTTTGTGCCTAAAACAAAATCCCATTTTTTTTCCAGAGGGTTGCAGGCGTCCATCAAAAGAGGAAAATAAAGGTGTGTTTTGTTTGGTTGGAAAAGAATCTAATTTGTTGCAAAACACGTGGATCGCACTTTATAAAATAATTTCATTTTTTTCACGACTGCTCTTACACTCTTTACACACAACCACAGTAAAGTGGTATTAAAATATTCCTAGACAAACAAGTGGACACACAGCGCCCACGGTTCTTCAACTTTTCCAAGCCTCTGATCCCCTGTCCCCCCCCCCCCTCCTCCGATAATGACAAGAAACCGTCCCCTTGTTATGAGGCGCCCCCCTCTCCTCCGATAATGACAAGAAACCGTCCCCTTGTTATGAGGCGCCCCCCTCTCCTCCGATAATGACAAGAAACCGTCCCCTTGTTATGAGGCGTCTGAAGCCCTTTTCATACAACACAAAAAAATGCACTGCGCTTGAGAATTTATTTTAGGCTTGACAGATCTTCTAAAAATGCAACCCCGGGGGAACTAATTAGTTTATCTCAATCTTTATGAGATTTTATTTTTGGAGGAGTTCTGACCTAGTTTACCCCTGACAAACAATAGAGCAAATAGCACACATTCCACAGACGCCGAGTCTTGGTACATTTCGCGCTATGCAAGTTACATAGGATTTATTCCTTTCTAAAAACTAATTTGCTTAAACACACAAAAACCTCAAGTATATTTTAATTATAGAAGTTAATAAAATATGAAGAAAGGAGACAAGTATACGCCCTAAATCACTAGGCCGTATGTTCGCATGATTAATCGTTCAGTTAAACGACCGATCGACCGATCAAGGAACAACATGAGCGTCGCCAGGATTTTTTTTTCTAGAGGGGGCAATGCACATTTCCCCACGAAATCCTTGTACTTTTCCCAGCATATTCTCGATTTGTCACTTTTTTGAGGCTGGGCAGGGACATTCCCTCCCCCCGACCCATTAAATTAACATCATTATTTGATTAAATTCGTGCTTTTTCTTTGCGTCCCCCTTTTTTCTCCATTCCCCCTTTCCCCCTCTCACGACACCCATGAGGATCAATTAATCAAGAGCAAACGAAAATAAGTAAAAGTACAGCTTAAAGAACTTGAAACTAGATAAGCCTTAAAAACTACCGTTTGAAATTAAACCGAAAGTGTAATATAATGCAGCGATGCAGATATAGCTGGGCAGCCAGATTTTTCACAACGCTAGTATCTACATTAAAGTGTAGAAAAACATTAAATGTGTTTCTAAATGCACATGTAGCCATAGCCGAGGTTGGATGACGTCTCCGTTGCATTACGACTGTTCACAACGTGAAATGCGAACTGGGCTAAGGCAGTCTTACAAAATTACAATAATTGCTGTCATGATGTAAAGACTTCCTAAGTATCACTACAACACAGTAAACACAGTCATAGGTGCATTCGCATTGTAACCAAAACCAAAAGTGCACAAACCAAAAACCTTTTTGAAAACTGCAAATCAATAATTGAAAATAAGGTTTAAATGGTTTTTCAAACTGCAGGAATTTGCTTCAACATTTAAAAGCGAAAAGCGTACAAAAACACATTACAATAAACAGAGAAAAGCAATAGATTATGTGCAACAATTATTAAAATATAAAAAAGTATAGAAACATATTTGCAAATGTACAATCAGCCGTGCAAAAACAAATTACAACATGCAAAAAACAACGAACATTATAATGCGGTAAAAAAAAAACTATATAAGTGCATGGACAACCAGATTTTTTTTCAGACCGCGAGATAACTGTGCTACATTTTAAATTAAATATAAGAGTTTAGCATTTTTTTGCAAATGCACAAGCAGCCATACAAAATTACATTGCAATATGCAAAAAAAAAAACTATTCTGGCATGTATACTTCCTGTCCAAATCATAATGGTGTAATAAGATTATGTGCTTCTCTGCACAACCGCTAACATGTTTTAACGATAAAAAAGTCATATTCTATATCATATCTTCGTAACACTACTTGTGACGACATTTTGTCTGCACTGTCATTATACAAATAATGAATGTTTGTGAGTGCAATGGTAAGAATAATTTCATGAGGTGACAGATGAAATGTTCCATTCCACGAGGCGAAGCCGAGTGGAATGGAACATTTCATCTGTCACCAAATGAAATTATTCTTTCTATTGCACGAACGTGAAACATTCATTATTTGTTTTATATAACAACTGAATAAATCCTCGTCATCTGATTGGATGACTTTTAAAAGCCAATTTATTCCAGTTAAAAATTGTTTACAAGTTTGACAAGTTCAAAGTTATCATATTTAATTTACGAAAACTGTTCAACAGGTTGAGAAATATCATATTCAATTTATCTCAATTTAAAACTTTTCCATAAGTTTAGAACTTAAACAGTTCAATAAGCTCAGAAATTTTATTGCCAATTTAAACACCACAGCGCCACCTTCGGCAACATGTGCAGTGACAGTGCAATGGTACTTCTAATCACAGTGCAAATTTAGTTTTATTCGGTCGATTGAATTCAATGCAATTGCAACATTTCCTGGGCCAGAAGACTTCTGGTTTAGATATGCAAGGAATTCTTTCAATGAATCGGAGTGAGAAAAGGCATTCAACCGTAGACCCTTAAAGGCACGCAGCGCCACGCATTTCTTCACTTCAGGCCTACGTATCACTGCTGAACACGTTGCTTAGATTTCTGTGTATCACGTTATATTCCAGTTTAATATGCCCAACCCAGGAGATGAAGCCAGCGGTACGAGTACCGAGTTATTGTTTGAAAAATTTCAGCTTTATTTTGATCAAAAATTCGACAAGCTTAGCAGTACGAAGCCCGTCACTGATCCTAGTATCAAAGAGCTCCGCAATAAGCTAGAAGCTCAGGAATTGGCAAGACCGGGAAACACAGCACAGTATCTTTTTTGCGGCGAGCTCCAAATTATTCTGGACAAAATCAAGTGCGCCATTCTACAGTCTTGTAACACCGACGCAGCAATTTCAGCGATTCAGCAAGCCGAAGACCTTCTAGCGGACAGAAAACGTAAAATCAAAATTGCTGATTCCAGCAAAGCCGGCTGGATGACCATTCAACATCTAGAAAAGGGTGCTAAGAAGAATCAATCCCCTGAAGAGCTAAAGAAAGTTCAACTGGCCGAGGAAGCTGCTTGTAAAGAACTGGAAGGGAGAAAGAAGCTCAAGAGATCTTCGACAGATAAGCAGTATGCTTCGGATTTCAGATCTACTACTGACCGTCCTCTTTTTCGAGGTAACACTATCTTTGTCAAATTTCAGGGGCAACTGACACTAGGCACGCCCCATGCTTTACAATAAAATATCTGAATTGATATGCTGTTTCAGTGTAATTTATTGAAGTCTTCGTTAGAGTGAAACTGTTTTTCATGCGTATGAGCGAAGCGAAGGAGCATGAAAATTTAGTTTTATTCGGTCGATTGAATTCAATGCAATTGCAACATTCCTGGGCCAGAAGACTTCTGGCTTCGATATGCAAGGAATTCTTTCAATGAATCGGAATGAGAAAAGGCATTCAACCGTAGACCCTTAAAGGCACGCAGCGCCACGCCTTTCTTCACTTCAGGCCTACGTATCACTGCTGAACACGTTGCTTAGATTTGTGTATCACGTTATATTCCAGTTGCTTTGGGTTTTTTCCTTATATTTCTTTCTTTCCAGGCATGCCAAATGATATGTGCTTCACATGCAAAATGGTCGGACACTGGTCCAGAGACTGTCCTTTCAACGCCGGACTCGCGCCCTCTTCCCGAGTCAAACCAAGAGCCCAAGCGGCTATGCCGGTCGGATATCACACTTTCCACTCACGAAATGCACTCATCCCCTGGCAAGCTCCACAGCTACCCCGAGCCATCACAGCATTCCCCTCGTCTGCCATCGGACAAGCCTCCACTAGCGCAGCAATCCCATCCGGAGCCTCAGTTGGAAACCCTACAGCCTAATACGCAGGCTTCACCACAGGTGTTCAATCTCTCTCGCAAATTTAGCGACGTTATAGAGGTAAAATGTAACTATGATTCTGAATCGAATTGTCTTGATTTTTGCTGTGATGTCAATATTCGAGGGCGGCTAAGAGCCCATTCTCAGTTTTGGGTTGATATAGGAGCCTCTCCTATGGTATTATCAGTGATAAATGGAGGTTACCGTATACCCTTTCTCAGTCCCCCTCCTCCCATGAATTTTCCAAACAATAAATCGGCCCGACTTGAAAACTCCTTTGTAACTGACACAATTTTGGAATTGTTAAGTTCTGATCGTATCAAGGAAAAGCAAGAACCTTCCTACATAGTCAATCCACTCTCGGTAGCTTATCAAGCTTCAGGAAAAAGGCGGCTCATTCTCGATCTCAGCAATTTGAATCACTATGTGCCCAAAACAAAATTCAAAATGGATGATTGGAAGATTGGCCTTCAGTATTTCTCAAAGAATGCATACTTGTTTTCCTTCGACTTAAAATCAGGTTACCACCACATTGAGATTTCATCAGATTATCAGCAATACTTAGGATTATCATGGACCATTGACAATACACAAAGATTCTTCGAATTCACAGTACTTCCTTTTGGTTTGTCTTCCGCCCCGTTGCTCTTTACTAAGATGTTAAAACCCTTAGTGAGTCACTGGAGGTCATGCGGCATCCTTATTGCTCTTTATTTAGATGATGGCTTTTGTGTAGTGCCGAGTACAAAGGACAAATTAGTTAAGAACTTACAGACGGCGCAAGAAGTTTCTCGTCATGTCAAAACAGATTTGATACGGTCAGGTCTAGTGTATAATCCAGAAAAGAGTAATTGGGACCCTGTAACACGTATTCAATGGTTAGGCATGATATGGGATTCTGTTGCTGGTACCTTGCAAGTCACGGAAAGGAGGGTGAACAAAATTCTTCACACAATTGAAGAGATATCCGTTTCTAATATTGTAACAGCTCGTAAACTTCATTCACTTGTAGGACAGATCATTTCCCTCAGTCCAGTTGCCGGAAATCTGACTAGATTATCAACTCGTAATGCACAGATTAAGATTTCTCAAGTTCAGCACGAAGATAATCTAGTTATTTTAGATGAAACTTGCTTATCGGAAATTTCTTTTTGGAAGGATAACATTTCTCATAGTAATATCCGATTTCTTTTCAAGTCCAACAAAGTCAATAGAATTATATGTTGTGATGCTAGTGCAGTAGGTTCCGGTGCGATAGTCTGCAATGAAGTTCATACAGCTCATAAGAATTGGACACCAGAAGAATCGCAGGCCAGTTCTACTTGGCGCGAACTAAACACGATAATGTTTGCGTTATCTTCCTTTTTACCGATTATTTCTCATTCAAGTGTAAAGGTTCTAACAGACAATCAGGCTGCAGCGCGAATAGTTGAAGTAGGAAGCATGAAACTTGAATTGCAAAATATTGCCATGGCCATTTTCAATTTATGCCTTCAACATCACATTCATCTAGAGGTAGAATGGTTGCCTCGAAGTCTGAACGAGCAAGCAGATTATGTAAGTCGGCTGGTAGATCTCGATGATTGGATGCTGTCCCCAAAATTCTTAAGCGTAATTAACGATCGTTGGGGCCCCCTTTCTGTTGACTGTTTTGCGAACTTTTACAATAACAAATTACCCCGTTTCTATTCTCGTTATTGGAATCCAGGAACGTCTGGAATCGACGCCTTTGCCCAAGACTGGTCGAATGAGAATTGCTTACTTGTTCCACCTGTTGTATTGATACCAAGTGTATTAAGTCATTTGTACAAGTGTAAAGCCAAAGGTGTGTTAGTGTTTCCTTGGTGGCCATCTTCCCCCTTCTGGCCTTTACTGTGGTCCTGTTATAGAGAATGGATTGTAGATGCTATCACTGTAGATGGCCCCGGCAATATAAAGTTAGGAAGAAATAAGAACTCTGTATTAGGATCGGACTCCATCATTACCCCCATGTGTGCCATATTTATGGATTGTACTACTTTGTCTGAAAATATTTAAATGTTCTCATTTCTCCACTTACTAGGTTATTTCCGGCCAGCAATTCTGGTCAGAATTTCCCGCCAGTCTTCAAGCATATCGAGATCGCATATTTCATGATGTTTTAAAGGCCAAAGCAGAAGGTACCACACAATCTTACCTGTATAAGTGCAGAGTGTTTTTCGCCTGGCTGAGAGATCATAACATTCCACTCCAATTTCCAGTTACCGATACAATTATTGCATCCTTTTTGTCTGATAGAGGTCAATCCGTCAATTCAGATAGCTCCATAATAACACTAGCATCTGCCATCAAATGGCTGCATTCCTTACTCAATATTCGTCCGAATCCCGTTGATTCGCCAGTAGTGCAACAGGTATTTACTAGTTTACGGAGAACCTTGCATCATCCTCCACAACAGAAAGAACCATTGTCAATTCAGCAAGTACATGATATTATTGATCATTTTGGCAATCAGAATTGTAGTTTGCTGCAGTTGCGAACCGCTTGTTATGTATCATTAAAGTTTTCGCTTCTCTTCAGGCACGACGAGATGGTACAGTTAAAGGCAAGCCACATTACTGAGCTGCCTGGTCAAGTTGGATTGCGTATTCACATTCCCAGATCAAAAACAGACGTTTACCGTGAAGGTACTTTCACCTTCTTATCTCAAATTGATAGTCAGTATTGCCCAGCAAAGATACTCAGACGATATTTGACACAATGTAACATTCAGATAGGAGATGATGTTTATATATTCACAGCCTTGTCTTTTCTATCCAGTTCGAATTCGTATAGACCATTACAAAACAAACCCCTGAGTTATTCTAGGTGCCGAGAGCTCTTTTTAGAAGCACTAAAGCAAGTTGGCGTAGAAAACCCTAAAAAATACGGCCTACATAGCATGCGTTCAGGAGGGGCCTCTCATTTGGCAAATAAGGATATATCTGAAGAGCTTATCATGGAACATGGGCGTTGGAAAACGCCTCAAGCCAAAAACAGATACATTAAACGAGACATAGATCGTCGTCTCAGTCTTACAGTTACGTTAAGTAAACAGTAATTAAAGTTGGATAACCAATTTTCTAGGGTCTTCTCCTTATTTTTGTATAAACATAAACTTGATTAATGCGAATTTTCATGTAGTATAATCATAACTGTATCTTCAGATACCGGACAAATAATCCGAGGAGCTGAGATTATTGATGTGTTAAAAAAAAAAAAAATAAATAAATAAAAATCATGCAACTGTAAAGATGGAATATTTTGTTGAGTTTTGATTATAGACAGTAGTAGATTCCGGACAGATAATCCGAAGAGCCAAAAGGGCTGAGGCTCCAAGGTGGAGCTGGGATTAATTGATGTATTATATAAATTTCATTCTAAATAAACGATGTAATATATTTAAGAAATTGTTTTGTTTTTGGTTAAAAAAAAAAAAAAAAAAAAATTCCGGACAGATTATCCGAAGAGCCAAAAGGGCTGAGGCTCCAAAGCGGAGCCGAGATTGTTTTTGATCCTTAAATTACATCGTATTGTGAAGACGAAAATTAAATGATGATGCTATTTTATGTAACGATTTGTATATTTTGTGACGCGTAAAGAATAATTACCACATGCAAAACACCTGATATACATGTTTTTTCCCTCAATATTTTTCCCTGTACGTATTCAGCAACTGACACTAGGCACGCCCCATGCTTTACAATAAAATATCTGAATTGATATGCTGTTTCAGTGTAATTTATTGAAGTCTTCGTTAGAGTGAAACTGTTTTTCATGCGTATGAGCGAAGCGAAGGAGCATGAAATAGTACTTTCATTGCGCTACGCGCGCGCCGTGCCTTGGTACGAATAGTTCAATGACATGTGATCAACGATCCACCAATCAGATGACGGGGATTTATTCAGGTGTTGTATAATTAATGTTATAAGACTAACTTCTATCAAGAAACTTGACAAAGCTCGTGCTATTGTTCCAACAAACAAATAGCTTCCGTAGATAACAAGGCATTACAAAAAAGCATATCCATTTGTGTACTACAGTTTAATAGGCCCTCACTGTTATTCTATGTAGAAGTATTACTTTGAATGCATAATTTGGAATTTTTCAACTGTTCGATCTTTTGGTCTGCATGTTCATTTCACAAATGATCCATTAAAGTAGATACAAGAAATACAACTTTTTAATTTCATGATGCAATTCAATACAATTTTAATATCAATACATTTGATAAAACGATTTCAGAGAATAGTGTCTGCTTCATACGGACCTGTGAAAGTACTAAACCACAGGCAACGTTAAATTAAAAAGCAATGACCCATTATTCTCAGTCGGAAAGCGTCATATCAACAGCATAGCTTCATTATTTTGTCGTGCATTTGGTCTCGTTTCAATGTAGTCTCATTTATCAACCAAAACCTGCTACAATTTATTTGTTATGAACATCATGCTCATCTCATGCTCTTAACGCGACAGAAAATACAAAACCTTTCAGCATACACATCTCGTTTAATTTGCCAATTTCCTCTTATGGAAAGTTAACACATGATGTAAAAATTTCTAAATACAGTATCTACTCTCTGCAAACAAAAACTACTACTTGTGCCCCTAGGATGAAGTCATAATCAGTTTCTTCAGCTTTCATATAATATATTTAGACAACAAATGTAATTTAAGAGTGCGGATAAAAGCGTATAAAATGTTAACAGCTATAGCTGGAAAATCTGATTTTTTTCTCAAACCGCTGGGTTATGCTACATTTGAAATTGAACATTAAAAGCTTACATGGAAACACATTTGCAAATTCACAAGCATGCTAAGTACATCGCAACATGCAAATACAAAATTAGTAAGTCATGTAGGCCTAAACTTACTCTTTGTATAATTAATATGAGGTATAACAGCCATTTAGGTGCACGGACAACTAGACTTTTCAAACCGCTAGAATATGCTTCATTTCAAATTAAACATTAATCTAAAAGCGTAAGGCCACATCTGCAAATGTACAAGCATCCGTATACAAGCAATTGCAGTAATTATGCAAAGAAAATTAATATTCAGGCATGTAAACTTCCTCTTTATATCATTCAATTTCGTATACTAAAAAGCTGGATGGACATCCAAATTTTCAAATCGTTTGACAATGTGCTACATTTAAAATTAAACATAAGAGTAGAGAAACCAATTTGCAACTGCACAAGCAGCCAAACACAAAACATTGCATCATACAAAGAACAATATTCAGGCATGTATACTTCCTGTTTGTATTATGATGCAGTAAAACAATTATAGGTACATGGACAAACCGCGATATAATGTGCTTCATTTGAAATTAAACTTCCTGTAGAGTGTTAGTAGTAGACTTCCTCTCTGTATAAAGGCAGTAAACGTAGCTTGATTATGTACTTCTTTGCATAACAACATTTGCCTTTGCGATAAAAATGTCCTTTCATTATATATCTTTACAACACTACTTGTGACGACAGTTTATTGTCTTTTAATGTTAGAAGACCAACTTTTAATCTATTAATCAAGAAATTTGACACAGCTCCTACTATTGTTAAAAAAATGTACCTTCTTTGGTTAAGAAGGTATTACAAAAAACATATCCTATCGTGTTCCTAATTACTTCCGCCAAGGAGGTTATGTTTTCATCGGATGTGGTTATAATTTGTTGGTTGGTTGGTTGGTTGGTTGGTTGGTTTGTCTGTTAATAAGATGACTCAAACATTTATGGACCGATTTGCATGAAATGTTTTTAGGGGTGGACCTTGGCACGGGCACAAATAATCAGATTGAAGTGATCCAGATCTGGATCTGGATCCAGGATGTTTTTAAAGGATTCTTCACCATTTATGTGAGTATTTCTTTTGGACTGACAAAATGGCGGGGAGTTGTTTAGCCTTAGCGAAGTTTGCGCTCTACGTGTGCTTTCTAGGTTAATACGCCCTAACTGTTATTTTATACATGGAAGTTATTACTCTAAATGAAATATTTAAGTGTTATTACTTTGAGTATTGAATTTCTTTCAACTGTTTCATCCGTGGGCCTGAATGTCCATTTTAAAAATCATATATGGAAGAAGAAAAAAATTGCTTATTAAAATTAAACGATACAATTCAATACAATTCATACAATACATTAATAATACAATTTCTGAGAATACAGTGTTTGCTTCATGTGATCACTAAATAACTAGTTAACATTATTGAGGAGCAAAAATGACCCATTTGTCTCTTCCAATGTGTCATATCACAGTAGCTTCATTTTTGGCCGTGCGCTTGGTCCCGTTTACATGGTATTCTCTTTTACAAGTTAAAAACTTCTGCAATTTGCTTTTTTCATCTCATGCTCTCAACACGACAGGCAATACAAAACCTATACACGCCTTATTTAATTTGCTTGTATCTTCTTAATCGAGTGTTAACACATAATTAACATTGCAACAACATTGAATAATTAAATGTGGTAGCTATGCCCCTAGGATGCAGTCATAATCAATTGCTTAAACTTGCAAACATTTAGCCAATAGTGTAATTTAGCACGAGTCGAAAAACGACACCATTCGTTTTTGTTATCGTCAAGCTCCTCAACACTTTTTTGTTATCGTGTAAAACACATAATTATGCAAACACTAGTCTCAAAACTGAAGTGTTGAATCGAACACTTGTATGAGTTCGGTGCGTGACCACTCTTTGAACGTGTTGACTCCAGCATTTTAAATGTTGCATCCAACATTTTAAATGTTAACTCCAATTTAAGTGTTAATCAAACATCTGTCAAAGTTTTAACTTTGAAAGTGTTGGATCAACATGTAAAATATTGAATAAACTGCCTAAGTGTTGGAATTAAAATTTAAAAGCTGGAGTAAGCACTTTCAGTATGGTCACTGACCGAACTCATGCAAGTGTTGGATTCAACGTTTCAGTTTTGAGAGTAATGTAACAAAACAAGATTACGCAAACAGGTTTGAACTTTAAGCTCCTTATTCTGCTCGATCCCGATTCCAGAGGAGTATTCTTATAAGAGTACAAAGTTCCCAACAGAGCACCCCACCGGAACTGAACTTGAATTAATGTTTCTGTAATTGTTTAACATTAAGAATATAGACCATGCTACCTGTGACGTCATACCAACAAAGATTATGTCATCACGTTTACACCCACCACGTTTTCAACAGATATGTCTATACACACGCATACAGTGTCAACGAGAATAATTTGCTGAAAGTTGGAATCATGTCACCACAACATCCAAATTTGTATGTATGTGTAACAGGGTCTATAGTATAAAGTATGCTGTACAATAGTGATCATTGTTTAATAAAACATCTTGGATTAATAAACAAGTTGGGGAACGGCGACGACTACAGCTTAGACCTGCAACCAAATTTCGATTACCAGTAGAAAACGGTTGGACAGTGGTTTCCAATCTGTATTTTTTTCCATTAATGTTCAGCCAACCTGTTGTGCTTCTTTGCAGCTTTTGAATTGCTCTTCGTTTGCAGATCGAGTTCTAAAGCTCTGGCGACGGAGCACCTATAACACAGAATGAAGATTATAAAGGCTACAGGGTTATTCTAAAATTAATGGAGAACATGTTAGAATTGACAGGAAGAAATTTTAAGTGAAGCTAGCATTACAGGATTTCCAGCTAGCTGACTACACCAGACACATATATTTGTAATACGTACAGGCAATTACGAACTCGGCCAAAACAGGTAGCTTGACCATATTCAGTTGTTCAGCCAGTTTACATTTCCAGTTGGATCCATCGACCTCGTACCGCTTCCTCCAACGTACAAGCATGGTGAAGATCTGCTTCTCGACCTGTTCTACATCATTTTTCTTGATCCTGTATACGTCTGCGGATGTGAAGCCAAGAAACGCGGCCAACTTTTCCCACTCCGGGCCCAGTTTTTCCGCCAGTTGCCACAAAAACTTCTCGTCAGCTATTTCAAGCTGCAGAAAAACATTAGCCATGCATGTAAGATGAGCCAAAGCAATTTAAATGCCATAAGAATGAATGAGAAACTATTTCCGATGGCAAAAATCAATCATAAAATATTTTCCCTAAAACTGTTGTTAAAATCAGTGAATGTCCAAGTCTTTCTAGCAATACATGAATAGTATGGTATACTTTCATGATGCTTGTCCGCGTTATCGTTAACCCAAAGATTGAAATAGATGATGTAAATGAACCCCATTAGCCTATATGAGATATGGCGGACACAATAGGAGGGCGCTATTTTGTTAATACAATAGAGCTGTGTACCTAAATCGCAAAGCGCCCTTCCATTGTGCCTGTCATATCTAACATATGCTAATGCAGATGTTTCTGCACTTGATCCAATCTTTTGATTCTTAGAAAGAACCCACTGTACAGCGTGTCCCAAAGTACCCGCAACTTTTTTTTTTCGAGGCTCTAGCGTCGGCGCAGAAACACGTACCGCCATTTTTTTATACCATTTTAAAGCTTGGAATCTTAACTTTATCCCTAGCGAGTATTGGTTTGTTATTTAAAAGAGTTTGAAAATTACTCGTGTTCAAATAAAGGCATGTCTAAAGTTTAGACTCAACCGATTTCAAGGAAAATCGATGATGCTGTACATCAGATGCAAACTCGAGTGAACGAGCTGTTGAAATAAAAAAAAGCAACTGTTGATTTATATTAAAAACACTTTGAACTTGAAACGAAGAACAATATTGTGAATTCATTGAAGGTGAAGTCTACCTGGATCGAAAAGAAAAGGAAACACAGAAAGTAAAAGGCAACCAGATCGTCACATAATGTACATGAAGCATTTCCACATGAGGAAAAATGCGTATCATCGATTTCCCTTGAAATCGGTTGAGTTTGTTTTTGACATGCCTTTATTGGAACACGAATAATTTATAAACCATTTTGAAAGTCAAGCTAATAACTACTAAGGCTAAATTTAGGATTCCAAGCTTTAAAATGATGTAAAATAATGGCGGTACGTGTTTCCGCGGAGATGCTAGAGCTTTGCAAAAACAAATTTTGCGGGTACTTTGGGACGCGCTGTAGATCTGAATGTCTCCGTGATCAGGGTTCAAGCGCCACCGAGCGCCGACGCATTGGTCTGCTTTTTGGTCAGTGTTTGGTATTGTTAAACTAAAGATGCGTTATTGGTATTTGGTAAGTGGCATTTCAAAACTCGCATTATCAAGTGGCATTTCAATATTACGTTATATATGACGCTTACCGAATTAGCCTGCGAATGAGTCGTGTATTCTTCCCATGGCAAGATGTTTCTGCTGTCACCCGTTGGCGCAGTGATTCTACAAAATGCTGATTATAGAGGTATATGTGTGAGTTCTAAGCACTGTACAGGGGCGGATCTAGCTTTTAGCAAACGGGGTGGGGGTGGGGGGCTGGGGGTGAGTCTAAGGCAATTCAAGAATTCATGTAGAAGCTTTAGCATTCCGATTGTTATTTTTAGATCCGCTTCTGCATGCAGTAAAATGAACTTACAGTATTTGTATTTTTTTTATACTTTCTTCATATGAATTTATGCAGAGAGGAGGCAGCTAATTACTAATAACTTAGTGTCAGCATATTGATGTTGGTTGCTATAACTACAATAACCATTCTCAGAATCTAAAAATAGAATGAAACGGATACAAACAAAGAGCTAATAAAAGCACTAGGTATAAATTAAAGGAGAATTACACTCGGTTTAGGCTACATGAAATTATTTTCACCTCTTCCGCTCATGAACACGGAGTGCTTGGGTATTAGAAATGGCAGCTCAGTCGATATACTATTTCTAATTCTAAGAGTAAGAGCGTATTAAAAATAATAACAAAGCTGTGGCCAGCAACTAACCTTGCGAATTCAGTGCAGCCTGCACAATTTGAACGGCTTCTTCCATGTCTAGACTTCTGAAAACCTCGAGAAGACCCACAACCGCATCCTGATCGGGAACGTGATCCTCTCGCTTGAACGAGAAGTATAACTTCAATACTTGCTTCGCTGGATTAGCCATTCCTCGGCGAAGTGTAGCAATCAACTTAGTTCCCTGGCCAAACAGCTCTTCAGCAAGACGCATCGTGTTGCTCCGGCCTTCACTTTCGTTCTTCAGAAAGCGTGAAAGCTTCTTCACTGTTTTCTTGGAGAGACCACCGAGACCGCCATCCGTCTCTTTACCGGTGTTATCTGTTAAAGCCCCTTTTAGTTCTTCCTTTATTGTCACGGAAATGGAACGAATCGGTAAAAAAAGTAGTGAGAAAAACCAATCGCAACATTTCATTTTCCAATCACTACACCTTAGTCAACTTTTTTTGAAACGCTAATAAGATCTTACCCTGCAGGCAGCGCAAATCCCAGCATTCGACGACGGGTTCTATAATAATGCAAGGAGAAAACAACGAGGTTTATCTTGCGGAACGGAAGCTTTTCATTCGAAATTAAGTGGTAACTTGAGATGATCGAACGTTTTGGAATAAAACTCTCTGTCTGCGGATGGTTGGAGAAACCCAAAGGCGCATAGCGTCCTCGCACCGGGAACGCATTGTAGAGTTTGTGCACAAAAGCAACCCATCCCAAACCGTGGCAGTTTTGTTTTCTAAAAAGATGCAGACCTCAATGTTGTAAAATTGGGAGATCGGGTATACTGCTTTTGCATATTTTGACGGATTTCAAAATAAACTTTGTCAAAAGTATCAGTAGCCCAGCCCCAACATGTAACATGACGAAACTGGGGTCAAATGTCATCATGTGATCACTGGGGTCAAAAGCTGATTTTTGTTTTACTGCTCACAAAAATTACTTGGTACAATAACGTGACTCCTGCATGAATACGAAGGGAGCAGTGCACTAATTCAAGTGAGAATTTCTACGCAAGCTCTTTAGCATATAAAGTACCCCCAACACCTTCTTTTGAAAACGGAGATCGTTTGGCTTTAAATACGGTGGAATTGTGTAATATAGCCAAGGATCAACTCCCTGGTTTTGGGGCTTCCATCTGAGAGTAGGCTTGATAAAATGACGGTTGAAAAACGGGTCCTATTTGCATGAGAAAGTGGAAGGATGCCACTTGTAAAATGGCTTCATGCAGGCTTAGGAACTATCACTTTTCGGGAGGTGATTTTGTTTTAGTGTGATTATTTAAAAATGTAATTGGCTAATCGTCCAAAAGTTGAAAAGAAATGAAAAGATGAAGGACATGTCATTAATTATTTTGTTTGTTTGAGAAACCTCAGTGTTGTCGGCTGGCAAGTTATTCGGCCCTCAACTTTGTTGATTTTACACTGTTTTCAATGGAGCTTGAATTAGTTCAGTGCACGCTATACTCGGTGGCCAGCAGCTTTCGAGCTATTTCTTATCGAGCTTGTTTGTAAAATTGTAGACAATAGTTCAGGCAAGATTATTTATTGCTAAGCGCAAAGCAATTTGACCTTTACTTCCGATGTACCGGAGTGCCATGAGACTTGAATAAAACTTGAAAACAAAAGCAAATTTACTTTATTATACATATTATGCAAATGATCAGTAAGGAATGTCAAACGTAAAATAGGCATGCTGACGTCATTACCTAAAAGGGCGCCCTCTAGCGTTATCAGACCTGAAGTTATAGTAGGGAGAATTTGAAAATGATCAGTATTTTCTTTCCTTTTAATTCAAATCCCTCATCTGATCCGTAACCAACGAGTATGTTTGTACTTCATAGCACAAATGATGTCAGGTACAAATACAATGGGGACCTAGGGCTTCCAAGTGCTTGACGTCATAAAACCGGAAGTTAGATGTTATTAATACTTACACGTACACACTACTTCTTATTTCCGTATTTTCAGAAGTTCTTTTCACACTCTAAACCCTCTAAACTAAACCAGTAATCACGTTGCACATTTTCATTTATGCCGTCATCAAACGGAAATTACGTGTACCTGTTCATAAAATTTATACTGAAATGAATCATACCCCAAATGTTCGATGGAGTTGTTTTAAATCAAAACAAATGGTACCACCGGAAAACCATGTTCCGACAAAAATAAATACTCACAACTTAACGGTTCAATGTGTAATGAAATTGTTTCTGGCCGATCACCCTGCGTTTTTAACTCAACAAACGCAAATCTCTAGTTTATAACGTATTCGTTATACACAACACCGAAATATGTCCAAATTCGCAAACTGTACAATCTTCATCGCCATTTCCCTCCACAAATATCAACAAGCTTCAGAAGAAGAGGCAAATTAATGGTTTAGCTCAATTTGTCTGTTTATGCTAATCAAAAGCGAGATGTCTTTACCAGAGGAATGGTAATAGAATACAAACTTACCTGGTGGCAAATCTGACATGATTCTTCTTCCTGACGCTCAGGGATTTCCGCTGATTGTGAACTATTTCCCTGTTATAAAAAAATCGTGGCAAAATAAAAATTATAAGTGACATGATTATAGATTTGACTTATTTTGTACTGTACTTTGCAGAAAAAAATGTCATTTACGAGAAAAAATAAAAAGTGTGAAAAAATTGAAGCATTCGATTCTGTGACGTTGGTATGCATTATTAGATTTAATCACATAGAACGTTGTATTTTTTCATAAAGTGCTATTACGCTTACTGTTTCGGTCGATGTTCATTTAAATGTTTTCCAAGGCATGGCGTTAAGTCTTTTTTGACGTTGGTTTCATGAAACGGAAAATCGGACAGTTAAAACTTACTTGCTTTGGTCTGATGGAGAGACGAACTTTGTGTCCCTCCCAGCTTGAATCAGTCGAATCAGCTTTGAGTTGGTAAACAAAGCTATCGCATCCTGGTGGTGATTTGTCAGGCTGGGTTGAAACACTTGCTGTCGCTCCATCGTTGGTCTCCCGCGTGAGGTCAAAGGTCACAGAGTTTGTTGAAAATAGCCATACAGCTATCTTCGGGATTTTCTGTTTCTGAAAGATGAAAGTGTTTGTTACACCAGTAATTTTGTGCCATCTGTGAGCTCAAATGAGACGACATTCCCTCGTGCCCATTTATAACTAATATGTTAGCAAAGTGTGACGCCATGATGTCTCAGACCAAGTGTTTAGATTTTCTATTTGCGCGATATGACATAGTTGAACATTGGCCCCATATACGTTTACATTCAACACGGCCTGTGTAATTAAAACATATCGATTTGATATGCAAAACATCAAATTTGTAGCAACAGACATTACATTTGCTAAACGATGATGCACTCTGTACGTCATAATTATGTTTGGCTTTAAATTGTGCAAAATCCGCAATTAACTTACTGGAATCAGAGAATCAAGAACTATAAAATTGGTAAATGCTACCTTTGGTGTCTTCTCTTCCATTTCCCAGCCAGTCTTAATGTTGTCAATTGTAGCGCTCAGATCTCCCTTGTTGTAAAAGACTTGCAAGTCTCTGTACACGTCCAGTGGCTTAGAGTCCAGGTAGTTTTCCATGTCAATGACTTTCTGTTTGTGGTCAAGGTATACGTTAATATCCCGATGAAATGTATCACTCATCCAACACACACTTTATTATCGTGGAAACAGCAAAACAATACGTTTAAAGTGAATGATATATTTTAGATGCCGCGTTCAACTTTGCCAAATACATGTACAATCTCTTAAATCACTGAACCAAAACCAAAACGTAAAACCTAAGGCAAAGAGGAAGCAATTGCATCAAGTTCTACCTTTTCGGCAACTGGGTCGTTGTTCCAAACGTGGGTCCGTACAGCATAACGTGGATCGGACGGAACATAGAGGCTTCCAAATGCGCCAGTTTTCATCAGCTTAGCACTCTCCTCACTCGGTATACCTCCCGCTACGAAAAGGGTGAAATGCTTTAAGAGAAGGACGACCTTGTTGTCGCGCGAAAGAACCATCGTGCCATCCGTCTTGGCATCAAGTGCCTGCCAGATTTTGCGGGTTCCTTCATCACTATGGCACATACGAGTACTGAGATCCCACTCGTTGCTGGCGTGGTGGGGAAAGGAAAGCACCACGCTGTCCAAGAAATGCAGCCCTGTGGGGCCGCACTGGATCATCGGTGACAGAGCGACATAGGGAGGATTTACTCCATCAACAGGTGGCGCACTCGGGTCGACAAAAATGTACACCTAATAATCAGAATGAAACCGAGTCCAAAATAGGTGGATTTCTGAGATAAAACCACATCTCGGGTACGAGATGTCGAATGCCTATAGACAATAGTTCCTATAAGAGTTCACATTGAGACCTAATGTGGAGAAACAGCGAACTAACATGTTTCCGTCAATATATCCTGGCTTGCATAGATTCCTTACGGCGGTGTTTTTATCTGCAGCACACATCGTCAATGGATCATGATTATTCAGCTAGTTCGATGTTTATTCATAAGAAAATAACATTGACGTCACACCATTGCTCTCATTCAGTCATGCATGTACATAAACCCTGCGCAGCGTTTACAAAAAATGTTTATCAGAACTCGCAAACGGGGGCCCTTTGGGCCAAAGGTACTTCCCCGCACTACGCAAGACCCTATTCATGTCAAAACTACAAAAAGCCACGTGCCAGACAGTGTCCAGGCAGTTGCCAGACAGTGCACTTAAAAGATAATTGACTGGCGGCTGTGGTTTGCAGCTATAAAGGGAGATGGCTGTGTCAAGTTACAGGTGTTTGTGTATGTTTCAATGAGACTTGGCAGGAGGCCTGGTCGAAAGTTTGTTGACACGGCTTTGGTGAAGCCCTGGCTGCAGAGTTAATTGAACCAGCTGATTTGGCATGGGTTGAATGAGGATTAAATGGAAGATGACCGTCTTTGGCCCTCAATTTTGTTTTTTTAATTCAAAAAATTCGGTCACCTGATAGCAAAATGGAACCAGGTCACTCTGCGGAGGGTTAATAAAGCATTTCAAAGAACGGTTTTCGTAGAGCTGCCACAAGTGGCCTAGGGAACTATGGATAGCAAGATCTGTGGTTCGAACCCATATCCATTTTCATCAAATATTTTTGTTGGTTGCGATAAGTTTAACTAAAAGGAAAATATGAGGACCATAGTATCTTCCATCCGCACGGCGTGATAAATATTCAAGTTAGGTTGCGTGATCTGATTGGTTAAAATACGATGTATGCTGAAAAACATCTGCTTCCTGACATCCAGGGCTCACTGGAGTCTGCTCCGTTGTTGATGTCGCCCTTATGTGCGTAACCGTTCAGGACATGTAAGAAATGAAATGATTTCGAGATATCTTGGAATTTATATCAACATATCTGTAAATGTATTTAGACATAGCGTGATTACTTTCTAAGCGAAATCTTGAAATGAATTTCGAGATATCTTGACATGATCCTTGTAATATCGTAAAACGAATAAGAGACATCTTGCAATGATTTGAAAAAAATATATGGAAAACATGTAATTATATCTAGAAATGGGTTTACAGATACAAATAATCCCTCGAAATAATCCCCCAGAACTTTTAAACGTTTCAAGGATATCGTGTTATAATTAAAGAATCTTGAAATGGTTAGAAAGACAGCCTGAATATATTTTTTTGCATTCAGCAGCGAAAGAAATGTTGAAAAGTCCATACCAGTCACAGGGAGCCTTTGGCAAGTGCACCCCTTGGGATGTACATGTGGACGTTATACTTTTCCAGAGTGAGACTTCCACCCCTCTCGTTGATGTATGCGATCGCGATGTATGGCAACTTGAACGTTTTTTTGAGTAGCTCAGCTCCGGTGAAACCCGCTGTCATTTTACGAAACTCTTCCAGTAGTGTCTGCAAAAGGTTTCGTTTAGAGGAGGTTCCTGGGAGAAACGGGCATGTAATGATGAATGTTTAAAAGCTGTTTCAACTTCCCACTTTGTCAGGCTCTGGATGAATTAAATTACAAAGCAAGAAAATTAACGAGTTACCTTTGTCTACATTTGTAGTACCACCTGAAACTGTCAGAATAGTCAGGAGGCGTCCTAATCAATTATATTATAATACACAGTTAGGTTTACAAATCATTTCAGTTGCTCAACAGAAAGCTGTCTGTAAAGGTTTATCCTGAAACAACTTTATACTTGATTGACACGCACAGGCCAGTTGACTAAGGAGGACGTCCAGGCCTGATGTGTGTGTGTGTGTGGGTTTTTTTTTTGGGGGGGGGGGACCGGAAGGACACAACCATTTTACTGCAAAACCATATTGGTTTGCTTCGTTTTGTGATTTTCTGAGGTTTGAGAAAAAATGAATTTGGAAATTGTCAATTTTATAAAGTTCATTTGCTTCATGGGTTAAATTACCTGAAACAGAATATACCACTCTATTTTTATTTAATTATTTTGGGGGCGGGAGGGGGAGGGGCGTGTGTGACAAGCCGAGCTCAGTCCACGTAATGTCAAGCATGTAGAATTGCAGAACAAAACCTTTTGTCAAAGAAAAACATAAGACAATGAAAACATGGTCCCAGAAGTCTTTTCAAACCGTGCATCCTGAACCATTATGACACAGAGGTGACACACAAGGACACACAGGACCCAAAGACCAAACCCAGCATTCACCGTCAATGCGGTTAAGTCTACATGGGCGAGATGGCATTATAGCCATCGCCACCAGAATCAAGGAACACAACGTGCATGGCAAACAGAAGGATGTAAGAAATCATAAATCTAAAACAATTGCACAACTCGGTTCTCTTCTTTTAGTTCACCACACAACCACTGCACGGGTCCACCGTGGTGCCGTGCTGGCGCCCTCTGCCGGCCGGCCGGCACCGACGCCATACCACGGTAGGAGGGTCCCTTCGTGGTGGTGAGGGGAATCGATGACGTCACATACCAGGTACAGAGGTCTTCTCGGGCCAAGCCGAACATAATCCACTACAATCGACTAAAACCATAACTGGGCGACGCCAAGGTGGATTGGTGGAGATTCGCTGTTCAGAGACCTCTGGGGCAGAATTATCAAGCCTCGGAGGCAGGACTGCTAGACCGATGGCAGGTTACACTGCCAGATCCAAAAACCACTGCTAACCCGGACGGCCCACCGGCCGACGAGGGCGACCAGCATACTAAAGTGGGTCCATCTCCGGCTCGGAGGGGGCGAGATACACCTCTGCTAGACACGACGATTGATGCTGCCCCTGGTGAGTGGAGTGGTACAGGAACAGGATCCCGGTAGTAGCAAGTTACACCGGCGAGGAAAGGAATGAGCAGGCACCTTCACCACCATTGGATCCTGCCCTCCTGTAACAAACCGGGCTCAACTAACGAAGCATTTATGTTTCTAGGACACGTTCCTGATAAAAAAAGGGAAATCTTCAGAAACAGATTTTGATATTTACAAAAGAAAATAAATATTTATTTACACTACCTACAAAATATACCAATATTCAATGAATCGGGGGGGGGGGGGCGGTGCTGTTTGACTAATCCAATTCCTAGACTCTCATTACTTTCCCAATACTTATAAATCTACAACCTGAGGATAATACCCGAAGTTCAGTTCTCAATCAGTTCACTGTTGGGTGAGCAATCGTCCAGCGGTCCACGAAGGCATCTTTGCACTGGCGAATCGGAGGTGGATGACGCTCCTTTACAGGCGACTTGGCGGACCAGATGTCCACAACCTCAGTATCTAGAGCAGGAAGGCTCCAGAGTGTAGTGAGATAAATCACAGCGGTCCCAGCCAATGGGCGGTTCCGGTAAAACTTGTCGGGTGTGGTTCTAAATCCACAATAAGGAGCCAGTATATACTGACCCCTATGATAAGACCCAGTACACCGTCAAGGGGTGCAAATCTCGCTGGCTAAAACAGCTTGTGAGAAACAGCTAGACACAGGCAACAAACGCTGAATACAGCTCAAAACAGCTAACGCTGACAGTTTTTTATATATTTATTTAATAATTCTGGTTTATTCTTAAAAAGCAAAATATATTGTACACAACAGCATAAATGCTGACAATTACAATATTTACAAAATCAGGCTAAAAATTCATATCGTTAGAGTTAGAGTAAAATTTGAAAGGGAGAAACTAACTAACAGACATGATGCAAAGCATAAAATTCACACACCAAAGGTGAAAATTTACATTCCATACAACAGATGATTTTGAAAAAAAAAAACAGGTAAAAAGTTTCACAGAAGCCATTTAGATTACCAACACAAACACAATCCTTACCCCCCCATGGCTAGCAACAAACCAGGATTCTCAAATCCGCAAAATGAAATCTAGCAAAAACTAAATTATCAGGAGCTGTCGCTCAGTATGTGCTATCGCACCTCCAACCTGTTTGCTTCTCCCCTCAACCGCTCCCCAAAAATCTACGGCACCCAAAGTATGTGAATACTTCAGTAAGTCAGTCTATAAAATGCAAATTACAACCTTAGAAATTTCCATACCACACACCGGCGTTAACAAAAGAAGACCACACCTTGCTTTGCATAAAATGTACATATAAGGTAATTGGGGCAGAGTCATCAACATGCAGTTGGAAATACTAAATGAACGTACATTTGGCGTAAAATATCAGTCTGACTTGTGACACCCCCGTACAGTCACGCGGTGTGGGCGAAAAAATTGTTTGACTAAGCCGTTATTGCCTACAACTAACTGTTTCGTCACTTTCTCCTCCTCTTAGCAGGGTGGCCCTGGTGGTTTGCACTAAACTGCGGAAGGACCTCCGACAGGAGGAGCAATTTGCGGAGGCATCTACGGGCGGCCTGCGATGTGTTGCACCCAGACCATCCCTACCCATGTGCCAAGGGCTGCGGCGTCCGGTTCTACCTACGCGATATGCAAGAGAGGCACCACCGCTTCTGTCAGGGAGTCCTCGTGGGCATGGGTCAGTGTGGAAGCGGATGTATTGGACGTCCACACAAGTGACGGAGAGCTGGAGGAGTGATCCAAAACCTGCGGAGCGGTCACCCTCTCCACCTCACCCCTGACCCCCCGTTTTCTAAACGGGACTGCAGAACTGCAAGACGGTCCCCGTCGTCACCCCAACTGAAGTGGCGGCGGAGTCCGGAGTCAAGTGGGTTGGAGGGCTGCGGCCATTCGGAGTGGTCCAGAGAGGACCGCTCCCCCCACAGACGTCAGTCGTCCGGACCGGAGGGTCGTATCCCCACGGAGCGACCCCCTATGCCCCCACCGCGAACGGCCGCGACCCTCCGAGGACTGTGGAACTGGAACCAGAACATGAGACATCGATTTGGCCAGGCCGCAGGTGGAAGCCCCGGAACCCAGCCCCGACCGAAGCAAGCGGAGGGGTGAAACGCAGAATGAGTTGTCCTCATTTCTTGTTTTTTTCACTTTCTGTATGTAAAGACCTGTGGGCGCTTCCCGGCCCGGAGCCTCCCTGGTTGTCTTGTTGCCGATGCTCGCTGCCTTGTTGTCCTCGGAGGGGCGGTGTGGCGTCGGTGCCGGCCGGCCGGCAGAGTGCGCCAGCACGGCACCGCGGTGGAGCCGTGCAGTGGAGTCCCTGCTGGTAGGGAGACCCGTTGCCGGTCGGCGCCGACTCAGTAGGGCTTTCTTAGAAAAAAAACACGTTGTTGTGTGGTGAGTTAAAAGAAGAGAACCGAGTTGTGTAAAAGGTGTGATAAAATAAACGGCCTAGCCTCGAGAACCTAATAATTGTGTCTGTGATTCCTTCTGTCTCCTGTGTTAGGACCCAGGATTTGGTCGACGTTACACTATTTTGACACGGTTTCTTCCGCCCTCTGTGGTGTACCACCTTGCTTTTGCTAATTGTCACGGCCCTTCGTGCTCACAAAAAAGGTAAAGGGGACGAACCTGTATTCACAGGAACGGAGTGCCCATCTCTCTTTCATTAACGATTGGGCCAGACTCTTATGCTGCTGTGGGGGGATCGCCACACCTCCTCCACAGCGAGTCTGTTACCTTCCCAGCATTGAACAATGCCGGTACCCATTTAACACCTGGGTTGAGAGGAGTAATTGAGGTGAAGTGCCTTACTCAAGGGCACAACACGCATGGCCACGGTGGGGTTCGAACCCACAACCTCTCGATCACGAATCCTGTGCTCCACCGCTAGACCACACGTGCCAACACACTTATATGCAAAAGGGGTGGTTTATTTAAGAGGTTACTGAAAGGGAGAAACGGACATTAACTAGACTTATGTTTGTGGACACGGCTGTTTCGGAAATTGTTTTGTAGTTCCATCCATGAAGAATGTGTAGTTCTGTGTAGATATTGGGATTTGTACAATTGAGATGGTGATATATAATACGTGATTACGTTCTCACAGGGCTTTGAATTATGCATCTTAAATTTGAAGTCACATGACAAATTATTACGTCATCATGACATCACCTCAGCCAAGGCTAGCTACGCACCAAGTTACAAACAAATCAAACGATTTTGTAGATATAGGCCTTAGAAAAATGAACCTTTAATGTGAAGTCACATACCCATGATGAAATCATCATGACGTAATTTCAATTTTCGTCTATAATACATCCCGGTTGAGGTACATACAAAATTACAAAATCGGACCTATGGTTCTATAGATATAGGCCTAAGAAAAATACACCTTTAATGTGACGTTACATGTCATGTTATGACGTCATCATGACGTCACTTCAATTTTCATCTATAGCACAAAAAAAGAGAACAATCTTAACGAAAACAAAGGATGTGTCGGCAAGTTGCCAAAACAGCCAATGATGAATTTTTGAAAGCAGTTTCACATCTCTTTTTGTCAGGTCCTGGTTGAATAAAATTACAAAACATTTTGAAGAGTTACCTTTTATATCACCAACTGAAACCGAACTAAATACTGGGAATAACCTTCTTTCCACCTGTGGCAAAGATAAACGACACTTTTTGGTTAATGTGATAAAAAATGACTGAACATAACGCTACACAATTTGTTTTTAAACAAAAGATAATTATGGCTGTCCAGCTGACAGTAATAGTTAGTGACAACGAAGACATTTTCCGTTAATGTCTAAGCGGATTAATAAAGTTAACTTAAAAGTCCATTCGCATTTTACGTGCTTTTCCATTTGAAGCGACGAAATCGCTCTAGATCTGAAGGATAGGCTTTTTAACACCGAACCGATTGAATTTGAAGTGACAGCATGATGACGTTTTAGATGGAACTAAAACCCTGTTAAATTGTTTTGCCAACTGAGAGTCCCGTTGCTGTTACATTATATATAAATAGGCACTAAATTTTAAGTTTACGTGCCGTCGATGATTTGACTAAAATGGCACTACACTGAAAGACAAATGCAACTCCGAGGGCGAAAAGGACGACGGGGGCAACGGGGGCGACAGGGGATGATCTAACCCAGCAAAAGAACTAAAATAGTACTGAAAAAGTTTTTTTGTAAGGAGATCATTGACATAAATTATGCACCTATAGTGTTATTGTGTTAAGCTTTGCGGGGAAAAGAAATCCAAAACCATTTAATTCTTTTGAACCCTAAAAAAGTAAAAATATTTACATGTACTGCAAAATCGACACAAAATTGGTAATGAAGATGACAATTTTTACTTTACCATTTTCTCTCTATAGACATGCATGATAAAGATAAAAATACTGTTGCCTCCCGCGTTGCGTTTAGTGTCCGGCTCATTAAAAACTCGTACAAGGCCAAAAACTCCAGTCTACAGACAGTTTCCTCAATAAGCAATTTGAAAGGCCATATTATGTTTTTTAAAACGGAAAATCACATTATAATATTTTTTTGTTTTTAAGTTGGCCTTGCCTTACTCATGGAGCATACGACTGCAGACATATGAAAATTGGTTTCCATAAGCCACAATGAAAGATCAATATGCATGTTTTCATACAGCTAATTTAGAACAACAATTTATCTGCATGCGAAGGAAATGGTAATTATTTTCTCGAAAATACTGATAATTCTTTTTTTCCGAAAGAAATATCAAACCGAAGGGCATATTTTTACACACAATAATGCTCGATAGTAATAGATCTACACACATTTTAATATGTGCATAATTGTTTTCCCGATGAAAACGGGGAAGCTTGAATGGCTAACCCGTTAGAAAGGACCTCATGTAGGCAATTATTAATAAAATTTAATTCTAAACCATTATTTCCCCGGCAAATATAAAAACAAAATGTAAATCGTATGGAGCAATGTTTGGTCGCAATTTCGTGTCTTTTGTTCACAGGTTGTATATAATGTTCATATATTTGAAAAAAAAAATGCGCATCATCTGTTTGAAACTTTCAAGCGCTGCTGCTATGATGGTTATTTACCCACTCACTTTAAAAGTTCATTTAATGATATAATTCGTCGTGATCGGCGGTGATTACATGAAAGACATACAGATTACCTTTGCACTTACCGTGGGCCCGATATCCGATAAACTTATCTGTAAAAAACAAGGTTTGATGAAGATTATGCACATCAAGACAGGTATGCACATGTGTCAGTCTTTTAAGGGTAAACAGCATCCGTCGTTTGACAAAAAAAAAAAATCTTTTAATCTTTTAATAATAATATTGGACTACGTGGTGCACTGATAAGCTTCGTAGTGTTAAGTTTTGTCACAGGCAGACGTAAGGCCGAAAAGCCTACACTAACATCAACGGACAGTTTGAAGCTTAAGAGAAGTAAAAGGCTCGGTTTGTTTTTTGAAGCGAAAACTCACATTGATTTTTTTCTTTGGGGTCTTTAAGCTCGCTAATCTAATCCAGGGACCACATGACAGCAGAAACGAGAAACTGTTAATTTCAGCAAACTTCAATGAAAGATCAAATTTGTTATGTTGTCATAAACTTATAATAATGTTGACATACACTTTATCTCATCATTTTATTTACGAAGTAGTATTTGGTTTTTATTGGAAAAGACTGACCCCGTTTCAGTCTGTCGTTCCAGAGTCGCACTGAACCAAATAGATTAGGGGCGACTGGAGTCGACCCTAACATATAGGTTATTTTTCAGACAGATGAACTTAGTACACAAAAATTGCGTATAATTATACTTAAAACAAATCCCACATAATTCGTTTGTATGGGTGGATTTGCACACATTGACATTGTTTGCACAAAAGACTGTTTGTTGGTGACAAATATTCCACCAGATTTTATTTATAATCAATTTTATCACTAAATGATCAAATTATTTATAAGAAGCAGATTTGCAATTGATCTTCCCCTGTTTATTATATAATGTTTTTAAACAAAAGACAATTATGGCTGTCCAGCTAAAAGCAATCGTTGGTTTTTTTTTCCAAAAATACTGATACCGTTTCCGAAGAAATAACAAACAGATGGGTATATATGTTACACACAATAATGCTCGTTAGTGATAGATCTACAAGAATGTTTTTTTTTTTATATGTGCATAATTGTTTTCCCGATGAAAACGAGGGAGTTTCTTGATAATGTTAGAAATACATTTGATTCCGTGAATTTCCAACCCGTTTGAAAGGACCTCATAATAATTAGCAATTATTAATAAAAGTTAATAAACCATTATTTCCCCAGCAAAGATAAAAACGAAATGTTAATCGTATGGAACAATGTTTGTGTGGAGTGCTGTTGACTTGTGGTCTGGGGCATTGAATCCGCGGTCTGTGGGTAATTCTGCAGGTTGTGGGGTCGAGTCCAGCCTGGGGTTATGGTGCGTGTGTCCTTGGGCAAGGCACTTTATCACTCATTGCTGCTCTCCACCCAGGAGTAAATGGGTACCTGTGAGGGCAGAGCTGGTTATTGTGATTGAATAAACTTCCTTGAGCCTAACCGGCTGCATCGAGCTGTATACTCCCCAGGGAGCTGAGATTGTACATTTGTATTTGGAATGTTGAATTGGCCCAATGATCAGGGGTAATGATAACGTAAAGCGCTCTGATCATAGTTAAAATTGTTATATTATTATAATTATAATTATTATTATTATAACGGTAAATGGGTCATTTTGGGAGACATTCCCATAGACTTGTGCACAAAATTGTTCAAACTTAAATGTGCCTTAACCCGATATTCCCTTATCCTTTTTCCACAAATTTCGGTGTTTTTACTGATTAGGCCACGAACAACAATAATAAATTAATTGCGACAGCAAAATTTGGCCTCTAAAGGGGGGCTGTGACATTAGGGAGACATGAAAATGTCTCCCTACTGATCAGTGTCTCCCACCGTGAAAGAAATTACGATACCGTGTCTCCTTAATGGTACATTTATTACTACTATTTCTATAATAGGGCGACAGATTTTGCTAACTCCGTCCACAATAGGGCGATACACCTTATTAAGGCGACATTATAAATGTCGCTCTTTTATGAAAACGACCCTTAGGACAAGGAATTTTGATGTCGCAAACCATCTAGATCGATTCCTCATGGTCCAATTAGTATAAATACTAAATTTCTTGGGAAAAAAGATAAGGTAAACTTGGGTTAGGTGACAGTTTAGGTTTGTGCACAAGTCTATCGGAAAGTCACCCTATTGCAGCGAAAAGAGTATTACGCATTAATATTATTATTATTTTTATTATTTGGACGCAATTGTATGCCTTTTGTTCAAGTTGTATATACGTTCATATATTTAAAAATGCGCATCATCTGTTTGAAAACGTCAAACGCTGCTGCTATGATGGTTATTTACCCACTTACTTTAAAAGTTCATTTAGTGATACAATTCGTCGTGATCGGCGGTGATCACATGAAAGAGAAACAGTTTACTGTTGCACTTACCGTGATGGGACTGGAATCCCCGAGTAGAATCTGTGAAAAACAAGGTTTGATGAAGATTATGCACATCAAGACAGGTATGCACATGTGTCAGTCTTTAAGAGTAAACAACATCCGTCGTTTGACAATACAAAAACCCAGTCAACATATGCATGTCTGTTATTAAAGACAGGTAAATGAAGTTTATGAGAAATATGAGACCCATTATGTAGCACCTTATAAGGGTTTACAAGGTGCCGCGGCGTATATTGCAGCCACTGCCAGAAACACCGAACCTGATAAACCCTCAACATATAGCTCTCCTTACTAGAGGAACAATTTGAAACCAACTAAAGTCATATGGTTGTAACCAAAACACTCCAAACTTACGATACATGATTGGAATATAACCAATCCCAACCACAACTTTTCCGCGAGTCAGCTTCGATTCTTTTTTGAATCACCTATTTGCAACTGAAGAGTGCCCAAACAGCAAGGCACGAAAGCATGCTATTGCTAACAAGAGGATTTGCGAACATAATCCTCTGCTCGCACCTTTAATCACATTTGATTACCCAACCTATTATAGTCACTCAATCTGTTATGTCTGCCCACTCTACATTTCAATCGGACATAACTGGCAAAGACTAAGTCATGCTTAAAATCCACATTAACCATACAAGCGCCACCAGAGAAGAAGTGTCCCTGAATGGGATAGTGCCATCCCTTTTCCAAACATCAGTTCTCAAGATGTCCAAGCTTAGCAAGTCCAAGACAAGCAAGAAGAGCAAGCAAGTCCAGCCAGCCGCCGCCATCTCCATCCAGCTCCACTTCATCCGGTATTCCCTGCCGGCAACGGTCCCCCACCAGCATTTCAAGCGACCATGAGTCACTTCTTTTATCCTGTGAACTATACTCTGGCCCATCCACATCAAGAACCACACCAACCACGGTCTCGCACCGACTATCCAAGGAAAAATTCAAACAGGTGAAACTCCTGGCAGAAAACGTGAACACTTTGACATCTGCCAAGGGTCACATCACCCGCCAAATACGGCTCCTTTCCCGGTCAATCGAGACAAGCACACCACCACCTTATATCGAGGTAAAACTACGGCCACCACGTCCACACCGATCTCTGAAATTTCAGAAGTCATTCCAGGATCGCTGGAGCAATCTCCAGAAAAGAACATCGCTGCTCTTCACAAGGGTAACGCTAGAGGAGTACGAGCACGAACTACACTTCACCGAGGCCCAGCTGACCAACGCCAGACGCTCAGCCCAAGAACAGCTTGCTCAAGACTTCCAGGGTCAAGATCATCTCACCGCTCAACAACTCTTGAGCTTGTTTTTTCACAAGACCCCATCAACCATCAAGAGGCATCAAACGAAAGCGACAATACAAGCCGATCTCTAACCACAAAACCAAACGGTCCTTTTCAGGACCATCACATCTTCTTAGAAGAGATATATCCATCATTCTGCTTTTATTATATACTTATTATAATTAATAAACTGGAATATAACCCACTCTACCTTATCCGTTATATTCAAACTACATTTCCTTCAACTTCCATGGCAAGAAGAAAACTTAACAAAGAAACCAAGAGATCAATACGTCAACAGAAATCTAACCATTTTTCTGACAAATGCAAATTGAAAACCAAACGAGCCAACTCCAATCATTTGCGCTCACTAGCAGAACAATGTCAATCTTTCATAACCAACCGATCCAAAGCAACACTATCGCCAACCGAAATAATTGCTTTAGGAAAAGGTTTAAACTTTGTACCTACTCCTGCTAAACGGAACCGCAAATCACTTGTAAGTGACATAAATACCTTCAATCGAAGACTAAGAATTGCATTTTTAATGCGTAACAAACGCTCCAAAAACCATCCTTTCAAACCACCGTCAAAATGGCAACCAAAATCATCCCCTAGTGTAACACTAGAAGAATATTTGGAAGCCACTAAATTCGAACTGGCCCACATCAGGCTAAGAAATCGGCAGAAAAACATGACCACGTAAGAACTATCCTCCATAAACAAACTCAAAAACAATCCTGACATCGTAGTCAAACCATATGACAAAGGCAGAGGCATCTGCACTATCAACCGCTCAGACTATCTACAAGTGGGTTACCACCACCTTGAGTCCCATCACTATACCAAACTGAACCAAGACATTACCCCACAAACCATCACGATGGTTCACAACACACTAACAGAAATGAGAGACAACAAGCACATCGACAATGATACTCTGAAATACCTCGACCCACTTCCACACACTGTAAAAAATAATGGGTAAAACACTGTTGGCCAATATAATTTCACCCAACATTGGTTTGAAATTACCCAATTTGGGTACAAATTGTCCAACGACTGGGAAAAATTTTCCCAAGAGTTTAACCTGTTGATATGTTGACCAACGTTGGTCTACATATCAACCCATTTTGCCCAACGTGTTTACAGTGCAAAACTGTCAATGTCCAACCATGTATTTTCTCCCCAAAATACATGTACACAAAACCCCACCACCGGGAGAACCTTTTGTTGGACGACCAATTATAAGTGGATGCACAAGCCCTACGGCCAAACTTTCGGAATACATAGACTACTTCCTTTTCCCCATAGTAACCGCACAACCCACATATGTCCGCGGTGGTTAAGCTACATGAAAGACAAGGTTTGATGAAGATTATGCACATCAAGACAGGTATGCACATGTGTCAGTCTAAAAGGGTAAACAACATCCGACAATACAAAAACTGTTTTAATCTGCAAGATATATCTTATGATGTGCATAATGTCATGAAAAAGAAAAACCTTAAAAAAAATCAAAACAATTTCATGAAAATTACTGACATTTATGAACGCTGTATTAAAAACGTCTTTGTGTATAAGAAAAGATTTAATACAAGTGACATCTATCATTTGATATTCAAAAACAATTTTTTGTTAATGAAAATCTGTCTTTTGACATTCAAAAACAATTTTTTATTAATGAAAAATAGTGTAAGGGTGTTAATTTCAAAGCAAGATTTATACTGGCGTTTTTCCGTCTTATTTTATTCCTGATTATACTGGATTGCATGGTGCACTGATAAGCCTCGTAGTGTTAAGTTTTGGTACAGGCAGACGTAAGACAAACATCAACGGACAGTTTGATCTTAAGGGATCAAAAAGGCTAGGGTTTGTCGTTTGAAACAAAAACTCCATTGGATTATTTTCCTTTTTTTTTTCTTGTGGGTCTTTAAGTTCGCCTTATCTAACCCAGTGACCAAATAAAAGCAGAAACGAGAAACTGTTCACTTCAACAAACCTCAATGAAAGATCAAAACTTATATATTGCCATACACTTATAATCATTTTGCCATACACTTTATCTCATAATTGTATCTAAGAAGTAGTATTTGGTTTTCATTCAAAAAGACTGATTCCGTTTCAGTCTGGCGTTCCAGAGTCGCGAAGAACCAAATAGATTAGGAGCGACTTGAATCGACCCTAATACATATTTTTTTCAGACAGGCAAACTCAATTAATGAAATTTAATGAAATCTTGTCTTTAGTTTGGTTCGGCGTGAATCTGGAATGCCTGTCTGAACCGGATGCCATTGTTTTTTTCCCAAAGGAAATATCCACAGGTATGCAAATGTTTTCACAAAAGACTGCTCGTTAATGACAAATATTCTACCGCATCATATTTTTAAATATGCATGTTTTTTTTTGTTTCCAATCAAATAAGGGGTGTTTCTTGAGAATCAGTTTTAGAAATTATGAGGATCCTTGAAGGGCCACCCCATTTAAAAGGACGTATATATATAGGGACCATGATTAATATATTCAGCGGTAAACTTCTCTTCCTCGGCAAACAAAAACAAAAATAACCAATCACAATCGTTTGGAAAATTGTTGGGACACATTTTTTCAATTCAATTTTCAATTTCCAAATTATTTCCACCAAAAGCAAAGTAAAAGCACCATGAGAAGAAGCTGATAGGGGTATGCATATATCCTTCACTGTATAAAAAAGATATCAAAGAGGAAAAGACAAAAACCAGACAAACCAATAGACAAGTAATGCAACACAAAACTGACGAACATACAGACAACAGGATAACAAAATACATGATAATGTGACTAAATACGAGGAAATAGGGAGTATAAATTGCCTGTCGGGACGGAGAAAAAGAAAGGTACAAAGCTAAAAAATGGGACTAAAGATTGTTTTTGAAACTGACTTTAATTTGCGTGCAGAGGTCTTTTTTTAAGTTGTCATTCTCCTTGATTAGAATGACCGTAGTCTGTTTTGTTATTGCGGGCGCTGCTTTAGTGATGTTTATAATCATATGCACTTGATTCAAAAGTTCCGTTATAAGTGGGAGTATAAACAATCATGGAAAACAATACTGTTGTACTTACCGGTCTGTTTGGTATTGTGACAATCTATAAGAAACGAGAAAAAAAGGTTGATGCAAAAAAGTATTTTTGGGTAAAAGGATACTAAAAAACCTCCGTCGTTTGACATTCATCAATGAAAAAATATGCATTTACATTGCGCGTCGGTATTATTTCCAAAGCATTTGGAACACATTAAGCCACTAATTTGAAGCAAATTTCCTTTTGAAATACATACTCGAAATAAAAAGACTCCAAGAAAAGGACTATGTTGGGATCTATACCCAGTACTTTTGAAGACCATAAACAAATGAGATATGCCTTCCTCAGAAGTTAAAGTCTGTGACAACTAATGAGTGTAGTTTTCACTCATGATATATTTGTTTCCGGTATACGACAGTGCATGGATTAGAATCTGAGTAGCTTTTGTAGGAGATACTCAAACCAAATTTACACGAGAAATGTGAATGGACCTTTGCTGAAAAATCACAACCATGTAAAAACTCACAAAATCAAGTAGAAATACTATACTTAAACTCGAAATGTAGTCGTACAACATGCCAACACGACGGATAACAGTTTTGGTGCTTGACTTAATTTTAGTTTCCCTATTTAATAGTCAGTTCCATGACAAACGCGGTAAAGTTGTTATTGGCAACACTGCTCAGTGTATTCCGAGCATACCTCACGCGCGCATTACAGCTCGAATACAGCACAGGTGAGCTACTTTGTGTTACATTACAATGACCTAACTTTATTGAGAAAGTTTCGCTCGGCTTACCATTTCGCCTCCGCTAAACGGTTCTGACTTGACGGTTCCTGTGGGTTCTCTGGTCAACGCTTCTTTTATGAAGAACCCTGAATAATATAAATGAAACAAAACGTTATTTTCTAGTTAAAAAAATATAGTCTAGCGTCCTAGTAAATTGGGATATAAAAATCGTTTCAGTTACTCGACAAATTAATCGCTCGTTAAGGTTTGTCCTGCATGACCCAACTTTATTTAATTAACATGCACAGGATGAGTGAAATAAAGAGGGCGCTCTGATGTATAATTGCTGCACATCATTTCAGGCAGAATCAATTAGTCAACGATCTTGCTTTTGGGTCGGGGAGAACATATTCATTTTACTGCCAAAAGTACATGTATTCTCATTCATTATGCTTTGCTAAATTTTGTGATTTTTGGGATGTTTAAGAAAAATGACGTCAGAATATCGGCAATTTTATACGGTTCATTTGCTTTATTAGTTAAATGACTCGAAACAGAATGCTTTTGGATTTTTTTTCTGAGGGGGGGGGGGAGGCCGTGTGACAAGCTGAATTCAGTCCACGGTGATGCCAATAGTTCAGAATTGCCGAAAACATTTTGCATGCACCATACCAATAAACCCTTTTGTCATAGAAAATAAAATTAAAACCCTATCAACCTTAAAATTACAACCTGGACCAGCATGGCATAAAGGTAATTCACAAAGTACCCCACTAATTTGTTGTTTTAGTTATACACATTGGGACAAACAGGAACCGAAGACCAAAACTCCAAATAACACAATTTCATATGAATGTGGAGATGGGGAGAGGAATCACCAGAATCAAGGAACACGCGCCCGCCGTCCCCCCTCCCAGGCACGTATTTAAGTCACTTGTCCCAGTACAAGATGTCCATACCTTTCAACTTGAGCGCAAGATCGCTTCTGCCAACCTCATTCAGCTGCTTGGACAACGTTTGTATCTGGCAAAGGCTTGGGGGATTTCGTTGTGTCCACTCGACGAGCATGTTGAAGATTTGATCACGATGTGGACTTTCCTCCATGAACTTCAAGGTTTGTGCTTCGTCGAAACCGAGCAATAGAGCCAAGGGCCCCAATCGAGGACCAACTTCACGAGCCAGGTGTCGTAAGTGATGATTAGTTAGCTCTAAAGATATCAAGTAACAAGAAGTAAGTTTTAATTTCAACTTTGATTGACGGAGATTTAGGGATCCCCTACTCACAACCACATCAGTGAGCCCGATATTCACGTGTAGGCCATGCGTTCCCGCCGTGCACTAAGTCTATATGGAGTAACAACCACACATACTATTTATATTATAGTCTTTAAAAAAAGGAAGACAGGAACCGACTAGTCTGGAAAAAGGATCATCCTTTTTCACTGGTTTGCGAGAAATATTACAACTCGTTAGGCCTAATATTCAAGAGTAAATTAGATGAGCACTAACGCTCAGCTTATATTGCAATTTAAACGATATGTGGACATGCAAACGTTTATCATCACAGCCTACCAAAAACTGATCATTTTTACAAACATTTTTAAAAATTTCCAGAATCAACCATAAAAAAATCTTGTTTAATATATTTATAATACACATTGTGTCGAGGTCAATTAAATAGGGCCTATACCTGAGACCTCAGCAGGTTGCTGTTTACCCCTTCCTTTGGAGTCTTCTCCATGGGTTAGAATTCCTGCAAGAGAGATTGGCAAATGTCATGTGTGCCGAGAAATATTTTGACACTTTGTGCAACATTTAAGAAAATTTGAGTATGACTCAGAAATTTCAGATGTCCTAAGCAGACTACTTCGCACTCATATAGATCTTATTTTGAAACCCCTGGACGCAATTTTCACGACGTGTTGAATACATGTTTTGAATATAAGACAGTGAGGCTAACTCTTACATGCAAATGTAAGAATTTCGTTGCACTAAACAACCACCTTTAAACGAGGGTGTTGTGTTGTTTGTTTGCTTTTCTTGTTTACTTTTGAGCAGCCGAATATGGTAATTTTAAACAACCCTGGCTGTTCAATTTTAACAACAAACACGTTGAACTGTATGCAGTGGCGCCGTGAAGACAAGATGTACATACCTACGGAAGCACGTCTTTCTCTTTCACAGCGGTGCGTTTCTCTTTCATGGTAGCTAAAACACCGGCCAAAACTTGCTGGGCCCCCACCCCGACCCGACCAATGTTGTCTCTCATTGCGCGGTCTGTGCTCAAGCAGGAGATGACAACATTGACCGGGGGAGTAGGGGAGCGGGGAACCGGGGGAGGCTATGCTCTTTTGGGGACGTGTCCCAACCACTTTTGCCGGGATTGTCTGAATGTATGTACCCTGGATTAGATGTGGAGATGGAGGCAGGCGCGGTTCTAGAACCAATATTTTGAGGGGGCTAGCACGGTGGATCCAGATTTTTTTCAGGGAGGCGTGCTAAAATGTAGACCGGTTATTTTTTCCAGACACCTAGGCCTCCGAAAATCAATAGGTTGGGGAGGGGCTCATGCCATATTTTCAATGGGGAGCGTCAAAAAAATTCTACAATCATTCACACTATATTAACTAATGCACCCATGTGACGACTAATTCTTTAGGGGGATACCGTTCGCATGTACATCACAATACTTCTTTTTGCTAATGCAATTTTTTTTTTTTACGGTATTTATTTTGGGGGGGCTAGACACAATTTTGGGGGGCTATAGCCCCCCCTAGCCCCCCCCCCCCCTAGAACCGCGCCTGGATGGAGGGTGTGGACCGGGGAAATGGGGGACTGGGGAGGGTATCAACTGGAGGCCGCGGCTTATTAACTTGCGGCCGCGGCTGCGAAATAAATAAGTCACGGCCGTGACTTGGGGAGTCGCAGCCGTGAGATAATTAACTTAGAGAGAAATACACACCTGTAAAAAATGGACTTGCCCCACGAAAGGAAGAGACACACGTTATAAAAGAGAGGCTAGTAATCATGAAAGAGAAACGCACCGCTGTGAAAGAGAAAGACGTACCTGGCCCAAGGGCGGATCCACAACACAATTTTTTTAGGGGGGGGCCCAAAAGATTTTTGGTTCCCCCTCCCCCAAACAAAAGTGGGTCAAAAAAATTACGGCGTGGGGTTCGGGGCAGGCTTAAGGGCCCCGAAAATTTTATGGATTCTAGATGCTCTGTGGTGCGATCTGAGGCAATTTCTGACCACTTTAACCAATGTTTTTTTTTTTGAGGAAAAGATTGTGGTGTACTCATTGCCTGCCTTTATTGCGATGTCACATAAAAAAAAAAAAAAAAAAATTGGTTTCGTTTTTTTTTTGGGGGGGGCATGGCCCCCTTGCCCCCCCCCCCCACTGGATCCGCCCTTGACCTGGCCCTCACGGGCTTCCGTACATACCTCTTAACCACTGCGTAAGATCGTTTCTGCCAAACTCATTCAACTGCCTGGATAGTTTTTCAATCTGGCAAAGGCTTGGGGGATTCTGTTGTTTCCACTCGACGAGCATGCTAAAGATTGAAGTTTTCAGGTGGTGTAGACTGTCCCCCTTGAACCTGTAGATTCGTGCTTCTTTGAAACCAAGAGATGCAGCCAAGGGCTCCCAACCCGGACCAAGATTACCAGCCAGCCAGCGTAAATGTACATCAGTTAGCTCTAAAAGAACATGTAACAAGAAGTTAGTTTTAATATCAACTTTGATTGACGGAGATTTAGGGATCCACCACTCATAACCACGGATGTGAGCCCGATATTCACGCGTATTGCGCTCTGTCCGCGAACTACCGAGGGCGTTGTGTGGAGTAACAGCTACACATCACTTTCAAAACCAGTGAGAGATTGCAATTTCAAAACCAGTGAGAGATTTGCAAATGTCATAATTGAAAATGAAATATGTTGACACTATTAGCAACATTTGAACAACTTTGATATCAATTTTGATATTCCGATGAACATATCCTACTTGGATGTATGTAAAGATTTCTGCACCCTTACATAAAACCTGGTACGCCGCAGATTCCCATATAATGAAAACGAGAAAGACACGCATACCTGACTGCAGCTCATGAGCAAGATTCTCTCTGCCAACCATAATCAAGTGCTTGGACAACGTTTATATCTTGCCAAGGCTAGGACAACGTTATTGTTTCCACTCGAGGAGAATGTTTAAGATTTGGGCTTTTATGTAATGGGATTGTCATATACTTGAACTTGTGCTTCGCCAAAACCGAGGGATTTAGCCAAGCATTCCCAATGTGGACCAAGTTTACAAGCCAGCCAGCGTAAGTGCCAATCAGTTAGCTCTAAAGAGATCAAAGTAACCGAAAGTTAGTTTTAAATATCATTTTGGATGGACGGAGATTTACAAATCCACCAATCACTGCCACTGTATGCAGTGCCCTCATTGAAAAACCTTCCAAAATAGTCTAATTTACGATAATACTATATTTTGATCTTGCATATGGCCTATACCTCGTTTGCTCTTTCCTTTGGAGTCTTCTCCATAGCGTGGAATTTCTGCAATTAAAATATCAGTGAGACATTTGCTAATGTTATGTGCTGAGAAGTATTTTGACATCATAAGCGAGAACCGTAACCACTGACATTTATATTCATAACTAAATAAGCAGTAAACGTCCAGCTTATACGGCATTTTAAACACTGGATAGGTGGAAGAAGCACGTATATAAACCTTTTTCAAAATGAAATATGTTTACAAGTATGTTAACAATTTTTTTTTTTTTTTAAATTAATCCATCAAATATATAAGCCTAGGCCTAGTGTTAGATAAAAAATGTTAACTAAGGATCTTATATTGGGAGTTAATAGGGCCTATACCTGAGTCCTTCACATGCTGCTGTTCAACCGTTCCCTTAGAGTCTTCTCCAAGGTGTTGAATTTCTGCCATCTTCTATTGACCACTCAACTCACGTTTTGAGAATCTGCAACGTTATCAGTGCACAAAACAAATTCATAATATTGGAAGAATAGTGTACGGCATACACGGAATTGTGCCTTTGACGATGCTAGCATGGTATTTCGCACACAGTCAGAGTATGTCATGAGAAAGATATTTGGCTGTGGGGCAATCGCAGATTTGTCTTTTGAAAAACATTGGTAGAATAAGAAGCAATGGCAGCCATTTTAAATTTTTTGAAAAATTGCTTGTTATCCCTATATTTTTTAAAGGACAAATAACTGCAATGATCCTATCGCCAAATATCTTTCTTAAGACATACTCTGACAGTGTGCCAAATGCCATGCTTGTATCATCATCAAAGCCACAATTCCCCCTATCTCCCCTACCTGCTCCACTAATTATTTCATATCACTTTTGGCAAGACGATATGGCAAACCCTGCTGGGCATAAAGTCGTTAAACCTTATCTCAAACGAAAGATGGAGATGATTGGCAGACGTTGGTGTCTTACAGGTGATGAGGTGATGAGGCTGGTACCATATTTCAATAGGGGGCGCTGTTCAATCAAGTTCGACGATTATTAACACTACCTTACAGAATGGCGTACAAATACCCCCTATCTAAGTTGCCTCTGTCCGTATTTTGAACAGACGGACATTCCACCAGTACAATTTTTGTGTGTGTCTCAGCAGGGGGTTCGCATCATTTTTTAGGATTTTTTTTTGGACAGAACTGGGGGGGGGGGCTTGAACCCCTTGGATCCATGCCTGATGATGTATACTTCGAATCACTCACACTTTATGAATAGATATCTCTGAATGCATGTGGTATAAAGTACGCACGGCTGCATACCCCTTATATGCCACCTCCTTAAAATGCCGGTCTCAGAGTTGTTCGAGAGTGAAGACCTCATAGAGCTATATTTGTATAAAGGGTCCATGCAATGTAGTTGTTCGATGCAATCCTCGAAAATGCACCTTTGTGTCCATTTAACCCCACATGCTGAGTAAAACAACAAAAAAAACCTAAATGTCGGAACCATTGTTTTAGTGAAGTTCTGCACAAGAATCATGCAAATCACCCATGTACTTTTCAAGTTACGGAATTTTAAATTTAAACAAGAGTCTTACAGTTCTGTAGAACTTCACTAAAACAATGGTCCCAATATTTTGGGTTTCGTTTCTTTTTTTTACTCACCATGTACTTTCAATTTTTGTTTTGCCATGTTGAAGGGTATTTTGGTGCCTTTTTGGTTTTGATACTAATGCGAATTTCCATGTCCGTGAGCAAAACTTTATGTCACACCGGGCAGAAACCTCAATGTTACAGCTATTTCAGCACAAAAAGGTTGCTAGAAACTTGGATATTTTGCTGTCGACAATTTCTTTTCTTTGCTGATTCGTAGTTGAGTCAGTACATGACATCCAGTAGCCAATGAACGACCCTTTCTCACAAATGTTTTCAATTTTGGGCTGACAATTTAAACAGAAAACCCCTCAGAGTGATGTGGCATAGGGACATAATTGTGCGTTTTGTGATAAAAGCATGAAACTTGGCATGTGAGGTCTTCATACCATTACAAACAATTCAGATATGGAGGCATTTCATATCTGACCCCTGGTGACCTTTGAGGGGTCAATGACATTTGGATACTCTATTTATACCTATTGTTCTTGAAAACATCACCTTCCTATGACCTTGCTCTAGTTAAAGTCTTCATACAATGTAAATAATGACCAAATGCGAAAAAAAAATCACAGTTGACCTTTGATGACCTTTCAGAGGTCAATGACCTTAGTATTAACTGCACTAACTCTATTTCTAGTTATTTATACGATATGCCCTTAAAACCCCAATTTTTTTCAAGACCCAAGTCATAATGACAAGTGGCTCATGCTATGAAAAGAATTGTACACGTAGGGAATCTCGTATCAGACCTCTGATGGTATTCAAGGGATCAATGAACTTTACGTATCTTATTAATAGATAATAAGAGGATTAAATATTCAAAACATCTTTTTTTTATTACCCATAACTAAATTTTGGGTATTACTGCCATGATATGAATTTTGAGATATGTAGACATTTTATATTTGACCTCTGATGACCTTTGCGAGGTCAATTAACTTTATGTACTCTAATTGCCGTTATATATCATGACCGACGTCCAATCAGAGCAATAGGAGTATACTTTAACAATTATTCAACAACATGCCAGAAAGTCAGACCCCAAAGAATGTTTTTGTATGACCTCTGATGTCAATGTTCCTATTTATAAGGGCAGACGCAAACGCGAAAGAATATATGCAAGAAATCCGACAAGCATCTTTCTCTTACAGTGACCATTGGTTTTGGTAAAACGTGGCTATCCAAGTCCAGCTGGATACAGCAGGGTGTAATAAGTACACAAGAGTGAATTTTGCTTGACATATATACATTGTCCATTACAAAACAGACCCACACATTTCTATTCAAATCTCATCATATTGCGTCTGCCGATAAAACAAGGAGAAACGAGATCAGAGGTCAGCTGGTCTGAAATCATAATGTAACGGACAGTCTATGCACACTTTTCATGCTTTTGTTGTCATTGGCTTTCTAGCACTAGTGCTCCGGCGGAGGGGCTCCGGCGGCGCGCACCTGACCTGGTTTTGGGTCTGGCTAGCGCGCGCTCCGGAAATAGGCTCTACAAAGAGGTTGCTTAAGTGGGGTTCTTTTGTTCACTTTCGCGGGTAGGGCTTGGCTTGATTCCAGGGTTGGGTAAAATTGCTACCATTTGTCACTGACACCACGAAGTAACACTCTACGGTGTTAAACTATATTTTCTTCGATTTTCATTTTTTTGGATTTTAAACATTATTCATCAAGGCCTACCATTGCACAAAGTTTCAAAGCTTCAAGAGCTTTACTTTAATAATTACGCTAAGTATCCATGGCAACTTTTGCGCAAAAGTGACAATTTTCGTTTTCACGAAGTAACACTCAAGTTCCATTTATTGCAATGCATGGCATGCATGCTCATCAGTCAGCAAAAAATTTTTTTTTTACGACTCTTCTTTCTTCTTGTAATAAGTTGTATGCGCGCGCGCGCTGACCTGCAAGTTACTTTTACTCGTGTTGAATACATTGAAGAGTATTACTTTGAAAAAAAAAAAAAAATTCATAGTTCGTTTCACCTTTCGGCACTTATACACTTATCTTTTATCTTTTTTTTTAATTTTTTTTTTTTAAGAAACAAACGGGTGAAAAACAATGTATTTATTGGCTTACATCATCATTGGCAGAAATAGAACTATGAAATTAAAGATGGGGGTTAGTATAATATAGTAACATATGTTAGACTGACATGTTTGAAGTTGTGTGTTCAAAAGTGCTGGAAATCCAAGAAAAACAAAAAGATTCAAGTAGTCTGGTTCCCGACTCCACTAAAGATGAAAAAATGCCGGGCAGTGGCAAAATTGTACGGTAAGGAAAGCTTTGGCCTGGGCCTGTTTATGTTTATGAACATGGAACCAAACAAATAGCAAAACAAATTAAAAAAAAAAAAAAGTAATGGTAAATTTAGAGTTGTAAAATAAAAAAAATTTTCAGTTTTGAAATGTTTGAAATATATACCATACCCTTTTCTTTGAATTTGAACCAGGACCAGGCCATTTATTCTTTTACAGGATGCTTGTATATACCATTTGACTATCCTAGTTTTTCATTTTCTTCGAGTAGTTTTATTTTTTATTTTTCGATGTTTGCAAATGTTGTATTTTAAATTCAATTCAATTCAATTCATCAAGTGTCAACACAAACTGAAAAATACTCTGTCGTTTTGACGCAAAGTGTTGTGTTTTTATTTTAGTTCAACTTACTTAACCGTTTTGTCCGATTGCTGAGATTTTACTTACTGAATTGTATACATTTGTTCAGACTGAGTGCATGTGTATGCTGGGAATTGATTAGTTGCAGTTCTGGTAGCGGTGCGGCAATTTGCCTGCAGAGTCCGCTTGGCGAAATAAATAAGATCTTCCTTCAGAGTTAGAAATCCCGTGTCTGTCCCCTTTTTTGCGTTTTCCCGGATTTGTCGGACAAGAGCTTAGTAGGATCCCGCTACAATAATATGACTGTGAACTAATAAGTCCAATACCAATCTTTGGCACTTTTGACTCTTGGGTCATAAATAAATGGTGTTTTTTTTGCGAATGAATATGATAAATAATGGTAACTCAGATATATAAGTTCATTGACCTCTCCAAAGGTATCTTTACGTCGGATATAATGTCCCCATGTCTGAAAATTCTTTTCATGGCACCAAGAGTCAAGCTTAATTGAGACTTGAGTCAGAAAAAAAGTGGCATTTACAATAATTATATGAAAATCTTATTTCAAATATCCACATGTAGGCTATTGTTTTACAAAGGTTATGACCTCTTCGTAAGGTGACCAGAGAATAAATATGAAATGACCTATATGAGAGTTCTCTTTATAACATGAACACCTTTCGTTTAGACATGAATCGAGTAAAAAAAATGCGGTTTAAAGAATAAATCTTATAAATTGCTATAAAACAGGTTTACAAAGGTCATTGACCTCTCAAAGGTCACCAGAGGTCAGATATGAATTTTTCCACATCTGATCATTGTTTTTATTGTATGAAGACCTATGACATAGCTTTAGGTCATAGGAAAGTGAACTTTTGAAGAGCAAAAGATATGAATAGAGTATGCAAAGTTCGTTGACCTCTAAAGGTCACCAGAGGTCAAATATGAGATACTACTACATTTAGAACTACAGTATCCCATTGTTTTCAACAACATTCGCTCATTTGGTTAACATATAAAACGCGGTAAACAGTGGATATTAGGATCTCCTGGGAACTCATTTTTTCGAGAAATCAGAGTATTTTATTCACCAACATTGAATTCCCGAGTCTCCGACGAACGTGCACGGTTAAACACGCGTAAATTCAGACCTGTAAGTTATAGTTCAGCGGATATGTGACGAAATATCGATGAATTGTGCACTTTTGCATAAAAGCGTGAAACTTGGCACAGATGTTTATATTTATGTGATAAAATGTTTAGTTGTGGAGTCATCGCAAATTTACCCTTTTAGGGGCGTGGCATCCATTTTTATGAAAGGGGGCGGGACTTGTCGTGCCGGCAGTGAAAACGGTTTTTCCCACTCGTTACAAAAGCAGGAAACTTCACAAAGACATAATTATATAGATTATTAGTGTTTTCCAGATTCGGAGCCACCTCAAAAGTACCTTTTCGGGGGCGTGGCAGCCATTAAAAGAAAAAGGGGGGGGGAAATTATTATGCCCATTTTGGAAAACATTGTGCCCATATTTCGTGAACGAATAAAACGTCCCACAGACGTTTATATTCATGAGAGTACAAATTCCAGATGTGGAGCCATCTCGAACACACCCTTTTAGGGGCGTGGCAACCATATAAGAACAAAAAGGGGGGCGGGGTTTTCATTATGCCCACCCTGGAAATATTGTTCCCACATTCATAAAGAAATGGAACTTTCCACAGACATTGACATTCATGAGAAAAACAATTCCAGATGTGGAGCCATCGCGAACAGAACACACCCTTTTAGGGGCGTGGCAGCCATATTGAAAAAAGGGGGCGGGGTTCTCATTATGCCCCATATGAAAAAATGTGCCCACATCTCATAAACGAAAGAAGCTAATTCCCACAGACATTAGTATTCACGAGAAAAAAAAGTCACACGTGAAGCCATCGTAAACACACGCTTTAAGTTTTACGGGCGTGGCAGCCATAGTAAAATTGAGGGGGGGGGGTAGTCATGATGCCTCTATAAAAGAAAGTCATGCCTACCTTTCATTAATGGATTAAACTCCACACGGACAATATATTCATGAAAATCTTTCCTTTTTTTAATTTGAAGCCATCACAAACTTATCCTTTTAGATGCATGGCATCTATTTAAAAAAAATGGGGGGGGGGGTGCTACTAATCATTTGCCCACCATCGAACTTTCATAAATGACTAAACTTCACACATACTTGGTGTAAGATAATAAATTCATATGTACAGCCACAGCAAACTCATCCTTTTAGAGGTGTGAGGGGCCTACTCACTGTGCCCATAATTGCAATTTTTATATTTTGTTGTTGATTTCTTATAATTTTGATTGGCCCATAACCTATATTATTTGGTAATACAATGACTTACACCAAAGAGCATGGGTAAGTACCGGTAGGCTAACCCGTATTATAGGGTTCAATGTGTGTACTTGCACCTATATTATCATGCACATCCAAATTCCAGAGTGATTTCATAATTACAAATACACAGCACACAATGGTAGCCCTAAATTGTAACATTTAACATTTAAGGGCCACGAAAATCTTTTTTTTTTACGAGGGGGAGGGGTGTAAAATCCCCCTACCTCCTACCCGTTGCGCCGCATTGACAGCAGATTGGGTAACAACACGATGTACTCGCCTCACAAAGTGGTGGTCACGTCCACCATGACTTCACATTCAATGAATCTGTGTACCCCCACCACACAACCCCTCCATTCTCTTAGAAATGGTATATCAAGCTCTATATCAAGCTCTGATGAGTGTTTTTTTTTTATACCCCGACCAAATCCATTAAAAAATGTTATACTTTATACAGGTGCGACACTGCATATGCCTTTTGGTCTGTCAGAAAAAAAGGCAGGGGAAACAATGTATTTGAAGAAGTAACACTAGTCTTTCCAGGACTAACTGAGGTACCCCAGTTTATACCCCAATTCAGATATTGCTGCAGTTAAAAGATTATCAATAATTCTACAGACGACAGAACCAGTAACTGGGTTAATATAGATGAGGCAAGAATGCATAGTGTAAGAAAACAAAGGGTTTGCCAACAGTAACTTCCAACTATAAAGGCGGCCCTACTCCAACACATTAAACAGCTATCTGAGGTGGATTTTATTATATGAAACGGCGGTCAAAATTTTCCAGGATGTGCATATTGATTCCCCCCCACATTTTAAAAATAGATGCCGCGCCTCTAAAAGGGTAGGTTTGTGATGGCTTCACATTAAAAAAAAGGGATTTTTATGAATATATTGTCCGAGTGGAATTTAATCCATTTATGAAAGGTAGGCACAACTTTTTTTTTATAGGGGCATCATGACTATCCCCCCCCCATTTTATTATGGCTGCCACGCCCCTAAAAGAGTGTGTTTACGATGGCTCCACATGTGATTTTTTTCTCGTGAGTATTAATGTCTGTGCGAATTAGCTTCATTCGCTTATGAGATGTGGGCACATTTTTCCCATGTTGGGCATAATGAGAACCCCGCCCCCTTTTTTCAATATGGCTGTCACGCCCCTAAAAGGGTGTGTTCGCGATGGCTCCACATCTGGAATTGTTTTTCTCATGAATGTCAATGTCTGTGGAAAGTTCCATTTCTCTTTGGATGTGGGAACAATATTTCCAGGGTGGGCATAATGAAAACCCCGCCCCCTTTTTTCTGATATTGTTGCCACGCCCCTAAAAGGGTGTGTTCCAGATGGCTCCACATCTGGAATTCTTTTTCTCATGAATGTCAATGTTTGTGACAAGTTCAATTTCTCTATGAGTGTGGGAACAATATTTCCAGGGTTGGCATAATGAAAACCCCGCCCCCTTTGTTTTCTTATATGGTTGTCACGCCCCTAAAAGGGTGTGTTCGAGATGGCTCCACATCTTTTCTCATGAATATAAACGTCTGTGGGACGTTTTATTCGTTCATGAAATATGGGCACAATGTTTTCCAAAGTGGGCATAATAATTAACCCCCCCTTTTTCTTTTAATGGCTGCCACGCCCCCCAAAAGGTACTATTGTGGTGGCTCCGAATCTGGAAAACACTAAATATCTATATAATTGTGTCTTTGTGAAGTTTCCTGCTTTTGTAACAAGTGGGAAAAACCGTTTTCACTGCGGGCACGACAAGTCCCGCCCCCTTTATTTAAATGGATGCCACACCACTAAAAGGGTAAATTTGCGATGGCTTCACATCTAAAACATTTTCTCGCATGAATATAAACATCTGTGCCAAGTTTCACGCTTTTATGCAAAAGTGCACAATTGTTTTCACATATCCGCTGGACTATTAACAGAGATCACTACAAAATGCACTATTAAACAACTAGAATAACTTCAACGTCGTGCTAGAGAGAGTTTGAACGAGTGGTCAACGATACGTACACGATTTATTTTATTTTACTTAATTCTCAATACCTCAGCCGTTTTTGCTGCAGATTATCTTTGCATGTTCGTTGGGTGGGAAACCGATGTTGGTGAGTAAAAAACTCTGCTTATACAAAAAAAAATATATTCTGGATACAAGTGATTCGCTTATCATGGCCGTATTCGCCTAAAATTAGTCTATCATGGCAGTTTAGAAAATGATATCTTACAGAGTTACGGTGACCCAACAAGAAAATGGTGATGGAAGGCACATGGATGCATATGGGTCCGGACCAGTATAAACTGCCATAGACCCCAAACAATGATAAATGCCCCCTCTTCAGAAATTCAGGAAAAAAATACTCACAACTATCCAAGGTGTTCGAGACATACATCAAATTAAAGCTAATTCCACCATTTCTTCATTTCCGAATCTTTTTTTTTCAGTTGTGGGTAATCTAATGACGTTTGCGAGAAATGTCCATCTAAAGATGATCATCTCTTAAAGGGAAGAAACAACATTTGCAAACATCTCAAAACGAGATAATAAAATTATCACCGAATTCCTTACTGGATTGTTACGGAATGACAGTCTTAAGCATCCTGTAAAATCGTGGCTCCTGGTGTGCTGACATTTTCAAGAAAAAATGGTATTTTTCCAACGATGGTCGGCCGACCAGCGTTGGAGAAAACTGACTTATTTTCAAAAACTGCTTGCAAACTCCTTGCTGCAAAAACTGCAAAAACTATTTGCAATTGATTACACACCTGTGAAGGGAAACAAGCCTGCTAGACTGATCTCTGACCTTACAATTCCCCAAAGTCTATAAATTCTCTGTTTCATCTTAAGTGGGGTCAGGGAACCAGACTGCAAGAACATAAACGGTCTTCTTGGTTTTTCCAGCATCTACACGCCCAAAACGTGAAACAAGTCATTTTAACCATATTTGCTTTAACAAACTAATCCTCCAAATCCATTTATTTCTGAAAATTGAAGCAAAAGCAAATGTTGTACATTCCCTTTAAAATAGTCAAGTTCATGGCCCACGATATGCTGAATTTGAGGGCATGCAAATCGTGATTTGGCGGGCGTGGGCAAATTCGGACCGATTTACTGGCCTGCATCCATATAATAATATATGCGACTTATCCCCTCCCATCACACCCATGTCCATATTGGCCGACCCTGAACGGTATGAAATATACATATACTTGAACCTTAGAAAAACGTGCAAATGTTACGAACCCCAGGACCAAACCAAGTACAGCACCAGCAATGGGAATTAACTAAAAAGAACACTACCTCGAGAGTGAAACCTCTTAATTTAAAAACACTCACCTCATGCGCAGCCATCAACTCCGCGTGAGATTGATACTAGAATGACGAGGGCCTTGTTTCTGGAAATTCCCAGTATGCATATTGCGAAACTGTTTTTTTTTTTAGGGGAAAGTACCATGACATCACTTTGACCTGAGGTTTCAACAATATTCCATATTTTCTTGGGAAACCCTTTTATAATAATAATTAAATTCGACAATCTTCCAATTGCCACTAATCGGAGCTAGGGTTTCCAAGACGGCTTAAATGATGGAGGAATACAAATAACACATTGCATTTTTTATTTCTCCATGATCACATCATCATGAAAAATGCATCGTTTTATTTTACCCCCCTCTACGGTAATACGCATAGCCCTGGCCAACACAATGGACAGGTATTATATACATGTAGGCCCATGTTCAGTGAACCATACCCCCACGTCCATTGTCAAAAAAACATACGTGTAATACAAGAACGAAAATAGGTAGATATAGGCCTACTACATGGCATTCCGAACAAACATGTACATGTATGGATGTACACGTCTGTTCATGCTGGGTGCCATTTTATTTAGTGTTCGGGCGCTTTTGCGTGCTTCTAAGTGTCAAAATGGTTTCTATATTTTCGTTTACAAATTGTATAAAATATTTACAAATGAAAATTTAACAATTATTAATGCAAACAGTTAAACTGTAAATTAAAGCTATTTTAATCTTATGCAGCTCGAAAAAAAAACCTTCAAAAAAAAAGTCCATGCATATCCAGTCACTTCTGGTTGACGGGATGGCCCATGTACTACTGGAGCCATGTCGGACTGAGGACATTATGAACTATTTTGTTTCTTTCTGGTTTTGAAACCAAGGACTCCTCAAAAGTGCCCTAGGCAGTGTAGCTCGAAAGCCTCAAGAAACATGTAGAGAGAAGACAATGACATGAAATTACAGTTTGAGAGGAGGGAGGAAAGCCCAGAGGAATGTTCTGGGGGGAAACCCACGGAATCAGGCAGGAATTGAAAACCCAATCCACATGTTGGCCCAGGCGGGATTCGAACCCGGGTCACAGCGGTGGAAGGCGAGGAAAGTATCGCTAAGCTTACCCCACTCCCCATAAACGAGAGTCAGCTGGAGGCTAGTGGCCGCCTGCACTTCAGCCCACCAATGATTATGATGATCATGATTAAACGTGTCATTAGTGCTAATTAAAGGCCGCCTGAAAATATCTTGTTCTGACCAAGTCCAGTGTTTGACCCGTAATGGACGGGTGATCCCTACACTGTAAAAAAAATGTTGACTAAAACACTGTTGGGCAATGTAATTATACCCAACAGTGGATTGAAATTACCTCATTGTGGGTTGATTTGGGTAAAAATTGTCCAACTATTGGGAAGAATTTGCGCAAGAGTTTAACCTGTTGATATGTTGGCCAGCACTGGTTCACTGATCAACCCATTTTGCCCAACGTTCCCTATGATTGAAACTTGCAGTGACCTTTGACCCTTTTCTAAAAATATTCTTAAAGATGATTTTGCCATGCAATTTCGAGTTTTACCTTGAAAAAAAGGCGTTTCATTAAATTGCTAGTTCCTAAGCTAGCAATATTTTACTTATGAATGAGATATCCAGCGAACAAAATTCACCTTGAGTTTACACCATTAACACATTGGGCAAAATAAGTTGATATGTAGACCAACGTTGGTAAACATATATTTCAACAGGTTAAACTCTTTGGCAAATTTTTTTCCAATTGCTTGAAAAGTTTTACCCAAAGTGGGTAATTTCAAACCAATGTCGGGTAAATTGTATTGCCCAGCAGTGTTTTACCGATTATTTTTGACAGTGTAGCTATTGAATTGTTTTTATAATGGAGACTTCGAGTCGTTTGCTGCACGAATAAGTCGGCTCTCGCAGGGAAGGTTATTTGTGCACAAAATAGAAAGCCCATTTTTAGAGGGTTGCAGACGCCCAAAATCGGAAGAAATGTCGCTTAAAATACACAAAGCTATGATTAAATCACGTTCTTGGTTTTTTTTTACAGGGCTACATCCCTTCGAACAACACTGTTTAAAAACATCGAAGTATGACTTACAAAAATACACTAATTCAGGCCGAGTAAAAAGAAAACCGGAATCAAAACCCCAAAAATATATTTCATAATATATAGAGCAATTTAAGAATTTTTTTCATCTAAAAGTATTATTTTCATCTAAAAGTAGCTGATGAAATTGGCTTTTTCAGTCATTATTCTTTTTGGTGCTCCTTTTTTTAATTGTAATTTTTTGGGTTTTGGTTCCGCTTTTTTGTTTGACTCACCCTGTATAATAAACAAAGAGTATCATTACACGTATATTCAAAGGACCGAGTATGTTTTTCCCTCCATTTTTCGGAGATTTCAGATAAGTTGTCAAAATATTTAGAAGATAAGGACAAAATCTTCAAAAAAAATTCCTGAGCTCAAAATTGTGGACATAATCGCTTAAAGTTAAGGCCACAGAATACGGATTTGAGGAATTGATAATGAAACCTTCCTAAAATTAATTGCTTGGTTTACTGTACCCATGTTCATGCAGAGAAAGTATGAAATACATGTGTGATACTGAGAATGAATTGATATCTCGACTATAGTATCCCATTCGTGTGCTGGAATAACCATGGTCTATTTTACTATGTACATAGTAAGTGACCCCGATGACTTAAGTTCTTGACACAAGTAGTAGGTTATCCACGTACCATGTACTCTTTAAAGAACTGAAACGACTGAAGAATGCTTCATCGTGTTCTATACTTATGAAAGCCTCATTATCAGGATGCACAATGTGGTATTCCATCGGGGTACATGTAGCACATTGTTATCAGCACTTCCAATAGTTTGCATAAAATAGTTTGCATAAAATTATAAAAAAAAATCTTACAGCGCCACCACATGTTCTACATATAGGTAAATGTTTCACTACAAATACACTTGAAATACGAATAATGCAATGAAACCATCAACACTGCGTGATTTGAGACTGAAATGACGAGGTTACTACTACCGGAAATTTCGAAGTGTATATTGCGAAATTTCTCACTAATTCTTATGGGAAAGTACCATGACATGACATGTATTTTGACCCGCGGTTACCACCATATTTCATTTTTCTCGGGAAACCCAAAATCAAATGTTCGTCAAATTCGACAATCTTTCAATTGCCACTGATCAGAGCTGGGGTTTCCAAGACGGCTTTAATGATGGAGGAATAAAAATAACACATTTATTATTTCTCCATTATCACACCATCATTAAATAATGCATCAATTTATTTTATCCTCCCCTCTCCCGTAATACGCATAGCCCTAGTTATAGTCAATACAATGGACATACATGGGCCAATGCTCAGTGAACCATACCTGCACGTCCATTGTCGAGAAAACTGTAATGAAAGAACGAACGTGGGTAGGTTTACTACATCTACTGCAGGAATTCCGAACTAAGTTTATACTGTACACGTCTTTTCGTGGGCGCCATTTTAGTTATTGCTCAGGCCCTTTTCCGCGCTTCTAAAACGTCAAAATGATGTCCATATTTTCGTTTACGATGTATAAAATGTTTACAAATGGACATTTAACAGTTATTAATACATAGAATTAAATCTTAAATTACTGCTATTTTAATCATATTCAGCTTAAAAAAGCCATGAAAATATTGTGAACTCGATGAGTATTTCGAATTTTGCACTTACACATGTTGATTTTATCTCATTTTGTCAAGGACATGCACGTTCACGTTAACAAGGTATTGATGTGCATGTATATACAGTCGATGACCTATTTAAGCCTGTATAGTTAGAGATTAATTAAAAGCCGGCTAGTTCGATAGATTTTGTGTAAGCTGAGTTTAACTTTTGGGGTAATGTTGTTTTTATTCGCTGCCATTTTTATAAAGGAACGAAACGGTGCAGTGCAAGCACCGTGTCAGTATATGTCGGTACAGACAGAATCGATACTGAATGTAACAGTCCGGCCACGGCTGGATCACTGGTGTCTACGGGAATGTACTAAATGATGTTTTTGCGAATAAATATGATAAATAATGGCAATTCAGATATACCAAGTTCATTGACCTCTCCAAAGGTATCTTTACGTCAGATATATTGTCCCCATGTCTGAGAATTCTTTTCATGGCGCCAATTAGAGACAAGCTTGATACTTGAGTCATGAAAAAAGTGGCATTTACAATATATGAAAATCTTATTTCCAATATCCATATGTAGGCTATTGTTTTACAAAGGTCATGACCTCTCGTAAGGTGACCAGAGATTAAATATTAAATGACCTATATATGAAAGTTCTCTTTATAGCATGAACACCTTTCATTTAGACATGAATCGAGTAAAAAGATGCGGTTGAAAGATTATAAATCTTACAAATTGCTATAAAACAGGTTTACAAAGGTCATGGACCTCTCAAAGGTCACCAGAGGTCAGATATGAATTTTTCCACATCTGATCATCATTATTTTCATTGTATGAAGACCTATGACATCGCTTTGGGTCATAGGAAAGTCAACTTTTGAAGACTGAGCAAAAGATATGAATAGAGCATGCAAAGTTCGTTGACCTCTAAAGGTCACCAGAGGTCAAATGTGAGATGCCTCTCTATCTGAAACTTTTCTTCATGGCATGAAGGACCAACATGCGAAGTTTCATCACAATTTGCACAATCCGTTAGCATTATTTGGGCTATGCCGCACCACCCACTGAACAGCCTGACATCACAGCAATAGTGACCTCATTGCCCGGAAAATTTGAAATGTTGACATAATTAAGTGTACTTTTCAATCAAATTAACCAAAAAGGGGATAATTTTTATACATTAAGGAGAAATAAAATTCACCTCATGGACCCTTTAACTCTTTTGTATCACGAAGAAGTATCACGAAAAAAGTCATTTATACTACAGTATCCCATTGTTTTCAACAACATTCGCTCCTTTAGTTAACATATAAAACGCGGTAAACAGTGGATATTAGGATCTCAGGGGAACTCATTTTTTTTGAGAAATCAGAGTATTTTATTTACCAACATAGGATTTCAGAGTCTACGACGAACATTAAGGAGAAATAAAATTCACCTCATGGACCCTTTAACTCTTTCGTCTTTTCTTTTTGCATGTATTTATAAATATTTTAAGAACTACGAAAAAAGACATTTAGACAACAGTATCCCATTGTTTTCAACAACATTCGCTCATTTGGTTAACATATAAAAAGCGGTAAACAGCGGATATTAGGATCTCAGGGGAACTCATTTTTTTGAGAAATCAGAGTATTTTATTCACCAACATAGGATTTCACGTGCACGGATAAACACGCGTAAATGCAGACTTGTAAGTTAACAGTAATCACTACAAAATGCACTATTAAACGACTGGAATAACTTCAACGTCGTGCTAGAGAGAGTTTGAACGAGTGGTCAACGATACGTACACGATTTATTTAATTTTACTATTAAATTCTCAATACCTCAGCCATTTTTGCTGCAGATTATCATTGCATGTTCATTGGGTAGGAAACCGATGTTGGTGTGTAAAAAACTCAACTTTCACAAAAAAATATATATCATATTCTGGCAGTTTAGAAAATAAATCTTACAGAGTTACGGTGACCCAACAAGAAAATGGTGACAGGAGGCACATGGATGCATATGGGTCCAGACCAGTATAAACTGCAATAGACCCCAAACAATGATCAATGCACCCACTTCACAAATTCAGGAAAAAATACTCACAACTATCCAAGGTGTTCGAGACATACATCAAATTCAAGCTAATTCCACCATTTCTGCATTTTCGTGTCATTTTTCTCAGTTGGGGGTAATCTAATGACGTTTGGGAGCAATTTCCATCTAAAGATGATCATCTCTTAAAATAGTCAAGGGCATGCAAATCGTGATTTGGCGGGCGTAGGCAATTTCGGACCAATTTACTGGCCTGCATCCATATAAAATAATATATGCGACTTATCCCCTCCCATCACACCCATGTCCATATTCGCCGACCCTGAACGGTATGAAATATACATATACTTGAACCTTAGAAAAACGTGCAAATGTTACGAACCCCAGGACCAAACCAAGTACAGCACCAGCAATGGGAATTAACCAAAAGAACACTACCTCGAGAGAGAAACCTCGTAAAACACTCACAGGTCTGCGTAGCCACCAAAAGACACCAACTCTGCCTAAGATTGAGACTAGAATGATGACGAGGGCCTTGTTTCTGGAAATTTCCAAATATGCGTATTGCGAAACTGTTTTTTTTTTAGGGGAAAGTACCATGACATCACTTTGACCTGAGGTTTCAACAATATTGCATATTTTCTTGGGAAACCCTTTTATAATAATAATTAAATTCGACAATCTTCCAATTGCCACTAATCGGAGCTAGGGTTTCCAAGACGGCTTAAATGATGGAGGAATACAAATAACACATTGCATTTTTCATTTCTCCATGATCACATCATCATGAAAAATGCATCGTTTTATTTTACCCCCCTCTACGGTAATACGCATAGCCCTGGCCAACACAATGGACAGGTATTATATACATGTAGGCCCATGTTCAGTGAACCATACCCCCACGTCCATTGTCAAAAAAACATACGTGTAATACAAGAACGAAAATAGGTAGATATAGGCCTACTACATGGCATTCCGAACAAACATGTACATGTATTACTGTACACGTCTGTTCATGCTGGGTGCCATTTTATTTAGTGTTCGGGCGCTTTTGCGTGCTTCTAAGTGTCAAAATGGTTTCTATATTTTCGTTTACAAATTGTATAAAATATTTACAAATGAAAATTTAACAATTATTAATGCAAACAGTTAAACTGTAAATTAAAGCTATTTTAATCTTATGCAGCTCGAAAAAAAAAACCTTCAAAAAAAAAGTCCATGCATATCCAGTCACTTCTGGTTGACGGGATGGCCCATGTACTACTGGAGCCATGTCGGACTGAGGACATTATGAACTATTTTGTTTCTTTCTGGTTTTGAAACCAAGGACTCCTCAAAAGTGCCCTAGGCAGTGTAGCTCGAAAGCCTCAAGAAACATGTAGAGAGAAGACAATGACATGAAATTACAGTTTGAGAGGAGGGAGGAAAGCCCAGAGGAATGTTCTGGGGGAAACCCACGGAATCAGGCAGGGACTGAAAACCCAATCCACATGTTGGCCCAGGCGGGATTCGAACCCGGGTCACAGCGGTGGAAGGCGAGGAAAGTATCGCTAAGCTTACCCCACTCCCCATAAACGAGAGTCAGCTGGAGGCTAGTGGCCGCCTGCACTTCAGCCCACCAATGATTATGATGATCATGATTAAACGTGTCATTAGTGCTAATTAAAGGCCGCCTGAAAATATCTTGTTCTGACCAAGTCCAGTGTTTGACCCGTAATGGACGGGTGATCCCTACACTGTAAAAAAAATGTTGACTAAAACACTGTTGGGCAATGTAATTATACCCAACAGTGGATTGAAATCACCTCATTGTGGGTTGATTTGGGTAAAAATTGTCCAACTATTGGGAAGAATTTGCGCAAGAGTTTAACCTGTTGATATGTTGACCAGCACTGGTTCACTTATCAACCCATTTTGCCCAACGTTCCCTATGATTGAAACTTGCAGTGACCTTCGACCCTTTTCTAAAAATATTCTTAAAGATGATTTTGCCATGCAATTTCGAGTTTTACCTTGAAAAAAAAGGCGTTTCTTTAAATTGCTAGTTCCTAAGCTAGCAATATTTTATTTATGAATGAGATATCCAGCGAACAAAATTCACCTTGAGTTTACACCATTAACACATCGGGCAAAATAAGTTGATATGTAGACCAACGTTGGTAAACATATATTTCAACAGGTTAAACTCTTTGGCAATTTTTTTTCCAATTGCTTGAAAAGTTTTACCCAAAGTGGGTAATTTCAAACCAATGTCGGGTAAATTGTATTGCCCAGCAGTGTTTTACCCATTATTTTTGACAGTGTAGCTATTGAATTGTTTTTATAACGGAGACTTCGAGTCGTTTGCTGCACGAATAAGTCGGCTCTCGCAGGGAAGGTTATTTGTGCACAAAATAGAAAGCCCATTTTTAGAGGGTTGCAGACGCCCAAAATCGGAAGAAATGTCGCTTAAAATACACAAAGCTGTGATTAAATCACGTTCTTGGGTTTTTTTTTACAGGGCTACACCCCTTTGAACAACACTGTTTAAAAACATCGAAGTATGACTTACAAAAATACACTAATTCAGGCCGAGTAAAAAGAAAACCGGAATCAAAACCCCAAAAATATATTTCATAATATAGAGCAATTTCAGAATTTTTTTCATCTAAAAGTATTTTTTTTCATCTAAAAGTAGCTGATGAAATTGGCTTTTTCAGTCATTATTCTTTTTGGTGCTCCTTTTTTTAATTGTAATTTTTTGGGTTTTGGTTCCGCTTTTTTGTTTGACTCACCCTGTATAATAAACAAAGAGTATCATTACACGTATATTCAAAGGACCGAGTATGTTTTACCCTCCATTTTTCGGAGATTTCAGATAAGTTGTCAAAATATTTAGAAGATAAGGACAAAATCTTCAAAAAAATTCCTGAGCTCAAAATTGTGGACATAATCGCTTAAAGTTAAGTCCACAGAATACGGATTTGAGGAATTGATAATGAAACCTTCCTAAAATTAATTGCTTGGTTTACTGTACCCATGTTCATGCAGAGAAAGTATGAAATACATGTGTGATACTGAGAATGAATTGATATCTCGACTATAGTATCCCATTCGTGTGCTGGAATAACCATGGTCTATTTTACTATGTACATAGTAAGTGACCCCGATGACTTAAGTTCTTGACACAAGTAGTAGGTTATCCACGTACCATGTACTCTTTATAAAGAACTGAAACGACTGAAGAATGCTTCATCGTGTTCTATACTTATGAAAGCCTCATTATCAGGATGCACAATGTAGTATTCCATCGGGGTACATGTAGCACATTGTTATCAGCACTTCCAATAGTTTGCATAAAATAGTTTGCATAAAATTATTAAAAAAAAATCTTACAGCGCCACCACATGTTCTACATATAGGTAAATGTTTCACTACAAATACACTTGAAATACGAATAATGCAATGAAACCGTCAACACTGCGTGATTTGAGACTGAAATGACGAGGTTACTACTACCGGAAATTTCGAAGTGTATATTGCGAAATTTCTCACTAATTCTTAGGGGAAAGTACCATGACATGACATGTATTTTGACCCGCGGTTACCACCATATTCCATTTTTCTCGGGAAACCCAAAATCAAATGTTCTTCAAATTCGACAATCTTTCAATTGCTTCTGATCAGAGCTGGGGTTTCCAAGACGGCTTTAATGATGGAGGAATAAAAATAACACATTTATTATTTCTCCATTATCACACCATCATTAAATAATGCATCAATTTATTTTATCCTCCCCTCTCCCGTAATACGCATAGCCCTAGTTATAGTCAATACAATGGACATACATGTACATGGGCCAATGCTCAGTGAACCATACCTGCACGTCCATTGTCGAGAAAACTAATGAAAGAACGAACGTGGGTAGGTTTACTACATCTACTGCAGGAATTCCGAACTAAGTATTATATTGTACATGTCTTTTCGTGGGCGCCATTTTAGTTATTGCTCAGGCCCTTTTCCGCGCTTCTAAAACGTCAAAATGATGTCCATATTTTCGTTTACAATGTACAAAATGTTTACAAATGGACATTTAACAGTTATTAACACATGGAATTAAATCTTAAATTATTGCTATTTTAATCATATTCAGCTTAAAAAAGCCATGAAATATTGTAAACTCGATGAGTATTTCGAATTTTAAATGTTTCATTTTGCACTTACACATGCTGATTTTATCTCATTTTGCCAAGGACATGCACGTTCACGTTAACAAGGTATTGATGTGCATGTATATATAGTCGATGACCTATTTAAGCCTGTATAGTTAGAGATTAATTAAAAGCCGGCTAGTTCGAATGATTTTGTGTAAGCTGAGTTTAAATTTTGGGTCAATGTTGTTTTTATTCGCTGCCATTCTGAGTGTACAGTTTTATAAAGGAACGTAACGGTGCAGTGCAAGCACCGTGTCAGTATATGTCGGTACAGACAGAATCGATACTGAATGTAACAGTCCACGGCTGAATCACTGGTGTCTACGGGAATGTACTCAATGGTGTTTTTGCGAATAAATATGATAAATAATGGCAACTCAGATAAACTAAATTCATTGACCTCTCCAAAGGTATCTTTACATCAGATATAATGTCCCCATGTCTGAAAATTCTTTTCATGGCACCAATTAGAGACAAACTTGATACTTGATTCATTAAAAAAGTGGCATTTACAATATATGAAAAGGTCATGACCTCTCGTAAGGTGACCAGAGGTTAAATATGAAATGACCTATCTATAAAAGTTCTCTTTATAGCATGAACACCTTTCATTTAGAAATGAATCGAGTAAAAAGATGCGGTTTAAAGAATGAATCTTACAAATTGCTATAAAACAGGTTTACAAAGGTCATTGACCTCTCAAAGGTCACCAGAGGTCAGATATGAATTTTTCCACATCTGATCATTATTTTCATTGTATGAAGACCTATGACATCGCTTTGGGTCATAGGAAAGTGAACTTTTGAAGAACAAAAGATATGAATAGAGTATGCAAAGTTTGTTGACCTCTAAAGGTCACCAGAGGTCAAATGTGAAATGCCTCTATATCTGAAACTTTTCTTCATGGCATGAAGGACCAACATGCGAAGTTTCATCACAATTTGCACAATCCGTTAGCATTATTTGGGCTATGCCGCACCACCCACTGAACAGCCTGACATCACAGCAATAGTGACCTCATTGCCCGGAAAATTTGAAATGTTGACATAATTAAGTGTACTTTTCAATCAAATTAACCAAAAAGGGGATAATTTTTATACATTAAGGAGAAATAAAATTCACCTCATGGACCCTTTAACTCTTTTGTATCACGAAGAAGTATCACGAAAAAAGTCATTTATACTACAGTATCCCATTGTTTTCAACAACATTCGCTCCTTTAGTTAACATATAAAACGCGGTAAACAGTGGATATTAGGATCTCAGGGGAACTCATTTTTTTGAGAAATCAGAGTATTTTATTCACCAACATAGGATTTCAGAGTCTACGACGAACATTAAGGAGAAATAAAATTCACCTCATGGACCCTTTAACTCTTTCGTCTTTTCTTTTTGCATGTATTTATAAATATTTTAAGAACTACGAAAAAAGACATTTAGACAACAGTATCCCATTGTTTTCAACAACATTCGCTCATTTGGTTAACATATAAAAAGCGGTAAACAGCGGATATTAGGATCTCAGGGGAACTCATTTTTTTGAGAAATCAGAGTATTTTATTCACCAACATAGGATTTCACGTGCACGGATAAACACGCGTAAATGCAGACTTGTAAGTTAACAGTAATCACTACAAAATGCACTATTAAACGACTGGAATAACTTCAACGTCGTGCTAGAGAGAGTTTGAACGAGTGGTCAACGATACGTACACGATTTATTTAATTTTACTATTAAATTCTCAATACCTCAGCCATTTTTGCTGCAGATTATCATTGCATGTTCATTGGGTAGGAAACCGATGTTGGTGTGTAAAAAACTCAACTTTCACAAAAAATATATATTATATTCTGGATACAAGTGATTCGCTTATCATGGCCGCATTCGCCTAAAATTAGTCTATCATGGCAGTTTAGAAAATAAAATCTTACAGAGTTACGGTGACCCAACAAGAAAATGGTGATAGAAGGCACATGGATGCATATGGGTCCAGACCAGTATAAACTGCCATAGACCCCCAAACAATGATAAATGCCCCCTCTTCAGAAATTCAGGAAAAAATACTCACAACTATCCAAGGTGTTCGAGACATACATCAAATTAAAGCTAATTCCACCATTTCTTCATTTCCGAATCTTTTTTTTTCAGTTGGGGGGTAATCTAATGACGTTTGGGAGAAATTTCCATCTAAAGATGATCATCTCTTAAAGGGAAGAAACAACATTTGCAAACATCTCAAAACGAGATAATAAAATTATCACCGAATTCCTTAATGGATTGTTACGGAATGACAGTCTAAAGCATCCTGTAAAATCGTGGCTCCTGGTGTGCTGACATCAAGAAAAATGGTATTTTTCCAACGATGGTCGGCCGACCAGCGTTGGAGAAAACTGACTTATTTTCAAAAGCTGCTTGCAAACTCCTTGCTGCAAAAACTGCAAAAACTATTTGCAATTGATTACACACCTGTGAAGGGAAACAAGCCTGCTAGACTGATCTCTGACCTTACAATTCCCCAAAGTCTATAAATTCTCTGTTTCATCTTAAGTGGGGTCAGGGAACCATACTACAAGAACATGAACGGTATTCTTGGTTTTTCCAGCATCTACAAGCCCAAAAACGTGAAACAAGTCATTTTAACAATATTTGCTTTAACATACTAATCCTCCAAATCCTTTTATTTCTGAAAATTGAAGCAAAAGCAAATGTTGTACATTCCCTTTGAAATAGTCAAGTTGATGGCCCACGATATGCTGAATTTGAGGGCATGCAAATCGTGATTTGGCGGGCGTGGGCAATTTCGGACCGATATACTGGCCTGCATCCATATAAAATAATATATGCGACTTATCCCCTCCCATCACACCCATGTCCATATTCGCCGACCGTGAACGGTATGAAATATACATGTACTTGAACCTTAGAAAAACGTGCAAATGTTACGAACCCCAGGACCAAACCAAGTACAGCACCAGCAATGGGAATTAACCAAAAAGAACACTACCTCGAGAGAGAAACCTCGTAATTTAAAAACACTCACCTCATGCGCAGCCATCAACTCTGCGTGAGATTGATACTAGAATGACGAGGGCCTTTCCAGTATGCATATTGCGAAACTGGTTTTTTTTTTTAGGGGAAAGTACCATGACATCACTTTGACCTGAGGTTACAACAATATTCCATATTTTCTTGGGAAACCCTTTTATAATAATAATTAAATTCGACAATCTTCCAATTGCCACTGATCAGAGCTGGGGTTTCCAAGACGGCTTAAATGATGGAGGAATACAAATAACACATTGCATTTTTCATTTCTCCATGATCACATCATCATGAAAAATGCATCGTTTTATTTTACCCCCCTCTACGGTAATACGCATAGCCCTGGCCAACACAATGGACAGGTATTATATATATGTAGGCCCATGCTCAGTGAACCATACCTCCACGTCCATTGTCAAAAAAAAAACCATACGTGTAATACAAGAACGAAAATAGGTAGATATAGGCCTACTACATGGCATTCCGAACAAACATGTACATGTATGGATGTACACGTCTGTTCATGCTGGGTGCCATTTTATTTATTGTTCGGGCGCTTTTGCGTGCTTCTAAGTGTCAAAATGGTTTCTATATTTTCGTTTACAAATTGTATAAAATATTTACAAATGAAAATTTAACAATTATTAATGCAAAAAGTTAAACTGTAAATTAAAGCTATTTCAATCTTATGCAGCTCGAAAAAAAAACCTTAAAAAAAAAAGTCCATGCATATCCAGTCACTTCTGGTTGACGGGATGGCCCATGTACTACTGGAGCCATGTCGGACTGAGGACATTATGAACTATTTTGTTTCTTTCTGGTTTTGAAACCAAGGACTCCTCAAAAGTGCCCTAGGCAGTGTAGCTCGAAAGCCTGAAGAAACATGTAGAGAGAACACAATGACATGAAACTACAGTTTGAGAGGAGGGAGGAAAGCCCAGAGGAATGTTCTGGGGGGATACCCACGGAATCAGGCAGGGACTGAAAACCCAATCCACATGTTGGCCCAGGCGGGATTCGAACCCGGGTCACAGCGGTGGAAGGCGAGGAAAGTATCGCTAAGCTTACCTCACTCCCCATAAACGAGAGTCAGCTGGAGGCTAGTGGCCGCCTGCACTTCAGCTCACCAATGATTATGATGATCATGATTAAACGTGTCATTAGTGCTAATTAAAGGCCGCCTGAAAAATATCTTGTTCTGACCAAGTCCAGTGTTTGACCCGTAATGGACGGGTGATCCCTACACTGTAAAAAAAAATGTTGACTAAAACACTGTTGGGCAATGTACTTATACCCAACAGTGGATTGAAATTACCTCATTGTGGGTTGATTTGGGTAAAAATTGTCCAACTATTGGGAAGAATTTGCGCAAGAGTTTAACCTGTTGATATGTTGACCAGCACTGGTCCACTTATCAAAAAAAATTGCCCAACGGTCCCTATGATTGAAACTTGCAGTGACCTTTGACCCTTTTCTAAAAATATTCTTAAAGATGATTTTGCCATGCAATTTCGAGTTTTACCTTGAAAAAAAGGCGTTTCTTTAAATTGCTAGTTCCTAAGCTAGCAATATTTTACTTATGAATGAGATATCCAGCGAACAAAATTCACCTTGAGTTTACACCATTAACACATTGGGCAAAATAAGTTGATATGTAGACCAACGTTGGTAAACATATATTTCAACAGGTTAAACTCTTTGGCAATTTTTTTTCCAATTGCTTGAAAAGTTTTACCCAAAGTGGGTAATTTCAAACCAATGTCGGGTAAATTGTATTGCCCAGCAGTGTTTTACCGATTATTTTTGACAGTGTAGCTATTGAATTGTTTTTATAACGGAGACTTCGAGTCGTTTGCTGCACGAATAAGTCGGCTCTCGCAGGGAAGGTTATTTGTGCACAAAATAGAAAGCCCATTTTTAGAGGGTTGCAGACGCCCAAAATCGGAAGAAATGTCGCTTAAAATACACAAAGCTATGATTAAATCACGTTCTTGGTTTTTTTTGACAGGGCTACACCCCTTCGAACAACACTGTTTAAAAACATCGAAGTATGACTTACAAAAATACACTAATTCAGGCCGAGTAAAAAGAAAACCGGAATCAAAACCCCAAAAATATATTTCATAATATATAGAGCAATTTCAGAATTTTTTTCATCTAAAAGTATTATTTTCATCTAAAAGTAGCTGATGAAATTGGCTTTTTCAGTCATTATTCTTTTTGGTGCTCCTTTTTTTAATTGTAATTTTTTGGGTTTTGGTTCCGCTTTTTTGTTTGACTCACCCTGTATAATAAACAAAGAGTATCATTACACGTATATTCAAAGGACCGAGTATGTTTTTCCCTCCATTTTTCGGAGATTTCAGATAAGTTGTCAAAATATTTAGAAGATAAGGACAAAATCTTCAAAAAAATTCCTGAGCTCAAAATTGTGGACATAATCGCTTAAAATTAAGGCCACAGAATATGGATTTGAGGAATTGATAATGAAACCTTCCTAAAATTAATTGCTTGGTTTACTGTACCCATGTTCATGCAGAGAAAGTATGAAATACATGTGTGATACTGAGAATGAATTGATATCTCGACTATAGTATCCCATTCGTGTGCTGGAATAACCATGGTCTATTTGACTATGTACATAGTAAGTGACCCCGATGACTTAAGTTCTTGACACAAGTAGTAGGTTATCCACGTACCATGTACTGTTTATAAAGAACTGAAACGACTGAAGAATGCTTCATCGTGTTCAATACTTATGAAAGCCTCATTATCAGGATGCACAATGTAGTATTCCGTCGGGGTACATGTAGCACCAAAATTGTTATCAGCACTTCCAATAGTTTGCATAAAATAGTTTGCATAAAATTATTAAAAAATATCTTACAGCGCCACCACATGTTCTACATATAGGTAAATGTTTCACTACAAATATACTTGAAATACGAATAATGCAATGAAACCGTCAACACTGCGTGATTTGAGACTGAAATGACGAGGTTACTACTACCGGAAATTTCGAAGTGTATATTGCGAAATTTCTCACTAATTTTTAGGGGAAAGTACCATGACATGACATTTATTTTGACCCGCGGTTACCACCATATTCCATTTTTCTCGGGAAACCCAAAATCAAATGTTCTTCAAATTCGACAATCTTTCAATTGCTTCTGATCAGAGCTGGGGTTTCCAAGACGGCTTTAATGATGGAGGAATAAAAATAACACATTTATTATTTCTCCATTATCACACCATCATTAAATAATGCATCAATTTATTTTATCCTCCCCTCTCCCGTAATACGCATAGCCCTAGTTATAGTCAATACAATGGACATACATGGGCCAATGCTCAGTGAACCATACCTGCACGTCCATTGTCGAGAAAACTGTAATGAAAGAACGAACGTGGGTAGGTTTACTACATCTACTGCAGGAATTCCGAACTAAGTATTATACTGTACACGTCTTTTCGTGGGCGCCATTTTAGTTATTGCTCAGGCCCTTTTCCGCGCTTCTAAAACGTCAAAATGATGTCCATATTTTCGTTTACGATGTATAAAATGTTTACAAATGGACATTTAACAGTTATTAATACATAGAATTAAATCTTAAATTACTGCTATTTTAATCATATTCAGCTTAAAAAAACCATGAAAATATTGTGAACTCGATGAGTATTTCGAATTTTGCACTTACACATGTTGATTTTATCTCATTTTGTCAGGGACATGCACATTCACGTTAACAAGGTATTGATGTGCATGTATATACAGTCGATGACCTATTTAAGCCTGTATAGTTAGAGATTAATTAAAAGCCGGCTAGTTCGATAGATTTTGTGTAAGCTGAGTTTAACTTTTGGGGTAATGTTGTTTTTATTCGCTGCCATTTTTATAAAGGAACGAAACGGTGCAGTGCAAGCACCGTGTCAGTATATGTCGGTACAGACAGAATCGATACTGAATGTAACAGTCCGGCCACGGCTGGATCACTGGTGTCTACGGGAATGTACTAAATGATGTTTTTGCGAATAAATATGATAAATAATAGCAATTCAGATATACCAAGTTCATTGACCTCTCCAAAGGTATCTTTACGTCAGATATATTGTCCCCATGTCTGAGAATTCTTTTCATGGCGCCAATTAGAGACAAGCTTGATACTTGAGTCATGAAAAAAGTGGCATTTACAATATATGAAAATCTTATTTCCAATATCCATATGTAGGCTATTGTTTTACAAAGGTCATGACCTCTCGTAAGGTGACCAGAGGTTAAATATTAAATGACCTATATATGAAAGTTCTCTTTATAGCATGAACACCTTTCATTTAGACATGAATCGAGTAAAAAGATGCGGTTGAAAGATTATAAATCTTACAAATTGCTATAAAACAGGTTTACAAAGGTCATGGACCTCTCAAAGGTCACCAGAGGTCAGATATGAATTTTTCCACATCTGATCATCATTATTTTCATTGTATGAAGACCTATGACATCGCTTTGGGTCATAGGAAAGTCAACTTTTGAAGACTGAGCAAAAGATATGAATAGAGCATGCAAAGTTCGTTGACCTCTAAAGGTCACCAGAGGTCAAATGTGAGATGCCTCTATATCTGAAACTTTTCTTCATGGCATGAAGGACCAACATGCGAAGTTTCATCACAATTTGCACAATCCGTTAGCATTATTTGGGCTATGCCGCACCACCCACTGAACAGCCTGACATCACAGCAATAGTGACCTCATTGCCCGGAAAATTTGAAATGTTGACATAATTAAGTGTACTTTTCAATCAAATGAACCAAAAAGGGGATAATTTTCATACATTAAGGAGAAATAAAATTCACCTCATGGACCCTTTAACTCTTTCGTCTTTTCTTTTTGCATGTATTTATAAATATTTTAAGAACTACGAAAAAAGACATTTAGACAACAGTATCCCATTGTTTTCAACAACATTCGCTCATTTGGTTAACATATAAAAAGCGGTAAACAGCGGATATTAGGATCTCAGGGGAACTCATTTTTTTGAGAAATCAGAGTATTTTATTCACCAACATAGGATTTCACGTGCACGGATAAACACGCGTAAATGCAGACTTGTAAGTTAACAGTAATCACTACAAAATGCACTATTAAACGACTGGAATAACTTCAACGTCGTGCTAGAGAGAGTTTGAACGAGTGGTCAACGATACGTACACGATTTATTTAATTTTACTATTAAATTCTCAATACCTCAGCCATTTTTGCTGCAGATTATCATTGCATGTTCATTGGGTAGGAAACCGATGTTGGTGTGTAAAAAACTCAACTTTCACAAAAAATATATATTATATTCTGGATACAAGTGATTCGCTTATCATGGCCGTATTCGCTTAAAATTAGTCTATCATGGCAGTTTAGAAAATAAAATCTTACAGAGTTACGGTGACCCAACAAGAAAATGGTGATAGAAGGCACATGGATGGGTCCAGACCAGTTTAAACTGCCATAGACCCCAAACAATGATAAATTCCCCCTCTTCAGAAATTCAGGAAACAAATACTCACAACTATCCAAGGTGTTCGAGACATACATCAAATTAAAGCTAATTCCACCATTTCTTCATTTCCGAATCTTTTTTTTTCAGTTGGGGGTAATCTAATGACGTTTGGGAGAAATTTCCATCTAAAGATTATCATCTTTTAAAGGGAAGAAACAACATTTGCAAACATCTCAAAACGAGATAATAAAATTTTCACCGAATTCCTTACTGGATTGTTACGGAATGCAATCTAAAGCATCCTGTAAAATCGTGGCTCCTGGTGTGCTGACATTTTCAAGAAAAATGGTATTTTTCCAACGATGGTCGGCCGACCAGCGTTGGAGAAAACTGACTTATTTTCAAAAACTGCTTGCAAACTCCTTGCTGCAAAAACTGCAAAAACTATTTGCAATTGATTACACACCTGTGAAGGGAAACAAGCCTGCTAGACTGATCTCTGACCTTACAATTCCCCAAAGTCTATAAATTCTCTGTTTCATCTTAAGTGGGGTCAGGGAACCATACTACAAGAACATGAACGGTATTCTTGGTTTTTCCAGCATCTACAAGCCCAAACGTGAAACAAGTCATTTTAACAATATTTGCTTTAACATACTAATCCTCCAAATCCATTTATTTCTGAAAATTTAAGCAAAAGCAAATGTTGTACATTCCCTTTAAAATAGTCGAGTTCATGGCCCCACGATATGCTGAATTTGAGGGCCTGCAAATAGTGATTTGGCGGGCGTGGGCAAATTCGGACCAATTTACAGGCCTGCATCCATATAAAATAATATATGCGACTTATCCCCTCCCATCACACCCATGTCCATATTCGCCGACCCTGAACTTATAATGGTATGAAATATACATGTACTTGAACCTTGGAAAAACGTGCAAAGTTACGAACCAAACCAAGTACAGCACCAGCAATGGGAATTAACCAAAAGAACACTACCTCGAGAGAGAAACCTCGTAAAACACTCACAGGTCTGCGTAGCCACCAAAAGACACCAACTCTGCCTGAGATTGAGACTAGAATGATGACGAGGGCCTTGTTTCTGGAAATTTCCAAATATGCGTATTGCGAAACTGTTGTTTTTTTAGGGGAAAGTACCATGACATCACTTTGACCTGAGGTTACAACAATATTCCATATTTTCTTGGGAAACCCTTTTATAATAATAATTAAATTCGACGATCTTCCAATTGCCACTGATCAGAGCTGGGGTTTCCAAGACGGCTTAAATGATGGAGGAATACAAATAACACATTGCATTTTTCATTTCTCCATGATCACATCATCATGAAAAATGCATCGTTTTATTTTACCCCCCTCTACGGTAATACGCATAGCCCTGGCCAACACAATGGACAGGTATTATATACATGTAGGCCCATGCTCAGTGAACCATACCTCCACGTCCATTGTCAAAAAAAACAACCATACGTGTAATACAAGAACGAAAATAGGTAGATATAGGCCTACTACATGGCATTCCGAACAAACATGTATTACTGTACACGTCTGTTCATGCTGGGTGCCATTTTAGTTAGTGCTCGGGCGCTTGTGCGTGCTTCCAAGTGTCAAAATGGTTTCTATATTTTCGTTTACAAATTGTATAAAATATTTACAAATAAAAATTTAACAATTATTAATGCATACAATTAAACTGTAAATGAAAGGTATTTTAATCTTATGCAGCTCGAAAAAAAACCCTTGAAAATATTGTAAAGCCATGCATATCCAGTCACTTCTGGTTGACGGGATGGCCTATGTACTACTGGAGCCATGTCGGACTGACGACATTATGAACTATTTTGTTTCTTTCTGGTTTTGAAACCAAGGACTCCTCAAAAGTGGCTTAGGCGGTGTAGCCTAAGCCTGAAGAAACATAGAGAAGACAATGAGATGAAATTACAGTTTGAGAGGAGGGAGGAAAGCCCAGAGGAATGTTCTGGGGAAAACCCACAGAATCAGGTAGGGACTGAAAACCCAATCCACATATTGGCCCAGGCGGGATTCGAACCCGGGTCACAGCGGTGGAAGGCGAGGAAAGTATTGCTAAGCTAACCTCACTCCCCATAAACGAGAGTCAGCTGGAGGCTAGAGGCCGCCTGCACTTCAGCTGACCAATGATTATGATGATCATGATTAAACGTGTCATTAGTGTTAAGTAAAAGCCGCCTGAAAATATCTTGTTCTGACCAAGTCCAGTGTTTGACCCGTAATGGACGGGTGACCCCTACACTGTAAAAAAAAATGTTGACTAAAACACTGTTGGGCAATGTAATTATACCCAACAGTGGATTGAAATTACCTCATTGTGGGTTGATTTGGGTAAAATTGTCCAACTATTGGGAAAAATTTGCCCAAGAGTTTAACCCTAAAGGGGCCCGGGGGGCGGAATCCGCCCCCCCCTCAACATTTTCCATGATAGCCTCTAAAAATTTTTTTTTCGCGACCCGAGCTGTTATGACCTAGCCTCGAGCTTTGCGCATCTTTTGATACCATAAACATAAAAATCGGACCCGGGGTTGCCGCGTAGCGAAAAATTTTCCAGCGCTACGCGCCGTGAAAACTGAATTTTCGCATATACGTCGTGTACACAGAGCAGAATTGCCATTCGTACATATGAATAATTAATTAGCCATAATTCCAAAACCCTTAGACCTATAGTCATGAAATTTCTTGGGTATGTTTAGGAAGAGTTGCTCTATGCATGTACCGAGTTTCAAAATTTTTCGTCACTCGATGGCCGAGATCTTAGGGGGGGGGGCGGAATCCGCCCCCCCTGAGAGATGGTCAAAATAACCCGGCCCCTTTAGGGTTAACCTGTTGATATGTTGACCAACACTGGTCCACTTATCAACCCATTTTGCCCAACGTTCCCTATGATTGACCTTTGGCCCTTTTCTTAAAAAAATTCTTAAAGATGATTTTGCCATGCAATTTCGAGTTTTACCTTGAAAAAAAGGCGTTTTCTTTAAATTGCTAGTTCCTAAGCTAGCAATATTTTACTTATAAATGAGATATCCAGCGAACAAAATTCACCTTGAGTTTACACTGTTAAAACATTGGGCAAAATGAGTTGATATGTAGACCAACGTTGGTCAACATGTATTTCAACAGGTTAAACTCTTGGCCAATTTTTTTCCAATTGCTGGAATTTTTTTACCCAAAGTGGGTAATTTCAAACCATTGTCGGGTAAAATTGTATTGCCCAACAGTGTTTCACCCATTATTTTTTTTGCAGTGTAGCTATTGAATTGTTTACTTCGAGTCGTTTGCTGCACGAATAAGTCAGCTCTCCCAGGGCGGGTTATTTGTGCACAAAATAGAAAGCCCATTTTTAGAGGGTTGCAGGTGCCCAAAATCCAAGGGCGGATCCGGGGGGGGGGGGGCCCGAAGGGGGCCATGCCACCCCCCCCCCAAAAAAACCCCCGAAACCAATTATTTTTTTTAATGTAACATCGCAATAAAGGCAATGAGTACACCAACATCTTTTCCTCAAAAAACATTCGTTAAAGTGGTCAGAAATTGCCTCAGATCGCACCACAGAGCATCTAGAATCCAAGTTTTTTTCCCACGCCGTAATTTTTTGGACCCGCTTTTTGGGGGGACCAAATGTCACTTAAAATACACAAAGCGATGATTAGATCACGTTCTTGTTTGAACGAACCACAACTGACACTTAAGAAATCCCATTTTGCAGATGTCTCTGTCGCTTCTAGATATTCCACACTTAAGCACTCAAATTTTGATTAGGCCAAATTAAAAAGAAACATGTTTAGCGTCCTGCCTTCTGAAAAAAAGAGGCCCCTTTTTTCCCCTTGCAAAATGCCGCCCGACTGGGCTTTTTTTTCAAGATGGCCAGTTTTTTTTTAAATGTCCGCCACCTGGTCTCAGGAATGATAAACCAGCTTTATATGGGGTACATGCAACAGAAAAAGAGGCCAGAATGATGCCACTGTTTAAAATTGATAATTTTTTCGTGTAAAAAAAAAAGAAAAAAGAAAAAAAAAATGAGGCGGCCTCCAAAAAGGAAGCGGGCGGGGACGCTACACTGTTTTTTTTCCATTCGGCCTTAAATCCGACTGGGCTCCCAGAGTAAGAAATGTTGTATACAATTCCTCAAAAAAATCACTCACAAACAGTATTGTTCACGTTATAAAAAACAAGTGGTACATAGTTTATTTGTCATGATTACAAACATAATTTCTTATAAAGCCGTGTGCCGTGCAAAAATACAAATTCATCTATTAACAAAATAAAGCATTTTTTTGGCACTATGGTTAAAAAATTGGATACAGGTAAATCCTCAAGACAGCTGTTTCCGAGTAACTGCCAGGTGTATCATTCCATTCACAAAAAGAAACTGACTTTTTTTTTTAAACACAGATATTTTCTGAAGTGCATAAAGCCGGTTCTTTTGTGTTTGCTCCTATGGCATTTGAGTTCCAGTAGCAATTGGTGAAGACAGACAATAACTGGCAACACCTCATTTTGCAGAACGTTTGATCAACAGCCCCCCTAAAAAAGTATAAACAACACTGTTTAAAAACATCGAAGTATGACTTACAAAAATACACTAATTCAGGCCGAGTAAACAGAAAACCGGAATCCAAACCCAAAAATTATGTTTCATAATACATGTATATTGAGCAATTTCAGTATTTTTTTCATCTAAAAGTATTTAATTTTATCTAAAAGTAGCTTATGAAATTGGCTTTTCAGTCATTATTATTTTTGGCGCTACATTTTTTTTTTAAATATGGAACATAATTTTTTTGGTTTTGGTTCCGCTTTTTTGTTTGACTCACCCTGTGTAATAAACAAAGGGTATCATTACACGTATATTCAAAGGACCGAGTATGTTTTTCCCTCCATTTTTCGGAGATTTTTGATACGTACAGGTATGTTTGTCAAAATATTTAGAAGATAAGGAAAACAATCTTCAAAATAATTCCTGAGATCAAAATTGAGGACATAATCGCTTACAGTTAAAGCCACAGAATACGGATTTGTACCCATTTTCATGCAGGGAAAGTATGATGTAATGCAAGTGATACTGAACATAGATTTGATATTTTGACTGTACTACATTGTATCACATTGGTGTGCTGGAATAACCATGGTCTATTTTACTATGCACATAGTAAGTGACCCCGATGACTTAAAAGAAACATGCAATAGGGTTTTTATGACTCAAATACATTTAAAACAGCTTTCTTGCTACATGTATGTAACTATGACATTCCACCTCCTTTGTAGCAGTAAAAGGGAGAAATTTCAACATTTTTAGTTTTTATGCTAATGAAAATTTCCATATTCATGAGCCAAATTGTGATGTCATTCAAGGCAGAACAGTAGTGTCTCCATAGCTTTGCATATACTTTTCTTCATTTTCTTGGAGTAAGTTCCACTTTTGACTTGTTTATCATGTTAAACAGCATGTTTGGACAACTATAGTGGCCAATATTTCTTTAAAACTTTTTTTGTGGGAATTTTGAAGGACTAATTTGTGTACTGTTCATACGCACTTTTGACAAGGAGTACCATGTGTGACAAAAGCAAGATAGCGCCCTCCTACATCATGAAAGGATTTGCTAATAATTGAAAAAACTACCATTTTCTTGTCAGTTTCAATGCAAACAAGGCCTATGCCTATTAAGATCTTGTATGTATTGTTTCAACACATTCTAATGTGCATGAAAACACGATGAGCTGAATTTACACTGCATGTTTCCTTTAAGTTCTTGACACAAGTACTATGCTTATGTACTGTATCTAAAAAAACTGAAACCACTGACAAATGCTTTGTCGTATTCAATACTTGCGAAAGCCTCATTATCAGGATGAATAATTATATACATGTAATATAGTATTCCATCGGGGTAGCACATTGTTATCAGCACTTGCTTTTCAGTAAGGTTTGTTGCTAAACACCTCTCCTATTTGAAATTATCTTGACGCTCATTGAAATGTACTGTAGTCCAATAATTTGCATGAAATCTTAACTACATTTGTAAATCTTACAGCACCACCACATGTTCTACGCTATAGGTAACCATTTCACTATAGGTAAATGTTTCACTACAAAAATACTAAAAATACGAATAATGCTGCTTTAATCAGATTAAATACAGAATAACAGGCGGGACTCCTTCTTAACAGTTTATCACAACCCATATTTGCAAAAAGAGTACACCAATATACACCAGACTATCTATCTACAGGATTTTTCCAATTCTAAAACTACGGTGCTCCTAAAAATAATCACATTCACCTGATTCATATAAAAATATCTCGAAAGTGGACAAACCCTTCTGAAAATTTGGACCTCATTATAATTTTAAAATTGCTTACTACACAAAAAAAACTGTATCTATTGCCTTTGTACATCTGTCAATCATTTCTGGTTAAAACATATCCACTACAAAAATACCACTACAAAAATATATCTGCTTTGGTCCTGAAAAATAGTAAACAGCTCTCTGATATGTTGGTTAAAAAGCCAGCTGAACATGTCCTATAAATGGAATATTTGAGACTTAGTAGGGAGGGAAAAAAAACTAGGGGGAAGTGGCCATCTCTAAAGTATGAAGCCCGGGAAGGGACAGGGTGGAATTCATTTTTTGAAATTTGCTAATTCGTGCGCACGAATTGCTAACTCGTTCGCACGAATTGCTTTTTCGTTCGCATGAACTGCTATTTCGTTCGCACGAATTGATATTTCGTTCGCACGATTCCCTAATTCGTGGGAACCAATTGCTAACTCGTGCATCTGGGAAAGCGTTAGTAATTCGTGGGAACGAGTTGGTAATTCATGGGAACGAATTAGCAATTCTTGGGAACAAATTAGAAATTTGTGGGAATGAAATAGCAATTCGTATGAACGGAATAGCAATACGCGTGCGAACGAGTTAGCAATTCGTGCGCACGAATTAGCAATTCGTGCCAACGAATTAGTAATTCGTGGGAACGAATAAGCAAATTACAAAACAAAATTCCACCCTGTCCCTTCCCGGGCTTCATACTAAAGAAAGAGGGCTGCACTGAAGAACCAGAGATGTTAATGCAATGTTTTGCTATGACTGCCACAATGCTGATGATCACCAGTATGGAAGCCAAATCAGCCTTCCATAGATTGTCACCCCATTCGGCAAACTAATCATTCCTTTCGGCAAACTCATCATTCCATTAGGCAAATTTGTCACTCCCTTCGGCGAAATTGTTATTTCATTTGGCAATTTTATCATTCCGTTCTGCGAATTCCCCATTTCATTTGGCAAAATCAGTATTACATTTGGGAAAATCATAATTTTATTTCGCGAAATCATGCTCGTTCGGTAAGTTCACCACTCATTCAGCAAATTTATCAGGATGTGTTCGCTGAATGAGATAATGAAATTGCAGAAAGGGAATGACGACTTCGCCAAATGGAATGATAAAGTCGGCAAATTAAAAGGTGTATCTGCAGAATGCAATTATAAATTCACAGAATGCGGTAATACAAATGAAGAGGGGAATGATACAATTGCTGAATAGACCGGTGAATTTGCAGAATGAAATTTGAATTCGCAGAAAAGAATGAGTAATTTGAAGATCAAAATGATGAAAATTGCCCAGTGGAATTAGTCTGACAAATGATTCGAACTACACGTATGGTAATGCAGATTTGGCGTTCCATAGACCAAAGCATACTTCATGTATGTAACTGAACTGTTGAGTTGACACATAGTTATATTGGCATGCAACTTGGAATTTAGAACAAAAAGAGGAAATTCCAAACCACACAAGACTGTGCACAGTGTTATTCAATTTGAATGGCATTCATGAGAAGTAAAAAACGAAAACATCAGCGGACCCGAGAAGTTGCATGCCTGCTAGCTATTGTACCCTGGGAACGAGGTTGGATCCAGGTGGATTAATGTGAGGGCAAGCAAATCCTCATTTTCTTTTGCCGCAGCTCTGCATAAATTGTTTGTTTCACCCTTTGCCCACCACCGCATAATAAGAATGATAAACTGCCACCGATCACCCAACTCATTGCCTAGGCAGCCAATTCAAATAATCCAGGAATTCAGAGAAGGACACCGTGCCGTCCCCGCCCTTGTCGATGGCCTTGAGGTGGGCATCCAGGTGCTCCCGCTTGGCCCCAAAGGACGTCAGGACCTCGTCCATCTCGGCTTTCTCCAGCACCCCGCTGCCGTCCTTGTCGAACTTCTTGAACAACTCGATGGCCTTGCGGACGAGGAAGAAGCGGGAGGAGTCGTCGATCATGGAGAAGCGCTCCCCGCTCTTGATCCAGTCGTAGAACTCCTGGAAACTGATCTTCTGGTTGCCGTCCTTGTCACCCAGCATGATGAAGGCCTCGGCCTGGTTCTTGTTCATGCCCAAGTCGTTTTGCGCCATCGTCGTCAGCTCTTCGCTGTTGAGCGAGCCGCTGCCGTCTGTGTCATATTTTGAGAAGAGGCTCTTCAGCACTATTTCTGGCACATCGCTGTTGAAAAAACTCATCTTGGACTACTGTAACAAATAAAAAAAAACAAGAATTGTAGTTAATGGTAATAGTAAACAATTGGCAACTGTTATCAACCCTGCATCCATTTTTTTTTTTACTTCTACGCACCAAAATAACTTCATGTAGCAGAACAACCTCAAGACGTGCTGGAAGTGGCCCTCACATGCTTACAATGCACATCTTTCCAAAAGAAGAAAAAAAACTACCAACAAGGTGATTTGGTAAAACGTCGCTGATTCGTGATGAAAAATTCCATTTAGAAGCCAACTTTTGGACTTGGTTAAGTTGAGGACAACACCACAATTTTGAATATAACTGCAGGATTAATTGGGGTAAAAGGGACGGTGATGAAAATGTAAATGCTGAAAACAAACTTGGCAATAGCGTCCAAGCTGGTTTGGTAGACGGTCTGTGATTGGTTGATGTAGCAGTGCAGCTTGCTTCCCTACTCAGCTTCTCTAGTCTGGTTCCACATTAAAAATACATGTACTGTTCAGCATGTTCAGCAGGGTGACTGTAAGGTCATGGCCAAATTCTGCTAAATGCACCTCAAAATCTGTCAGATTTATCAACAATCTACCAAATTCCCCCAAATTACTCGAAATACACTACTGTACATGTATAACCACTTAAAATCACATGCAGGTGCTGCAATTTTGCCTTAATTAAGGTTCAAATTACATTATAAACAATCTAAATTCAAATAAAAATGTTATGAAATTGCGTAAATGTCAGGGAAAATGCGGTTGCGGGCCGAGTCGAGTTGTCTCAACGGTCGAGTTGTCTGCCCCACGTGTCGACTCGCATATACATGTAGGCTATGCTTGCTTCAGGTTAACAAGAAAGCTGATTTTTGTTTCAATTTATTGTTCTCAACTTGGAAAGATTCCCATATCTGACCATCACTAATTTTTCCCTTCAGTGACCTATCAGTTATATCACTATCAGCCATCAGAAAGTGATAATATGTCCAAAACATGTGTAAAAAGTCAAACTGAGTGGGGAAAATATCAAAGTATTAAGGCCTCTATCTACTGAGAAAACACTTGGGCAAGATTACCATATGCGCAGTTCACTAATTTTCCTCTGTATTGACTAACAAGCCCCCAGATAGCAATTTCATGTCATCAAAGTCAATTTGAGCAGTGAGAAAATACAAGCATTTTTTTAGAAAACACTTAGAATTTTTCAGTCCACTCTCATAGGGTTTGTACACAGAGTGTTGAGTGAACTTCGTATTATATGGAAATCTTTCCAACACTTCAATTTTTTCGAAATGTTCAGACCAGTTTCAGTGTTAGCTTGAGTAACTCCAGCTGACATGCTCATATTTATTCACATGTAGCGCTGGAGGCATAGGTAACCTGTTTGTTAGAATGTGGTAGCAAGAGTCTGAGACCCTAAAAAAATGGCCTCTCAAAAATTGTTCATTTTCACCTCTAATATCCCACCCCAGAGTTCATTTACATACCTCATACATTCAGCAGTCATTTACGAAGCCTAATCATGCTAATGATCGACTTGAAACAGACCACAAAAAAAACAATGTGAAAAATCTTGACGATTTCGGTGGCTTGTCCGTAAAAAAACGCCAGTTCCAACGGCTGTCGTCCATTTTATTTTGCTAATTATGTAAATGTATGCATCGCGTGATGACATCGAAAAAAATCACGCGCGCGATGTATGTGGGTACCACACCATTTTAGCACCGAGTAGGTATTAATGGGGGATTCCAGACATTGCCATAGGTCTGGGGGTAGTACAGGGCCAATGGGGAGAAGCCAGGGTACCAGACTTTACCCCCTCCTCGTCTCTGCCCCTCCCATTGTACCCATCCCTTTCCAATGATCCCCGCCCCCAAATAGATCCCTCTCCCAATATATCTGTCTCCCTCCCCAAATATATCTTCCCTCTAGCTCCCCAAATATATCTCTTCTCTCTCCGAGTTGTTATATTATAAGTGGGGGACAGGTACCAGACTTTACCCCTCCCCACCCCCTTTCCCACCCCGATGATCTCCCTCCTCCACCCCCTCCCCCTCCCCACCACTTCCACCCCACCCCTTTTTTCTTCCCAAATATATCTCCCCCTCTCAATATCTCAGTCTCAAAATCAGACCAGACTCTTCATATTTACAGTCACCCTCTTGGAGATCTCAACACAGACTCACAGCGACTGGTGCACAAGCCTACAGTCACTTATAAATTAATAAACACACAACGTTTTTAGGTTTACAAATCAAAGTTTGAACTTTTATTAAAAAACATGTTACTTTAACAAAACATTGTCATTCAAATTAACTCATTTAAATAGCTTTTCATACATCCTAATATATACAGTAAAAAGCCACTCCGAGTGGCTTTTTCGTTGTCATTCAAATTAACTCATTTAAATAGCTTTTCATACATCCTAATATATACAGTAAAAGCCACTCTGAGTGGCTTTTTCGTTGTCATTCAAATTAACTCATTTAAATAGCTTTTCATACATCCTAATATATACAGTAAAAAGCCACTCCGAGTGGCTTTTTGTTGTCATTTAAATTAACTCATTTAAATAGCTTTTCATACATCCTAATATATACAGTAAAAAGCCACTCCAGTGGCTTTTTCGTTGTCATTCAAATTAACTCATTTAAATAGCTTTTCATACATCCTAATATATACAGTAAAAAGCCACTCCGAGTGGCTTTTGTTGTCATTTAAATTAACTCATTTAAATAGCTTTTCATACATCCTAATATATACAGTAAAAGCCACTCTGAGTGGCTTTTTTGTTGTCATTCAAATTAACTCATTTAAATAGCTTTTCATACATCCTAATATATACAGTAAAAAGCCACTCCGAGTGGCTTTTTTGTTGTCATTTAAATTAGCTCATTTAAATAGCTTTTCATACACCCTAATATATACAGTAAAAAGCCACTCTGAGTGGCTTTTTGTTGTCATTAAATTAGCTCATTTAAATAGCTTTTCATACATCCTAATATATACAGTAAAAAGCCACTCCAGTGGCTTTTTTGTTAATCATTAAATAAGCTCATTTAAATAGCTTTTCATACATCTTAATATATACAGTAAAAAGCCACTCTCAGTAGCATTATGACATCATCGTTATATTAAGACGAGAGCCACTCCCAGTGGCATTATGACATCATCGTTATATTAAGACGAGAGCCACTCTCAGTGGCATTATGACATCATCGTTATATTAAGACGAGAGCCACTCTCAGTGGCATTATGACATCATAATTATATTTAGTGACTAAGCGTTTTGGTCAATTTTTATATCATAGAGATATATCAAAATGGTACACTTTTAAGTTACTTTTTAAGAAATATCTCGAGGTTTTTACACTTAAAAAATGGTATTAGCGGTACTTGAAAAAATCTTGCTTGTGCGATAAACCCGACGTAAAGTTATAAAGCAGCATATCCTCTTTTTCACAGGTTGCGATGGGGGTCATAATCTGAAAATATTACAAGTGGAAAAAAGCATTTACACTCAATGTTTGATCAAAAACATCACACACACTAATGGGTGGCTAGACTTTTAGTGATTGTGTAGTATAGGTTGTTTTTTTAGAGAACAAAATCAATATGAAAACCTACATTATTGCCAGACTTTAATGTTAAAAACAATTTACCTTTTCGCTGGTGACTGCACGTTGGGCGTAGACGTCTGTACCGATCGACATATCCTGTTGAAATGACGCTGATATACTGAATTGCACAACAGACAGAAATAGGCCTACTGAATTGCGAAAGATTTTTCTGGAAATTTCTAAAGCTAAATTTAGTGACAGGCTATTCAACCCGAAGAATAGGCTGTTCAAGGTCGGTTACCTTGCATATTTCAATGCACAGTCATGATCGAACTAGAACGGGGTCGCAAGTCTTTTGTGTGATGTGACTGTGTCATGTATGGAGCGCCGATGGTATGGGTAGTATAAAATGAGCAAAAAGGTATGAAGCGCCAAAATGTCAATATCTCTCTCACAAGCCGGTGAGTCTGATTGCTTATAAATCCAAAAGTCTGACCTCTTAAAAAAATTTAAAAAAAATTATATTGATATATATAAATGATGGATATGATTAGGCCAATCGTTAAGGGATTTTCTAGATGGAATAAAGCAACGCTGCGTGATTACGTCCAGCGATATAATATACCGTACAATCAAAATGTTGCTCTTACGCGTAAAGTCTACATCAACGGGATAAAAAAATACGAAGCTCAATTTAAAAACTTGAGGAAAAAGAAGCTACATGAGCTCAAACAGATTGTAGACGATTATGATCTAGAATATAACCCGTCGGGTTATAAAGGTCGAGTTTTGAAAAAAGATTTACTCTCGGCGATTCAAAACTCTAGGCAACCCGAAGATTTTCAAGAGGCTGAGTTTAGAGCGACAAGAAGATTTAGAAACAACTTTAGAAACTGGGAACTGATTCCTAGACTTTTTAACGACGATCTCGTGAGATTTTTTGAAACGCCCACAAATCACATAGCAAATACAATCAAGTCAGAATTGAGAGAGCTAAGAGGTTTAAAGATGGAGCTCACAATCAAAATAAAATACGAAAAAACCAAACCGGATGGTACGATCGAAACGATCGAAGCTATACATTTTACCGATCAGAGAGTCGTTTTAAATCAAAGTCAAATAAAACAGGTTTTAAAAGAAGACATCGACCAGCTATTTAAAAAGGATGAAAGGTATACGAATCAGGGATCGGGTTGGGTTTTAAAAAAGATAATGGCGTTGTATATCAACATCAACAGGTTTAACCCCGTGAGGGGTAGTTCTTATATTGACCTACCAAAATGTATCAAACAGAAAACGGCGATGATAAACATTAAAAACAAAGACAACGAGTGTTTGAGATGGTGTTTGAGAGCCGCTCTTGGCTTGTATACGGATAAAGTAAAAAATAACATAAAAAACGATCCTAAATATAAAATTCATAAAGAAGAACCTGTTGTATACACCAAAGACGACGGACTCAAATTTAAAGGCGTAGACTTTCCAACACCGATCGACCAGATACCAAAGATAGAAAGACAAAATAATTTAACCATAAACGTATACGGTTATGAGGAAGAAATATATCCGTTATACGTGTCTAAAAACTACAAACCAGAGTCACGACCTATCGATCTGTTTTTGTTTTCTGAGGGCGACAAGCATCACTACTGCTGGATAAATAATTTTTCGAGATTGATTTACAACGTTACAAAACATAAAAGTAAGAAATATTTTTGTCGAAGGTGTCTGTGTCATTATAGAACGCAAGTAAAATTAGATAGACACATGACCGATTGTAACGGTATAGATACACATCCGTCAAAGATTGTATTTCCTACCGCTAAGCGAAAATATGTAAATAACGAGTGGATAGTCGACGAAAACGATGTGCCAATATTAGAATTTAAAAACTACAGGTTTAAACAAAAAGCACCGTTTGTAGTTTACGCCGACTTTGAATCGATATTAGAAAAAAACTCGGACGATAAAAAGGACAACACACAAAAGACAAACATTCACAAAGCAAGCGGTTATTCGCTAGTTGTCGTCCGATGCGACGGCACCAATGTGTATCAAGAGACTTATAGAGGTAAAGATACCGCATCAAAGTTTGTCCATAAAATGTTAAAAATACAAAGCGACATAAATTGCATATTTAAAAAACCCCAACCCATGAAATTTAACGAGCGAGCTAAAGAACATCATGATAAAACAAACACGTGTTGGATTTGCGAGAAACCAATTTATCCCAATTACTCAAGCAACTGTCAGTGCCAGAAACCCAAAAAACCAAAAACAGAAAAACAAATAAAAGAACATCAGTACGAAAACAAAAATGGGTTTACCGAGTCTAAATGTCTCGAATGCAAAAAGAAAATCAACAAATTTAGAAAGGTGAGAGATCACTGCCACGTTACGGGTAGATATAGAGGTGCCGCGCACGCCTACTGCAATCTAAAATTACAAGTTAAACCAGGTTTTACCCCCATACCGGTCGTCTTTCACAATCTGCAAAATTATGACGCTCACTTGATCATGCAGAGTATTTCAGAGTACGATGACGAAAAGGAAATACAAGTTATCGCTAGAAATTCGGAAAAGTATATTTCGTTTTCGATCGGAAATATGCGATTTATAGACTCGTTTAATTTTATGGCGTCTTCGTTGGATAGATTATCTAAGGCTTGTCCGAGAGAGTCGTTTAAACTACTCAGAGAACATTTTAATCGTCAAAACATCGACTCGTTGTTACAAAAAGGAGTTTATCCATATGAATACATGGACTCGTTTGACAGATTTCAAGAGACAAGCCTACCCCCATCGAACAAGTTTACAGCAGCCTAAAAGACGAAAATATATCGGAGAGGACTACGACAGAGCTAAACTGACGTGGAACGAGTTTAAAGTTAAAAACATGGGGAATATCACGATTTGTACGTCACTACCGATACGTTATTACTGGCTTGCGTATTTGAAAACTTTAGGCAAACGTGTATTACAAACTACGCGTTAGATCCTGCTAATTACTACACAGCACCAGGATTGTCGTGGGATGCCTTGTTAAAACACTCGGAAGTTAAACTCGAACTATTGCAAGACGTAGACAAACATTTATTTTTTGAAAAGGCAAAAAGAGGTGGTATCTCGAGCGTGGGTGGTATGAGATACCACAAAGCCAACAACAAATACCTACCCGACCATAATCCAAACGAGCCGTCGAGTTACATCACCTACCTCGATGCAAACAATCTGTACGGCTGGGCCATGAGTCAATACCTGCCGTACAAAGACTTTAAATGGGCGTCTACAAAAACGTTTACCGAGTCCAAGATATTATCTCTCAGGAAAACGTCAAACACCGGTTACTGCTTCGAAGTAGACCTCGATTACCCGGACAATCTCCACGACCTGCACAACGATTACCCCCTAGCGCCAGAAAACATCGTCATACCAAAAGAATGGATGTCTGATTATCAAAACGAATTATTAGATACCGAACCTAGTAGCAACGTGCAAAAATGAACGTGTACCCTTAATCCTAAACAAAAATATGTTTTGCACTACGTCACGTTGCAGTTGTATCTCAAACTCGGCTTGAAACTTAAAAAGGTGCATCGAGTGCTGCAATTTAAACAAGCACCTTGGATGGCATCTTACATCGACAAAAACACGCAACTCCGAACAAAGGCGACCTCTGATTTTGAGAAAGACTTTTTTAAACTGATGAATAACAGCGTGTTTGGTAAGACGATGGAAAACGTCAGAAACCGAATCGACGGTTACCTACTCAGAGACAGTAACGATGACGATCGAGATAAATACCAAAAAATTATACAGAAACCGAGCTACAAAACGACGACGTCATTTTCAGAATGCAAATTGTCATTTGTCGAAAAGTACAAGACTAAAACCGTGTTAAACAAACCAATCTATTGCGGAGTGAGTATCTTGGATCTCTCAAAGACGCTGATGTACGATTTTTATTACAACCATTTGAAAGACAAGTACAAAGAGAAAATCAGGTTGATGTACACAGATACAGACAGTTTGGTACTCGTAGTGCACACGGACGACGTATACAAAGATATGCAGCAAAACGGACAACAATACGACCTTTCAAATTATCCGACGGATCATCCTTTGTACGACCCAACCAATAAGAAAGTGATCGGTAAATTTAAAGACGAGTTTGGAGGTAAAATAATCACAGAAGTCGTTTGTATAAGACCTAAAATGTACTCGATTTTAACCGCTGACATCAACTTGAAAAAAGCCAAGGGAGTCACAAAATCGGTCACCTCTAAGAAATTAAAACACCGACACTATTACGACTGCATCTTAAACAAGAAATCTCATTACGAAACCATGACTCACATTAGATCGGAAAATCACATCCTTTACACCGTATCTCAAAATAAACTATCGTTGAGTCCGTTGGACACAAAGAGGTACATTTTACCGGATGGAATACACACGCTCGCTTATGGTCACCGTAATCTAGATATTAATTAGGCGGTAATTTCGTGTCCTCGGGTACGACTTGAAGCTCTTGTCTCACAAAACTCCTTTTTGGGCCGTCTTGCAGGTAATAAAGAGTAGGACCTGTCGTGACTTTTTTACCTTCAATCATTTTAAATTGACTCGTTCTTTTTTCCACGTTGAAGATGTCTACGCTCCAAATGGGATCTGTGGCTCTTCTAGAAGTTCCACCCTCTTGCTCGCCCGGGTAATATAAATATCTAACCATAGCGTCTTGCGGTAATTGTTGCTCTTTTGTTTTAACGGGGTTAGCCGGCGATTGCCGGACCTGTTTTAGTTTAACCGCCTCTGACGGCGCTTTAGCTATTAATCTCGTCGTTTCATCGTTTATAGCTTTGATCACGCTGGGTAATCGCTCGACCCATTGCGTGTTTCTACTCTCGGGATTTAACATTTCTTGAGCGTACTGATGACCAAACAGTTTCTCGGCTAGCGTTCGATTAAATCTTTCTACGATACCCTGCGATCGGTGGTTTCCGGGTTCGCCTACGATAATCTCGACGTTTTTTGAGGTCATCCATTTTTTAAAAGCGCCCTTAAATTCGGTACCGGCGTCTACTCTCAACGTTTTAGGGTAACTCAAAGGCGACCTCGCGTAAATCTTGACGATAGCATCCCGCGTGGAATCTGCCGTTTTAGAAACCAAAGGTTCTGCTTCGTGGTATCGACTCGCAACATCGACAACCGTCAAAGCGTATTTATAAGTCTTGCGTTTTACTTTATCATAGGGTAGGTATAGCACATCCATTTGGTGAAAGTCGTTTGGTGTTTCAAACTCTTGCGATGTACTCGTAGGCCTGGGTACATACGCAGGACCCGGTAGATAAATTTGCCAGATCGCTTGTTTTTTAAGCCAATCTCTGATTACCTTTTTATCGATTTTTGTTTTATCGTGTAAATGGTCGGCGGCACTTTCACCTCTCCAATAACCGGTCTGGCTATAATACAGTTTAAATAATGCTTGCATATTATTTAATATAAAGACGTTTATAATAATATGGCTAGCGTTGCTATGATGTTAGGAGGCGCGATCGTCAACGCCTTAGCTTTTACTGGTTCAAACTTTTTATTTTCAAATCTGAAACAGAGTGACGAGGAGCGTAAGAGACACGATTTAGCGATAGAACAACTCTCAGCCGCCAAAGATAAGTGGCAACGAGAACGAACGAAATATCTAGATTTTCTAAACGAACGTATCAGAAAACAAAATGCTTCTAAAGAAACATTTTCTAACGTAGACCGAGCGTTGCGTTACTACAACGAGGTGAGTGGACAATCTACCGAACTACCCGTAGGACTGCAACACGAACCCCAACTCGAAGATTTTTACGAGCCTAGCGACCAACAAATAGAAAAAGAACTGGCGTTTATCGCGGGAGGAACGCTATTGGTGGGCTTCTTGGCTTACAGATACCTTTAAATTTAAAACTCGTATAAATAAAATGAATGCGTATGGAAAAAAGCTCAATCCCAGCAGACTATTAAAAATACCCAGATCTATCAAGGGTGAGAGAAAAGAGGTGGTCATTACCCACAATCCTAGTAGTATATCGGCGGGGCAAATGCTGAGGGTCAAGTTTCCTCAATTGGGTGTAGACGACGTGATCGTACCCGGCACTTGTAAACTAGCTTTCAATTTAGAACTCGAAGGTGGAAGCGACAACAATAGAACCATTTTTGGTAATTTAGCCAGAAATTTAGTCAGCGAAATCAGCGTCAGGCTTCAAGGTCACGAAATTGTGAGTTATCGTCACGCCGACGTGTATCACAACTTTAAAGACAATTGGATCAACAGCTCGACGACTCGAAACATGGCGTACTCGGGCATAGAAAAAGAAAACGTGTCTAAACTAAGAACTGGGGCTGAAGATGCTAACGCGGGCGCCAACAACGGTAAGGATCAAGCTATCGCGGATGCCTATGGTAACAGATATTGTATTCCCCTAGACATTGACATACTGACTTCGCATCACCCTTTTTACCCCAGCGGTTTAAAACAACCTCTGACGTACGAGATAAAGTTTAACGATCACGAAAAAGTAGTCAACAGTTCAGATACGGCGGCGATGTATTCTATCTCAGACTTGTCTCTCGAATACGAAGTGGTGACCAACAGAGACCTAGCTATCACCATCAGGAATAAACACAAGGGGTTAATGCAATATCTGTTTGATAAAATCCACTCGCTAGAAGTTAGATCCGTCAACAAATCGGACACGCTTTGGAACGTCAGCGTCAATCAACCCATCAGGAGTCTCAAGGGTATTTTGTTTTTGTTTAAAGATCCCGCGGTCAAGAATCCGCAGCGATTTTACAATCCAAAAATAACCAAAACATCGGTGACCGTAGAAGGTAAACCCAATCAACTATACAGTCAAGGCATGTTTCAGTATCAACACTGGAATGAAATCAACAAGTTCTTTGGAGACAGCGATACCGAAAGCGGGCGCGGAGTAGCTAAAGACTTAAATTTGACGGGTTTTGACCTCGGAGACTACCTAAAAGACAAATACGGTCTGTGGCTCGATTTTAGAAGTAACGACGACAATTCCGCTCACGGATCCGGTAGGAAACTCGGAGACGGAGGAGGCATCAACATTCAATTTAACAGAGAAGCCGAAGGTCAAGGTGACCTCACGATGTACGTATTTTTAGTCATGGATGCTCAATTGAACTTGGAAGACGGAAATTTTAAATCTCTGTTAAGTTAAATGACACAACCGCATTGCGCTTTAATCGTCGGCAAAACAAATTCGGGCAAAACCAAATGGATTTTGGATCTGTTAGAGTCAGACTATAAAAACACATTTGAGGCGATAGTCATCATTTGCCCTACCATATTTAAAAACAAAACGTACATCGAAAGAAAGTGGATTCAAGCAGATCCCGAGGTATACCTCTGCGATCCGGAATTGTACAAGATGACGCTCAACGAAGCGATCGATTTTTACAGGAAAACATTCGAAGGTGTTGCCACGTTGTTTATCGTGGACGATTGCTCTTCGGATCAAGAGATTAAATATCGTAAAAAGACGTGCGCGCTAAGCAAGATGGCATTTAGCGGAAGACACGTAAATCACAGCTGTTGGTTACTGACCCAAAAGTACAACAGCGTTTTAAAAGATTATAGAGAAAACACGGCTTGGTTGGCATTATTTTACTGCAAAGATAAAACATCGTTTGATCAAGCGTTAGACGAAAATGACGTCGTACCCATTGAACAACGAGATTATATAAAACGACGTTTGAGAGATGTGAAATATAGTAAATTGGTCGTATACACCGAACCTCCAGTTAGTTACGAGCTACTTGAGTAGCTAGTTGAGTAACAATTAATAGCTAGGTGAGTAACAGTTAATAGCTAGGTGAGTAACAATTAATAGCTAGGTGAGTAACAATTAATAGCTGGTTGAATAGCAACCTATTCAACAAACTACACATGTATTACAATTTGTTAATCAACAAACGTCAACAAAATGTATTTTGTTGTTAGTAAATGATAGCAATATTCGAGTATATGCAGTTTTTGGCTATTATCATCATATCGCTTAATTTATCGTTTTACACATACGAATACCTTTGCTTTTGTAACAAAGTTGCAACAGCTACAACAAAATTAAATTCCTTTCTAATTAAATGGAGGACCTAAAACTTACTTTAACGAACGAACAAGATCACAACGCAGAACATAAAGATCGTTTGTGCGGTGTCGTAGCAGCCGGAAACTCTAGAAAGTACTTGGGAAAGGAATACACCGTTAAACATATCGAAGCTCTTGACAGTAAAGAACTCGACAAGCTGTATCATCTGTACGAAACTAAATTTGGAAATGAAATTGTTCAAACCGTTGGTAAATACACTTTAAGTCTATTTTCGAGAGTGTTAGCTGTGGTTACACCCGTACAAGTTTTAGGATATAACGTCACTATAGATTCTGAAGAAGAACTCACAAACGACTTGAGTTCTGATCCTATTATAAGCGCGAGTATGGCTGGTATGTTGAGCGACGTTTGTTACAAGTACGGAACTTTTTTATCACCCCTAGTTGCTACGATTATCACAACAAAACATTTGAAATTTAATAAACCTAATATAATAAATGGAAGATCAGAAAGCAGCGACAGCAACGCCTGCAGCTCAACCAGCAGAGACAGAGACACCCCCACCGATAAAAACAACGACATCACCGACGGTAACGAGAGTGACCAAGACTAAAAATCCTAAACGAATACAGCAGGGTAAAGCTTTAGCTGAGCACAATAGACAGATGAAATTAAAATTGGCAAAAATGAACGTAACATCGGACGAAGCTACGAGCTCACCAGACTACAACTCTTGGGTCATGTGGGGGGCTGTAGCGTCTATAATAGGGGTGGGGCTGCTGGTACTAAAAAGTAAGGCAACTACGCCGGTGAGACAGCCAGTGCCGGTAGACACGCAGCCCTCTTCACCCAGCTCCCCAAAACGCTAGACATGGAATAAACCAGCAATTTAAAAATTGTTATATTAAAAACGATGAGTAACTTTGACACCAACGGAATAGCAAATACGATTTATCACGGAGCCGTCATATCGGGTCTTTCGATGGGATACGCCATGGTAGGAGCTAAACTACTCAAAATGAAAGCGCCAGATTTAAGCAAACTAAGCGTAGAAGATGCGGCTAAATTGACAGGCATTATAAGTGGAGCTCTGGCCACGCAAAATTGGTTGGTGACCCAGGGTATACTACCGGGCAGTATAATGAAAACGGCATAATTTAAATAGGTTTATTAAATAAATGGCTGAAGGAGGATTTGACTTTGACCCCGTTGATGATTACGATTACGATGACGATGATGATGTAGCAGAGACCAATCTGGACGACAACTTTGATACTCCTGCACCACCCATCCTCACTACCGACATAGATGACGTTTTAGATCAAGGAAGAAGCATGGTCACTAATGGTCGCGTTGATGAGTTTTACGATACTTATAACATATACAATAAACCAATATCTCCGAGATACGAAAAATGTATTCTCAACACAGAAGGTTTATTTTATGACACTGGTAAAGGCTTACTAAGGTTAACGGATCAAAGAAAACCAGACAGATTCTTGACTCTGAGGACTATAGAGTTAAATGTAAGAAAGATGGGTTTAAACGGTAGAGATTTTATTAGAAAGGAATTAGGCTTTACGCATTACGAACGTAAGACACTCAGTGACGATCAAAGTCAACAACTGCAATCAATACAACCCGAGAGTATCCCCATGACAGAACTACCCAGAGTCACCGATGAGGTTATCGAGATTATAGACAATTTAGAACAAGACACCGGCGCTCAAACAGAAGGATTGAATTACAGAGAACTCCAGGGTTTAGACAAAACTCTTCAGACGTTGAGAGGTAACCTAGAACTTAATTTAGCGCGTCTCACAGAACTAGACCGAGAGATTGCAGCCACGAGACAAGAACTCGACGAATCTCACAGCGAAGAGGGTCGACGAGAGTTAAACGATAAATTGAGCGACTTGAACGTTGAAAGATCCGCCAGATTAGAAGCCGCAAAAGCCAACGAACGAGGGCTCAAAAGTCAGATCGCTAGAATCAAAGAAACGATTAATAAAATATTAGGCGACGACACGACTCTGGCGGAAAAGATCAGAACTCTGTTTAGAGAACAAGGTGTGACCGTAGTGAGTATTTTAGCCGCTTTGAGTTTAGCCATCAGCACGATAGTGAGTAGCATCGTCGCTAGCGTGAGAGGTGCAGGTGCCCCACCCGCGCCAACACCAGCACCAACACCAACACCAACACCAAAAGGCGGTATCAAAGAGTGGATTTCAAAACAACTCACTAATTTTGCATCTGCTCTTCAAAAACTCGGAGTGAGCGCGTTGGGTGCTCTGCCGGGTATCATAGGCAGCGTACTCAGTTGGATATTTAACGCGCTGAGTAAGTCCGTATCGTGGTTGGCCAAACACGTGTGGGCTTTGTTTTTGGGTGTGGGAGCCTTGGTGTTTGCGTACCTGCAAAAACGATGGTAGTAATAGTTGTAATCAAGTTTAAACAAAAAAATAAGCCTTACCAGCACAAAGTTGGTAAGGCTTATTTTTTTGTGTGATTAGAGTGTGACTTATCGCATTGCCTCGTAAGCTAAAATACCCATGCCAACGATAGCTAATATTCCTACCGTCAACGATAATTTTTCGTCTTGGTGAGTTTGTAGTTTCGTGGGCTCCTGTGTTAAAACTGTAGGTGCTGGTGTTGGTGAGGGTGTTGGTGCTGGTGCTGGTGTAGGTGATACAACATCGTTCGTCATAGGCTCTAGGGGTGTTGGTGGCGCGACGTCATCGGTGTCATCAAAAGAGTCGTCCGGTTGAGGTTGTGAGTTTAAATCTGGCACCAAACCAGTGTTCATACTCTGGGTAGCGATTTGAAGATTGTTGTTATAGCCGTCGTGCGTTCCACACCTCAAGTTCATATCCGATGGAATTAAATACAACCCCGGTTTCACGACAAAATTTAAAGGCGTTCTGGCATACTGCAAAGAGTCTTGAAATTGATTGATACTCGTTTCCATGTCGTCTACTGCATTGATGATATCTTCAACGATGACGTTAAATTGTCTCTGAGCGTCTAATCCAGTGCCCGGTGATAATACGCTCGTTTTTGTTTGAGCCTGCGCACCGAGTAAAGCGTACACGTAAGATCTGATTGATTCGTTGATCTTTATGATTCCCACGGGGGTAAACGAACTCGTGTCGGGTATAAAATCTAACCAAGCCTTTTGTACCGATTCATTTTGTTCGATGTAAATAACCGTCCAAGGAACGTAAAGGCTTCCACTCTTTTTGGGACTGTCTAGACCGTGATAGCCGCCGTAAAGAACGTTGGGTTTGTTGGGTAATGCTTTATCGTATTCACCAACCGCCACAAACTTGCCTTTATTAAAGATATATGAGGTACCTAAACCGTTAGAGTTTGTGTCTCTCGTCTGTTTAAAAGACTTGTTTTGATCTATGCCAAACAACAAGCAGGTATCGGTAAATGCTCTGTGATTATAACTGTTGTCTAGAGCGTTAAATGCGTCATCTCCCGGTAAAGGAGCGGCAAAGTCGTACAGGATCTTTCTAACCGTAAAATATAAATGAAAGTTAAAGATGGCCCAAACGTAACGGTTGCTCGCGTTTAAAAGATCGAATCCAATACCGCAGCCCGTAGTAGCGCAGTAGATCGCAAAATTTAACTGATTTTGATAAAACGACATGGGGTGTGATTTCCAACGATCTACATCCTCGTCCGTCTCAACGTGAGGCAATTTGTAGTCCGAGGTTAAGTCGGGAAACATGGTTAAAAACCCGTTGGTATTATTAACTATGACCTCCAGTTCACTGGGTTTAGTGCTGTTTAAAAACTTTGCTTGGGGTGCAGCTTGATGTTTTAGCTCGTTTGCCTTGGCTACATTTTGATTTACTTGTCTCGTTACCTGATCGGCTATCGATTGTATCTGCTTTTTTAACGACTTAAAATCACTCATTATTTTAGTTTCAGTTTTAATATAAAAAGACTTTAAAATAAATGCATTCGTTTCACTTGTTTCAAAATGAGCAGACGTTTAAATTAGAAGACGTCGTAGATAATTTAAACGGTCAAAAATCTATACGCGTAAAAAGGGTGTTGTTTAACGCCGGATATTTTAATATTTCCAGCGCCACGGAGATTGATTGGTTTACGCAAATAGATGGGAGACCCGCGTTTACCACAGATAAACCTCCTCATACCTGAGGAGTTTCTTTCAGATGTACACATAACAACGCCGGATAGAGATTTGATAGAGCGATTGTTACCCGATATACCATACCACTATTTAGTTAACGATGAAAATGTTTTACAAAAAACTATAAACGATCTTATAAAAGCGTACGAAGACGATAGACTAGAATCCGTTTTAGAAGCAAACAAAAGAAAAAGAGCTATTATAGCTGAACGGCGAGGGTTGATTTTAGCCGCCATGAATTCAGAAATAACAAAACTGAATTAGAACTTAATACGCTTCAATCTTTAGTAAGAATATTATTTGTTAGAGAAAGAAAAATCTTTGAAGGTGAGGAATTGGCTTTAAAGTTTATTGAAGGAGAAATGGGTGCGAGCGAGTTGAGCGAGTTGAGAGATAGTAGAGAAGCAGGAGTGATTATAAGAGGAAGTCTTATCGTGACGGGTGATGATTTCGATTTTATTCCTCCGAGTCATTTAGAGCCGTTGCCACTCGGAAGTATCGGTTCGGTCATCATACCACCGGGGTGGTACGACGTCGATTGGTTCGATTTCATTTTAAATTCTATACCCGGGGTAAGTTTTCGAGTATTTAGAGAATCTAAAAAGGTGACGTTGGTGATAACCGACGTAAATCTCAAATTGCGTTTAAACAGAGAAGTATCTCGATTACTCAATTTACCCAAAGGAAGACTGGTACCCAAAGTGGTGTACACGGGATATTACGACGTTAATCCGTTTAAATTTTTGTTTATTCGCTGCCCGCAATTAAGTACGAGTGAAAACTTTTAATGGTCGTCCTTCTGACATCTTGAAAATCGTACCCGTGGGTACGCACAAACCCGAGCCTGATAGAGTCGAGGATTTCAAAAACTTAAAACGGTATAATCGACAAACTGACATTTTCTATCAGCGGTGAAAAAGGACAGGTATTCAACAATAAGGGTGAGGGTATCATTATCGAGTTGGAGATCTTTTAATTTTAAAATCTTTTTATATTAAAAACATGAGTGTAGATGGTAAGGCGTTATACCCCGATATTTCTGGAGATGTACTCCAATTAAATAGTAACGAAGAAACAAAAGTGTTCAGACTTAAAAAGATTGAAGAGATTCGATCTTTAATCTTGAAAGAGAGAGACCACCGTGAGCGCACTTATAAAAAAATAAAGAGAATGATCGACACTATTAATTACGTAGAGATAGGATTAGAAGGATTGGGGGCTATAGCGGGGGCTGTCAGTATTCCCGCTCTCTTGGGTGTTATATCAGCCCCCATTGGATTGGTGCTAGAAGGAACGTTTATAGGCGCTTTTGGTGTAGATATTCTGCTTAGAATCACGTCTAAGCGATTATCCGCCAAGCTGAAAAAGCACGACCAGATTAAAATATTAGCAGACTCCAAACTTAACACGATTGAAGAATACGTGTCTCAAGCCATCAACGACGGAGATATATCGCACGAAGAGTTCTTATTGATTACGAGAGAGCTCGCAAAATTTAACGAGCTTAAGCAAAAAATTAGAACAAAGACCAGCACAAAGCTTCAAAAAATTAAAAACGATAGAGACTTTGAAAAAGAAGTTAAAAAACGGGTAGACGAACGGCTGGCAAAAGAAAAAAAATCTCTTATCGAAAAACTTACAAGTTCAAATTCTCTGTAAATAAACATTATGAAAGCGATCCGCCGAGTTATACCTCTATTTCACCTCTTAGGGCAACACCCTCGGCCCCGCCTTTATTGTAGTGGTCATCGTATCTTTTTAGTGCTTTATTAAATTGATTTTGAGTCACTTTAAATACATCTCTAACTCGTTCTTTGTTCCATCCAACGACGTGATGATAACACGCCGCTATTAACGACCGTTTTACGCATCCGTTTCCCCTCAATGTTTTGTAATTAACGAGCTCGTTATATTTATTGATTGTTTCTTGGACATCTGAGTCTTGCTCTGGACAAACAGAAAATATAAGTTTCTCCACAGTTTTTCTTTTGTTTCTTTTTAAAGTTGACCAATTGATACGATCTTCTTGCGCATTTTCTGCCGAAAAATCAAAGTAACGTGAAACTATTTCACCGCACGTTTCACAAACTAAAAAACCATTCTCGATGATTATATGATGATCGCACTGATCTGTTTTATTAGATAGCTCGAGGTTCATTTATTAAAAATGATTTATTTGTTTAAATAAAGTTTTTAAAATAGACAGAGGGAGATGCCTAGACAGAGGGAGATATGGGGTTTGTCGCCGTACCCCCCACTTATAATATAACAACTCGGAGAGAGAAGAGATATATTTGGGGAGCTAGAGGGGAGATATATTTGGGGAGGGAGACAGATATATTGGGAGAGGGATCTATTTGGGGGCGGGGATCATTGGAAAGGGATGGGTACAATGGGAGGGGCAGAGACGGGGAGGGGGTAAAGTCTGGTACCCTGGCTTCTCCCCATTGGCCCTGTACTACCCCCAGACCTATGGCAATGTCTGGAATCCCCCATTAATACCTACTCACTGCAAGTGAGTTCAATTTCCGTCTGGTGCGTTGTCGTGGAGAGCATTCTCGTTGTCTTGCTTTTCGCGACAACGCACCAAACGAAAATTGAACTTACTTGCGGCGCCTGAAAGCGGGGTGGTACCAACCTCGTCCCCAGGGTGTCGAGCAATACGCGCCCACCACTACCTGCTCTCTCACCCTGGTATTGGATCATTTGCATGTGCAAGATTTTTGAACACGTATGCAAATGAGGAACAGTCTGGTGCCTGGATATGCGTTACACATTAGCGTTTGTTTTTGTATGCGGTGTCTGGGGTAAAAACAGAGTCAATTCGTAGCAGCACGAGCACGGCGTGAGTTACGAAAACACGATTTTTGAAATCAAACTGTTACGATCTTATCGAGACAACATGCAGTATCATATTTCATATTAATATGAGCAAATTGGAAAGGAAATTAGTATTTTTGAGAAGGCGTGGACAAATGATCGCGAAAACACGTACTGCACATTGTGAATATATAGCACCAAGTACACGATAAAAATCCATTACTCGCCAATTGCGATATCTAATCAGGATACAGGAAGAAAGTTTCCTATCCAGGGTTTACTATTGGAAACCGTGTTGGAAAAAAAGTAAGCACTGGGGACGAGGCTGGGGTGGTACTGACAAACATCGCACACGCAGATTTTTTCCGATGTCATCACGTGATGCAAACATTTACATAATTGGCAAAATAAAACGGACGACAGCCGTTGGATCACTGGTGTTTGTTTACGGACAAGCCACCGAAATCGTCAAGTTTTTCACATTTTTTGTGTGTGGTCTGTTTCAAGTCGATCATTAGGCTTCATAAATGACTGCTGAATGTATGAGGTATATTTGAAATCTGGGGTGGGATATTAGAGGTGAAAATGAACAATTTCTGAGAGGCCATTTTTTAGGGTCTCTTGCTACCACATTCTAACGAACAGGTTATGCCTCCAGCGCTATATGTGAACGAATATGGAGCATGTCAGCTGGAGTTAATACTGTCACGCCCCAACTATTGCATCGGTCCCAACTATAGTTGGGACTGTCTCAACTATAGTGCGGCAGTTGGGTCGGCCCAACTATAGTTAGGACTGGAGTTGCGCCGGATGCTTCATGCTTGATAGATCTTATTCGTCGTGCATGATGCATGCATGCCGCTAGCCCCACTAGTGTGGCCGCGGTATGCTGCGCTGAACCTCTGGCCACACACCGTGGTACTGCCCACTACTGAGGGCGTTTTCTTAAAAATTACGGTCCGTTTCTTACATATGGTTGTATTCTATGATGTCCCATCTATCACTTCTGGGATGCTTAGGAGTTATGATGTTCAATTTTCCGAGATATTCTTGAATCTTTCTGGAGCCCATATGCACTCGTGAATTATGAAATGTCTGGTGATGGCAGACATTTTGAATGTGACGGGAGATGACCTCAAGCTGTGACGTCGCATTTATGCAAATTGCTTGTCGAGCGAGGCGCGAGTTGCAAATGCGATGGCTGTTTCCTGTGCCGTGGATCCTGAATAGAGATCAGTGCACGTGGCCCCTGTAGTATCCAAACACATACACGTTTAATATAGTTAAGCCACATGTCATTTACAGGCCACCATACAAATGTACAGGTTTGACCTTTGTACCCTGTGTACAGTATTCGTGCATTGCATGTGTAGTTCCAATAAAGCAGCATACAGATTAATCCAAACAATCTGTCTCCATCCTCCGATTCTACACTGGCGACGAGGATAAAAGGTCACCAATCCTAACATTAGGATCCTGGACAGTAACTGTGAGTTAAAATCTGCAGCAAATCTTGGTGCAAAAGTGTGAAATTTGGCGGATAAAACTTCGTCTGACTGTGAACATTCTGCATATTCGCTGTTCATAGAGAATACACACGTTCACGTGTATACAGCTATACATACACGTACATGTACTTACTGTCCTACTCGCGATTTTCAGCATTGTTTATCGTGATTTTCGTCATGGCCTCCGGTGGTTTTTCAATGCCGACATTGCCACCATTTGATCCACATAGTGATCCATCTTCAGTTTCCACGAAATGGGAGAAATGGACACGAAGATTCGAAGGCGCAATGGTTGGGTTTGATATCACTGACGACACAAGGAAAAAAGCGCTACTTCTACACTATGGAGGTGAGGAACTACAGGACATTTATGACACGCTCAAGTCAGATAGCAATGACTACGCTGCTGCAAAAAAGGCCCTCACTGACTACTTTGCGCCAAAGAAAAATGTCGTCTATGAGACCATCATATTCAGACGCACCAAGCAAAATACCACTGAGAACATTGACCAGTACTGCACGAGGCTTCGTCAGCAGGCTGTGAAGTGTGATTTCAGTGACATCGATCGCGAACTCAAAACGCAGATCATTGAAGGCTGCACCTCTAAGCACCTACGGCGCAAATCTTTGGAAAAAGACAGAAACTTGACTGAACTGCTAGAACTAGCACGATCACTGTCGTTGTCGGAGAGCAGAGCACATGACGTAGAAGCAGATGGCTCACAAACAGCCGTCAACAAAGTTGCCAAGCCCAAGCGCAACTTCAAAAAGCCTACCCGACATGACACCAAGCCCCCAAAGCGTACATGTTTCTACTGCGGAGGATCGTATCCCCACAAGAACCAATGTCCTGCCAAGGGTCACGAATGCTCAAAGTGCGGTAAGCAAGACCACTTTGAGAAAGTCTGCAGATCAGACAAGCAGCGTAAAAACACTCCAACTCGCGAACGACCGAGGCAGTACAAACCAGTTGCAAACGTTGAGGATAGCTCAAGCAAGGATGAATACCTATTCGGCATCCACAAAGCAAGCTCAAACAAGCAGCCGAGAGTCGATGTTCGAATCTGCGGTTCTCGCATCAACGCCTTAATCGACACTGGAGCCTCTGTCGACGTCATGAGTCAGCGCACGTTCGACACACTAAAAATCACACCGCCCCTCACAAAGCCAACACACACTCGCCTATACGCGTACAACAGTGACAAGCCTCTACAGATCACTGGAACATTCGAAGCACTGGTGACGCACAAAGAAAACACATCATCAGCCACTTTCTTTGTCGTTGCTGGTAACTGTGACACTCTGCTGAGTTTCAACACAGCGTTGGCCCTCAAAATCGTCCACATTTCGTACGCAGTACAACATGATGGCGATATCCTGTCGAAATATGCAGATCGCTTCGAGGGAATCGGCAAACTAAAGGACACTAAATGCAAGCTCCATATCGACGAAACTGTAAGATCAGTTACCCAACCACATCGTCGAATTCCATTCCACGTGCGCAAACAAACAGAAAAGGAGCTACAGCGTCTCCTCGATCTCGACATCATTGAACGCGTTGGTGACGAGCCAACCCCATGGGTCTCACCGATTCAAGTTGTCCCGAAACCCAAGAGTCCTGATCAGATCCGCATTTGTGTGGACATGCGTGCGGCAAACAAGGCAGTCCAACGCGAACGCCATATAACGCCTACAATCGACGACATCATCTCAAAAGTCAATGGAGCCAAAGTCTTCTCAAAGCTAGACTTGAATGCAGGATACCACCAAATTGAGCTCGCTGAGGAATCGAGATACATACATGTAACAGTGTTCTCCACACACATCGGACTATTCCGGTACAAGAGACTCAATTTTGGAGTCACCTCAGCCGCAGAGGTTTTTCAGAACCTCATCCAATCATCACTGCATGGTCTTGATGGTGTCATAAACATTAGTGATGACATACTCATCTTCGCACGCTCACAAGACGAGATGAACACCCGGCTCGATGCATGCCTACAAAGGTTGAGAGATCGCAACCTCACACTAAACAAAGCCAAGTGTGAATTCAATCGCGACAGCATTGCTTTCTTCGGACACATATTCAGCGCAGAAGGCATATCACCAGACCCCCAGAAGGTCAAAGCAATCCTCAATGCTTCTGATCCTCAAACCGTGAGTGAGGTACGCAGCTTACTTGGCCTCGCAACATATTGCAGCAGATTCATTCCTGATCTCGCAACAATATCTGCTCCCCTTCGCGATCTCACACGCGAATCAACCGAATGGAAGTGGACCAAAAAGCACCACAACGCAATACGCGAAATCAAGCAACGCCTTGCCACCAGCTGCTCTACATCCTACTATGACCCCGCCAAAGCAACACAGCTAATCGTCGACGCAAGCCCTGTCGGTCTAGGGGCCATTCTCGCACAGACTGACAAAGCTGGAAACCAATCCATTGTCGGCCTGGCAAGCAGGTCACTCACACCTGTCGAGCAACGATATTCGCAGATCGAACGCGAAGCACTCTCAGTCACATGGGGAACTTTGCACTACCATCTCTACCTATATGGTAATAACTTTGAGGTTGTCACAGATCACAAACCGCTTGTGACACTCTTCAACAACCCCAATAGCAAGCCGCCCATGAGAATTGAACGTTGGATCCTGAAACTGCAAGAATACAGGTTCCAAGTAGCATATCAGCCTGGTAAGCTGAACCCGGCTGACTACCTCTCCAGGCATCCGCTTCCCACGACCAAGCCAGCAAGCCACGAAGAAAAAATGGCAGAACAGCACGTCAGCTTCGTAACCAGCAATGCAGTCCCAAAGACTCTCACACTGAGTGAACTGAAAAGTGCAACTGAAACTGATCACGCACTACAACTCTGCATCGAAGCCCTGAGAACGAACAACTGGAAAGCACTCATGAAGCAGGCAGTGGATCCTGACACCAAAAGCACACTGCAAAGCATGTACAAAATACGCGACAAACTGACAGTTATCCCGACAAATGACCTGATCCTGCGGCGAAACTGCATCGTCATCCCCGCTTCAGCCCAAGACCATGTCATCGAACTTGCTCATGAAGGACATCAGGGCATTGTAAAAACTAAACAATTGCTCAGGGAAAAAGTATGGTTCCCCGGCATTGACAGGCTGGTTGAACGCAAAATCAGCCAGTGCATTCCCTGCCAAGCAACATCGTCCAGTACACTACGCGAGCCACTGCAAATGTCTACCTTGCCAGCCGGACCATGGCTTGAAGTCAGTGTGGATTTCGCTGACTTGCCTTCAGGCGAACACCTTCTTGTTGTAACAGACGATTACAGCCGCTATCCTGTGGTCGAAATTGTAACTTCGACTTCCATCAAGGCTGTCATTCCGAAACTGGATGCCATATTTTCGCAATTTGGCATTCCACAAATCGTCCGGTCCGACAACGGCCCACCGTTTAACAGTGGAGACTTCAAGAAATTTGCAGCATATCTCGGGTTCAAGCATCGCCGCATAACACCCTTGTGGCCACGAGCAAACGCTGAGGTAGAGCGTTTCATGCGAACTTTGAAAAAAATATACCGCATCGCACACGCTGAGCAGAAAGCGTGGAAACAAGAACTCCACAAATTTCTACGCAATTACCGCGCCACACCACACTCAACTACAGGCTCTCCACCCGCCGAGCTCCTGTTCGGACGCCCTTTTCGCACACGCATCCCTCAGACAGACATCACAACAGACAACGCTGACCGCGAAATTCGCGAACGCGACAAGCGCAAGAAATTCAACATGAAAAAGAACGCTGAAAAACACATGACAAAGAGACACAAGCCAATCACTCGCGGTGATCCAGTTTTGGTGAAGCGTGATGGCTTCATCAGAAAGCAGCAAACCCCGTATGACACGAATCCATACCGCGTCGTTGACGTCAAAGGTCCCATGATAACAGCCGAACGCGAAGGACATCGAGTCACACGAAACTCTTCGTTCTTCAAAACACTCCCACACAGCGTCGCTACAGACAGTGAGTCTTTTGAGCCAACAGACATCGTCCAAGAGACAGCACCCGATGAACCAACCAAGAACACTGGAACAAGTGAGTCACCAGAGACACAAACAAACACAGAACAACGCTACCCGACTCGCACTCGGAAATCACCTGAGTACCTCAAGGACTATGTGCCATCCTAGGCATCACAGGCACACAGACCAAAGACTCTTGCCAAAGGACACTGGACATTGAACTGTAGACAACAGACTTGTTTGCTTAAAATCAAGCATGTTTTATTTTTGTATCTTTTTGTTATTTGTTCTGTAACAGTTAATCTCTTTAATTCAAAAAGAAAAAAAAAGGGCAAATATTGCAGATGTGAGATAACTGCATGTTTACATGATTGTTCTAGTTAAAGTTACTAATTTGTTAATCTTTAATTCAATCATTGTTCTGGCCAAAGTTTTCAAAAAAAAACATTCTTAAATCGCCATTGGACTTAAAAAGGTTCACATGATGCACGAGTACCTTTTTAATCTAAAACTCCTGAAAAACAGAATCCAAGGTTGGGAGGGATGTAGTATCCAAACACATACACGTTTAATATAGTTAAGCCACATGTCATTTACAGGCCACCATACAAATGTACAGGTTTGACCTTTGTACCCTGTGTACAGTATTCGTGCATTGCATGTGTAGTTCCAATAAAGCAGCATACAGATTAATCCAAACAATCTGTCTCCATCCTCCGATTCTACAGCCCCCAGACGATAAATGCATGGTACAGGAAACAGCCGTCACATTTGCAACTCGCGCCCTCGCTCGACAAGCAATTTGCATAAATGCGACGTCAAAGCTTGAGGTCATCTCTCATGTCTCTCGTCACATTCAAAATGGCTGCCATCACCAGACGTTTCACGAGTGCATATGGGCTCCAGAAAGATCTCAGAAAATTGAACACCATTAGTCATTACACCTAAGCATCTCAGAAGTGATAGATGAGACATCATAGAATACAACCATATGTAAGAAACTGACCGTAATTTTTTTGAAAACTTCGTCCTCAGTAGTGCGCGGTACCACGGTGTGTGGCCAGAGGTTCAGCGCAGCATACCGCGGCCACACTAGTTGGGCTAGCATGCCGCAAGGCTGGCCGGTCACGTGGTACTGCCTAGTTGGATGAGTTGTCCAGCTGCTGGGTTTTATTGTCCAGCAACATTTTGCAAAATTCAAAGATTGCCATGGCCGGCCAACTATAGATGGGCCCCACCCATAGCTAATGTCAAAGGTCCCAAGTAAAGTCGGACATGTAACAGAGCTGTAGGGAATGTTTTATAGTCGTACATCAATGTAAACTATAGTTGGGACCGCCAAATAAAAATATTGCGGTGGCCCAACTACAGATGGTCCCCACCCATAGATAATTTCATTGGTCCCAAGTAAAGTCAGATGTGTATTAGAGTTGTAGGGAATGTTTTATAATCGTACATGTACAACAATGTACATGTACATGTACACTATAGTTGGGACCGCAAAATAAAAAGATTGGGGTGGCCCAACTATAGATTCGCCCCATCAATACTAATTTCAGTGGTCCCCAGTAAAGTCAGACGTGTATCAGAGCTGTAGGGAACGTTTTATAGTTGTACATCAGTGTAAACTATAGTTGGGACACCGCAAAATAAAAAGATCGGAGTGTACTCCTAGAACTATGAGGCTCTCCAGTGAGCCTCATAGGCACAGAACCCCGCAAAATTGTTGGCAGCACAAAACACTAATTAAGTACAAAAACGTCCGTCCCAACCAAGCTATTTCCCACAGAACCGCTGCACAGTTTGCCCCTAAACTCCGTACAATACCTCATGACATACTCACGTTATGTGCACCCAACAAACATCGGTGGATTCTGTCTGTTTTTAGGCCAAAATGATGAAAAATATGCCCTTTCCGCACTGAGCCGACCTAACACTTGAAACGAGCAAGCGCGCAGAATAATCGCAGTCATTTTCGGGTTCGATTGCTCGGAGCGCGCCGCGGGGGGTATGTACTTGCACTTGTCTTGTACGCATGCGCATAGGCCCTACTATAGTTCCGCTCCTACAGCTACACGTACACCATACCCCCCGCGGCGCGCTCCGAGCAATCGAACCGAAAATGACTGCGATCATTCTGCGCGCATTCTTTTGCACGATATGGATACCTTAAGTTTTGGGACTCTCATACACAGTATTGAGAGTCCCAAATTTTCGGACTAACTTGGACCCAACTTATTGCCTTTTTTAACATTTGGACATGGTCTGGCGATAGTAGGGTCCAAGCTAATATAACGCGAGCTGGACAACACCGTCCCAAAAACTAGTCCGAGTAACTTGGACCCAACTTATCGCCTTTTTTAACATTTGGACATGGTCTGGCGATAGTGGGGTCCAAGCTAATACCGCGACCTGGACAACATCATCCTGTCACTGTCCCAAAAACCAACATTTTCCAACAAAAAACATCAGATTTCACCTTCAAAACGGCCTCCAAATTACTAGATATGCTAGCTGGAGTTACCCAGCCCTGAGTTTTATCATTGGGTTGTCATCTAGAGCTGGAGCTCATTTTTGTCGAAAACGATAGTTAAGCAAAAAAAATTTGGAAAATGTTGAATTTTGTCCCCGTTACACACTAATTGCAACTGCAACTCACCCCAAACTTGCCTGGAATAACCATTACACAGGTCCTTGAAGTAAAAAACGATCCACGATGAAGATTCAGCCTACAATTGCAGTGAAAACAGGAAGAATAACCGCTAACCTGACAACCTTGCGAGCATGGCCAGGATCGCCGATGGTTTGTGCATAAAAAAAATTTGTGTACGATTGAATGGCGGTCGGTTACCGGTACCAGGCTGTCAACTAGTCGTTTTTGCCGGCTGGCGATTGGCTGTTGGCGCATGACGTCGCGCGGAAGCGTAACACCCGATGACTGTTTCATGCACTATCGGTTGCGGTTCCAGTACCGCAGCTGTGATGCGAGTGGTAAACTTAATATGAGTACATTTTTTTTCGGGATCGTAAGTAAACTTCAGTACAACCATCTTAATCATCGATGTCTACTTGTACCTCAGGTGGCATATCTAGTAATTTGGAGGCCGTTTTGAAGGTGAAATCTGATGTTTTTTGTTGGAAAATGTTGGTTTTTGGGACGGTGTTGTCCAGCTCGCGGTATTAGCTAGGACCCTACTATCGCCAGACCATGTCCAAATGTTTTTAAAAAAAGGCGATAAGTTGGGTCCAAGTTACTCGAACTAGATGACAAGTGATGGACAGAAATGGAAATAACAAAAAAAACCGGACGTGTCCTCAACTACACGAACTCCCAAATGAGCTGATTAGCCTGATTATCAACTTACCGTAAGTTTAGTTCGCTCACAGTGACAGAACTGAAAATCGTGAAAGATGTATTGAAACTCAGAGGAAAACAGCAGAGTGCAACCAGGAAGTAAAGAACAGTTGAGTTAACCGCTTGAATAGCGCCCTCAACCATTAAAATAATTAAAGCCTGTTTGGAAACTTGGGTTGCGTTTCAGTAACTCATTTTACAACTGCTGCAAACTGTTCATTGACTGCATGGGTTGACCTGAAAATTAATATACAAATCAAATAGTTATTAGAGAGGCCTGATATATTTCCTGTAGAGCAAAGACTTCTTCAGAGGCTAAAGACACAGGGACAAGAAACAAACATGCATAAAGGGGACATGCAGGCAGGCAGGGTTGGAAGGAGAAACACAAAGGAGGGATAGGGGGGTACAGGGGATGGGAAACAAAAGGGGGTTGGGGGGGGGAAAATGCAGGGGAACAAAGGAGAGTGGTGATGAATGTAACAGGGTAAAGAAAAAGGAAAGCTAGGGGGCAAGGACGGTGTCAGTGTAACTAGAGTAAGGGTTGCGGGGGGCGGGGGAAGGATGAGTGAAAACCACAGAGTAAGATGGATTTGAAACAAACTCTACTTGGAGAGAAAGAAACATCAATCGTTGCCTTGTTGGATGTCGAGACCAAGGGCGGTTCCATAACACACTTTTGTTGGGGGGAGGGGGGGGGTGGGGGGGCAAAAAATGTGTCCCCCCAAAAGTGGATCCAAAAAATTGCGTGGCCCTTATGCGGGCCCTGATTTTTTCCAGGTGCTCCGTGGTGCCATCAGCACTAGTAATGAAAATATTTACTGAAAAATATCTTTCAAAAAAAAAAATCAGCCAGGGAGGACGAAGGGGGAGGGGATTGTCAAGGCACATTCAATGGCTTTGGTGCTTGCTTTCCTTTCAAGTTGTTTCTCATGTAAGCAACAGTTATGAAAATAAATACTGAAATAAATATCTTTCCTAAAAAATCGGCCAGGGAGGACAAGGTGCGCACCCTGCCCCTTCCGGATACGACACTCTATGATGACTGTTTACCCTGTAAAGTACGCGTCACATTGGAAATTGTATGGTTCGGGAGGTTGAAGTGGTAGCCAACAGTGTTGTCCATTCTCTAGGTGTTGACAGTTGATGGATGATCACAGAAACTAGAACAATGGCGGACCCAGAACACATTTCTGGGGGGCCACAAATTGTTGGTCCCACAAAAAGTGGGTCCAAAAAGTTACAGCGTGGTGTTCGGGGCCCGCTTATAGGGATCGACATTTTTTTGAATTCTAGATGCTCTTGTGCGATCTGAGGCAGTTTCTGACCACTGTTACCAATTTTGTGTTTCGGAAAAGATGGTATAGTGTTTACACGTGAATGCAGCGCCCGGCATTTATTGCGAAGTCACTTTAACAAAATGCGACATTTAGATTGGTTGTAGGGGATATTTTGTCATATAAACTTTGTACGTGTTGTGTGAGTGTCCCCTTTTTCTGCGAAATACAACGCTACAATACAAGTGTTTGGATTGCCCGGCGGTTGCCTGTTGCTGGCATGACGTCACATGGTACATGGCCTATAGACAACCACTATCGTATCTATCAAAAAATAAGGAATTTCGGTATCTTTAACAATTTGTATGTCAATACAACTGAATTATACACTGCAAAAACTGCAGTGTTAAATTTACACTGTTGATATCTTTATAGGACCATCTGGTGTTAAATGTTACTGGTGTTGTCTTATATTGATACCGAATGGTGTTAAATTAACACTACAGTTTTTGCAGTGTAAAAGAATGAAAGTAACACCTTATTGTCGACTATTTAAAACAAAGCACAGCGAATAATGCCTACGTTGAGTATAACAGGTAATAACTTATGCTGTATATGACAATTTTATTCACAATATTCCATCGTTATATGGGAGTGCCAACCAGCCAATGTGCTATCCAGATTGTTAACATGGAGGTCAGTGGGACTTATGCATGCGTTGTATGTTAATTAGCAATGAGCCCCACCATGCAACGAGCCCTTGGGTCATGGGTACAAAATCCCTGGGGATTTGGAGGAGATTTCCCCACCATAAAGAGGATTGAATCGAACCCCCTCCTCAAGTTTCTGTGCTGTGAAAATATTAGGCCAAAAAAATAGTCGTTCTCTGGTCAGACCGAAGTTCTAAAATTGATGCGGCGACGCGGTTTTTTCTTCTTCCAAGCTTGAATTGTACAGACAAGGTACTATTTTGCTTTTGTTGTGTCCTCTCATAGTTATACATTGGTGTCCTCCCTAATTTGGCTTGGTGCCCTCCATTATTCGCATTGACGCAATTTCCCCATTTCTTGGTGCTACTTGGTAAAAAGAAATGAGGAGATGCTGCAATAGAGGGCGCTGTTGTAGCTTTCGTGTTAAAAAAAAGGTTGACGCGCATGATTAAAATTGACGCACCCGCTGACCAGAGACCGCCTTTTTTTTGGCTTATGCTGAATTTGAGGCTATTATTTTTCCCCATTGTGCATGCACACGAGATGGGGAGTGGAGGGGGAGGGCTGGATGTTACAGTAGGGGCACCTAATATTTGTTATAAACGTGGTGACTAGCTAACACGACCCAAAACATCCAGTGGGGGCGATTGGGAGGTGACGATTTTTAATTTTTTTTTTTAAACAAGCAATGAGTTATCAATAGGCAAATATGTTGTCATAGCAACCAATCAAATTCGTCTGGAAACGCCCGTGATCCCCCTCCCCCCCCCCACACGCACACGTTAGCAAGTGTGTATTTGTCTGCAATCGGGGGCTCCCTACTTTCCCTCTTTTATTTGTACTTTTTAGGAACACCTCCTATATTTGTACACGAATCCAAATTGGGGACCTCTCGGGGATTGGGGACCCTATTGTCCTCTATTAATGCCCCTATTACATGCAGAAACAAACTCACACGCACTACCCCTCCCCCAACCCAAAACTTGAAACATGGATACGCTGCAGTGAACGCCCCTGTCATGACAATACACGTTCGGTTTGATTTGACAGAGGTATGAAGAATATACGTGGTATGCCAAAATTAGTTTAATGTTTATGCCAATACATGTAGTCTGCAAACAGTACAAAGAAAGTACAGCACAACATTTTCTAGAAGGTAGCTATTTTTTAATAAAATATAATGCATATTTTTTTTTAATTAGAAGACTGCCATAATATGTGGAACCGTCAGATAGACTGGTCAGAACGAAAGCCGAAATATTGAGAACAAGGACAAAAAAATCTTCGTAGAAAACGTCGGATACAAAGGTTAAACACTGCGAGTTATCTAATGGTACACATCTAAAATTATATAGCGCTAAAATCTGCGAAAATGACACTCAAGGCGCTTAACACTGAATTCGCTCGTACCCTCCCCCTCCCCAGGCTGGGATCGGCTGATTAATGTACGCTTTAATTGGATAGATTATACGTGACCTGTGACCTGCAAGTCATCACTGCCACGATCCGATCAATTAAACGGCCGTTAAGACTGAGTCATCACTCTTTTATTCCCATTAATTAATGCTTTTTTTCGTTGAAAAGCGTAATAATGTAGGGAAATCTGTAAAATCTGGTTTGTACATTTTCAATTCCTGTCACTTGCTCAGACTCCGTTTCGAATTCACGAAGGGTCAATGATTTCATAATGTGACGCTCAAATTTGTCCACATGGTCCGCAATAAAAAAGAAATCACATCCAGTACTGTGTACATTTCTATGAGAAAGTTTTCGGATAGCATTTGCGCGCAATGGCTAACTGCGGTCTTAAACAGCTGCAGCCAGATGTCTTTATACATAGGTCATGATACATTACCCAGAATACCACCCCACTTCCTTCACAAGATTCCGTGAAGCTTATCAGCGTTTCCCAGCGTCCTGTTTGCAGGACAGGGTTACGAGCAAACACTGAGTAACCATTGGCAATGAACTAAACAAACTTTAAAAATTGTTATAATAAAAAATACATTCCTATTACATTAAAAAAGAAGAAAATTAAGCATAAGTTGATACTTATAGCATGATAGCGTTATAATAAAAGCTAAAAGTATTGCGGAATCGTAATAACCGAAAAAAAAATCAACTAGATATCAACTGCTAAAACTTAATTAATGACCCAAAAGATTAAAAATATAAATGTTAAGGCAAAAACACTAACCCAGATAGATTGACGCAAACAATCCAACAATAACGAATATAAACTAGACTTATGTTTGTGGACAAACACAGGGCTGTTTCGGTATTTTTTTGTGACATGTGACATGTAAAGTTTGAAGTACAAGTTCCATCCAGGAAGGGTGTGTAGTTCTGTTGAAAATAACTGGTGGCATATACAATGTAATATCTGATTACATTCCCATAGGGCTTTGAATTATGACGTAACATGTGACGTAATGACCTCATGATGACGTCACATATTTTTGTTTGTAAATAACAACTTAGCCATAGCATACATCGTTGAAAGCAAGTTCACATCTTTAAACCAATTTTAAAGTACAAGGCACTTCCGGTTTTAACCGGAAGGAAGGGTCTCGTGATTTTGCACATAATGTATAAAAATTAAGACCCTGGATTATTCTATCTATTCCTGCAAACGTCAAGTTCAGGCCTCTCACGGTTGAATTTATATTGATTTTCAAAGATCTATTAATCTTTAACGTAACGTCACATGACCCATGATGACGTAATCGTGACGTCACTTCAATTTGTATCTATAACACATCCCGGTCTAGGTACCTACCAACTTTCAACCCAATCGGACCTGCAGTTCAGGAAATATAGGCCTTCAAAATATGTTTATTTTATATGACGTCATATGCCACGTGTTGACGTCATCATGACGTCAAGTTAATTTTCATCTATAAGACATCCTGGTCTAGGTACATACCAACTTTCAACCCGGTCGGACCTGTAGTTCTGGAGATATAGCCCAATCTGTCTAGCCGAATTCTGCTAGAAAATGGTCACAACAGAAAAATCGCATATAATGTGACGTCACGTGACTCATGATAACGTCACGATGATGTCAATGTTCGGGGCACATTTTCAGATGCTGGTCTAAGTCTGTGCCGAGTATAAAGGCAATCGGATTAATTTTAGTGCCCAAAGTGCCGGTGACAAAAATACATGTACAAATGCTATGGGCTTGGGCTGAAAAATAAAAAAAATAAAAAAATAAAAATCTTAACGAAAACAAAGGCTGTTTCGGCTGGTTGCCGAAACAGCCAACAACTAACAAATAAGAGACAAAACAGACAGCCAGACCAACATAAACCATACTCGTGTTATGTATGCCAAATCACGGATACAAAGATATCAACCAACAGCCCAACAAATAAGCAAACATCAACAACAACAACAGCAGCAAAAACCTAACAACGTCAACAACGACAACAACGACAACAACTACAACAACGACAACACCAACAACAAAGAAACAAACAAACAAACACCCCAACAACAATTAATCAACCTAACAACTCAGCATACAAAAACAAATGCACAATGGACAAAGTAACAAACAACCGACGGAAACCGCCCAACCAACAGACAAATTAAAATAGCAACAGGCAAAAAAACTGCCCTAACAGACAATAACAATTAACACAAAAACAATACGTAAAGTACACATTCATGCCACATGATACCGACAGAAATAAAATTTAATAGAAGGGACGCTGCTGGCTTTAAAGAACCAATCATAATAGTAGCAGTAAACATTATTCTGGTCGTTAAAACTTCATTTTTACGGTAAGTATGTATTTATTTTTTAGGCAAATCCCGTAAAAACGTGTGATGTTAAAATTTTACTTGTTATCGAAGAAAACAGGTATGTGTAGAGAAGTTGTGACATTTTTTTAATTACTTTCTTTTAAATTTTGAAATGTTCTTTATCATTAACATTCATAATTTCACACTATTTCCAAGCATTGTGCATCACTTCAACATGATGAAAAGGTGATGTTTGAATACTGATGATTCTTTCCGTAACAACCTAAAAAACCGGGCAATTAGCGGTGTTACGCCCCCAACCACCACCACCTCTACTACCCCCAAAAAAGAAATCATTCAAGCCGTCCAATTTACACCATATGCACAGTCACATATGCAGGCTGTATCAGGCGAGGCAGCTAAAATCGTCTTATTTTTACAATGAAGTGACATTTAATTAAATTTCTGCAGGTTTCGATAACAACGGTACCCTAAGTTTGTATTCGAAATAATGGATCAGCCAAACATTGAAAAGGCATGCAGACAAAATCTACGTGTTTTTATGAACAGAAGGCACTCAATGCATTTTAAATCATTCTTACTGTCGCAGTGAGGCATCAATTACCTGTGTCAAAAGTTTAATGTTCTTTAACTATACCTATCAAACTTGACAAATTATTCAAGACACACCTTGAAATAAATTGTTGCATTTTGTAGCTTAATATAATACAATGTCGTCTTTTTGAAATAACTTGTAACTATGATTAGCTGATTAGAAAAATTTCCTTTCCGCTTTGATGTGCAATTCTTCCTTATTATCAAAATTGTTTCCATCTTCTAACATGTACTCACTAATTATTAATACTAAAAGCCCCAACAATTTCTAAATCTAGATAGAATATCGTGTAAAAGAAGCCTAACTTTTTCAGCAACCCTCTCAAATTACATTTTCTTTCCATTTTATAAATTCAGACGGCACAGCAGCCCATAAAACCACTTACTAACAGGTGTTTTAATGACTGCATTCAGATGCAAAATATCAAATGACAATATAAGATACTGAACGCCATGTTCTTTTGCATAACATTCTTCAAATACCAGCAGTAGGCATACAAGGGAAGATACAACATTTGCAAACATAAAAAAATAACGAAATGATCAAAATGATCACGAAATGTTTTGCAGGATTATTGGGGAATGACAGTCCATCCAAAGCATCCTGTTAATTCGTGGCTCCTGGTTTGCTGACATGTTCAAGAAAACTTGTATTAAAAAAATGGCCTTTTTTTCAAAGACTACTCCAAATTTTTCATATTTAGTTTTTACCGCATTTTCTTTGCATTTGATTACTCACTTGTTAAGAGGTACAAGCTATAAGCCTGCTAGACTGATTCTCTGACCTTTCCATTCCCCAAATTGCTCCATTTCACCTTAAAAGGTGTCAGGGAACAAGACTACAAGAACATTGTTGGTTTAATTGGATTTTTCACTATTTTCGAACAAAAACGTGAAGCAAGTCAATTTAAAGGGAATATACATCATTTGCTGTAATTTTCAAAAAAGGATGGAATTGGGGGGTTGGAAATATATAGCAAATATAGTTACACTGACTTTTTTGAGGTTTTGGGTTCGAAAATGCTATAAAAACCAAGAAAAACGATCATTTTCCTGTAGTCTGGTTCCCTGACTCCATATAAGAAGAAACAGAGCAGTTTACATACATTGGGAATTGTAAGGTCAGGGAACCAGTCTAGCTGGCTCCCACCCGTTCATAGGTGTGTAATCGATTGCAAACAAGTGCGATGGTCAATTGGGGCCAGTATTTGAAAAAAAGCCAGTTTTTTCCAACGCTGATCGGCCGATCAGCGTTGGAAATTGATACAAAAATACCACTTTTCTTGAAAATGACAGTACACCAGGTGCCATGATTTTACAGGATGCTTTACACTGTCATTCACTAACAGTCCAGCAAGGTATTTCAAAATGATTTGGTAGTTTTATTTTTTGATGTTTGCAAATGTTGTATTTTCTCTTTAACAGTATTCGATATAAACATACAAATCCACCATATCCATTTACTTCAAAAAAATTGCAGCAATAGCAAATGTTGTACAGGCTTTAATAATTATAGTGTACATATATGAACAGGTTGCAATGGTTGCGATTACAGCAACTCACTAAAGAAAACTGTCTGTTTACTTGAACAATTAGTCATAATTAACAGCCTGGTGGAAATTTGTATTCAAATCCCATTCAAACACACTTTAAAGAGTGCATCAATAAGAAAAGACTGAATATAAAAAAATTCTGAAAACATGCACATTTTTAGCATCACCAAGTTATTTCATTGTGTCTACTACCTTCCAAGAAGTGCTCACTGGAAATGAATGTCGCGTCCTGATATACTACTAACACGTCTCCTCGGTCCTGACGTCATCTCTGTCATTGAAATCAATAATACGAACTGAAGTCAGTTTGGATTAAGTGCGTTGAGTGAATATTATTGCTCTGTAAAATGCACTTTTGTTGAATAACCAGGTAAAGAAAAAAGCCAATAGTATTATATGTCATGGCCAATAGTATTATATGTCACGGTTTAGCGGTTGAGATCACCGGACTGATGCTCTGGTGTTTCAGAGGCAACAGTGGCGTGGGTTCGAGCCCGCCGGGTGGACACTTTTGCCCTTAAGCAAGGCACTTCACCATTATTGCTTCGTCCTTCGGATGGGATGTAAAGCCGTAGGTCCCGTGTGTTGTGTTGTGTAATGCAATGCACGTAAAAGAACACAGTGACACTTTTCACTAAGAGAAGGGATTGCCCCGGTGTTTCTGGCCTCGGAAAGATTTCCATATAAGAAGTTCACTCAACACCCTGTGTACAAACCCTATGAGATTGGACTGAAAAATTCTAAGTGTTTTCTAAGAAAATGCTTGTATTTTCTCACTGCTCAAATTGACTTTGATGATATGAATTTGCTATCTGGGGGCTTGTTAGTCAATACAGAGGAAAATTAGTGAACTTCTTATATGGAAATCTTTCCCTGGCCTCCTGTATAAACTCCCACGTGGAGTATTTAGGAGAAGAACCAACCAAGAACCAAGTATTGAAATGTTTGCAGAGTGTTGTGACAGAGTTTTAAAAAAACCAACAGAATAGGAAACCTTTAATAACTGGTAGTCTCACCTCGGAACTGCTCTGCCAGATCGAATCGTTTGGCCTTCTCCAAGGCGTCGGCTAAGTTGCTTTCATCCAACCTCCCCCCTCGCTGCCTCCAGTCCACAAGCATTGCAAAGATCTGATTAACCACGCAATTTGGCTTGTCTTCTTTAATCCTGAACAGGTCCGCACTAGTGCAGCCTAACTCTGTGGCCAGTGTCTCCCATTCCGGTCCCAATTTCTCGGCAAGCCGACGGAAGTGTTTCTGGTCATCTATTTCAGACTGAAACAAATGATTTATGTTTTAATTAGGTTTGGCATATAATGCGTCGAAAGCAAACCAAGTCACGAACGATATCAAAAAATCAATATGCAAATATTTTATTATTTCTCGATTCTGAATATTTTTTTAAGAGGCCCGACTACAAAAAAAAGGAAATCCGTTCACAGCTTTGCACGCCTGGATGAACCACTAAAGTGAATTGCACTGTGATGTACAAAATGTCATTGCGATTGTGATGCTATATAGTATTTGGTCAGAAGTATCATTGCTCCCTAAAATCACAAAATGTAAATTTCAGTTTGTTAACAACTTCTTTCTGCCAAAGGAATACTTTCTGCAAAGAGAATGGCTTTTACCGGTTGTTGTGATTTTGAACGTCTGAGGATACGATCACATCTACCCTTTCACTTTTACTTGAGCAATAAAAAAAAACTTACACTAAGTTGACACGGTGTCGATCCACTGACGTCACTGTTTGAACCAGGTGCAGATCGCAAAGGCATTTCAGAGACGCGTTTGACACTACCGCTTGCTCCGGCTGTTACTCCGGTTTTTTCCATGCCTGAAACAGTTAACAGATGGATACTTACAGGAGAGCATCAATTTGGCTGAATCCCTACAGATGCTGAAGGAGGAGTTGAGGTTTCTCTTGAATGACGGTAGACTGAATGAATGGATACAAACTATTGACACAATATTCCTCAAGGCTCATATTAATGCTTGCTTTTGGAAGACTTCCAGTGGCAGAAATGCGAGAGGACTTTCTTTGCCTTCCTCCCTTGTTTTGGCAAATCGTGTTAATAAACTCAATCTTTGCCAGTCGTACCTGATGGTTGACCCCCTTCCCACGCACGGAGGACTTCATTCCTCACAATATCCACTATTTCACTCGCACACTTCTCGATCAGATGCTGGACTGCCAGCTTGTCTGGAGTATAATCCGCTCGACAGCCTGCAAAGTAGACTTTGATCGTCTCCTTTGCTGGACTTTCTTGACAAGCGATGTTGTTTGACCGAAGACCCTCTCCAAGTAGGTCCCGCGCAAGTTCCGTCCAGTTGTGGCTGTTTATTTCGGTATCTAAGTGTTGGCAAAGTTTCTGAACCAATGCCTCTGAGAAGCCTCCGTAGTCGCCGTCTATTAGTCCGTGCACCCTCCTTGTAATTGCTGTTCTCACCTTTTCCTTAAGAAGGACGGACAAAGACATTCTCAAGGTTTGAATAACGGTCAAGATTTTTTTTATACAAGATAATTTCGTTAGTTAATGATGTATACCTCACAACAGCATTATATGGTTTGTCGGGGCTTGTTTCTCTTCACAAAAGTTGATTTTCTGTTACACTATAACTTGCAAATCGAGCAAAGTTCTACAGACGTATCCTACAGAAAAGGAATATCAAAAAGGGCGATTACTTTTAAGCCTCTATACGTCTTGTACCAACTGTAAAATATGAGATATTTTGTTCGCAAATATTAATATTTCCCAGGATACGTTGACCAGCTCAGCCGGAATTAATTATGATTTTAAACAAAAAATTATATTTCTTACTTCTGTGCAGGTTTTACTAGCTTCCTTGAGAGACGTTGCGATTTTCCCCTGCAAAATTATTTTCGAAAAAAGGGGGAAACCTCTTTTAAAATGTGATTTTCCACACCAAAACGTATCCAAACTGCTGTGATATTATCGACTGTGATACAATAGATTAAGACTGTAGTCGTTGTGTAAGTCTTGTCACTCACTTGCTTTGGTCTGATCGACAATCGAATTCTATCTTCAGTCGAAGTTGTGTCGGATTCCGAGACACACTGGTATATGACTCCGTCAGCCCCAGGAAGCAGCTGCCTTGATTCACTCTCTGCACGAGGCAGTTGTCTTCTCAGGTCAAAGGTCACAGAGTTCTTTGGGAATTGCCAAACTCTGGACTTGCTTATCTCTTGTTTCTAACAATGGGAAGAAAAAGACAATGAAGTCTCAATCTCTATATCTTGGTTTCTTGCAACGTGGTTTCACATTAATGATCATGGAGTGCATACTATTATCGTTCACGGATGTGAAAGCGTTCCTGATGCTATAATGTTGAAAAGTATCGAAGTAGCTGTATGTTTGGATGTCAAAAGTGTTCCTATACTCGCATGATTCACAAGCTGTAAAACAAAATGGTTGGGCCTCATTACTCTTGCCCCAATGCCTGTATGACAGCTTTGATCTTGCGTGCAAACATCTGCTTGAAAGAGGAATGGCATGACATCACTCCCTTTATCTGACTCATCTTTTAGAGAGCAATACCTGTGATGTTTTCTCTTCCAATTCCCAGCCTGTCTTGATGTTGTCAAGCTCAACGATCACCCCTCCGTAACTGTGATGAACTAACATGTCTCTGTAAACATCCAACGGCTTGGATTCAAGCTCCTTCTCCATATCCAAAACTTTCTGGAAAGGGATAATAGCAAACGACACGCAGCACGCAGCAGTTGTAAACGCAGAGAGTCATTTGGGAGTGACAGGATCAACGTAATCTACCAAATATGGTTTCTACCTACTTTCATATGTCTTTTTCCGAAAGACATTTATTGAAGTGAAATTTCAGAGAATAACAGTCAAACACATAGAATGTAAATTGAAAAAGTAGTAATCTATAACACTAGCAAGTATTTCTTCACTGCGAAACAGCGGTTTTATATTAAACACGGGTGGTATAGAACCGCCGATGTTAAACTTTAACAGCAACGTTCATATATCAGAAACTATCGGCGTTACTTGTACAGGTGTAGGTTTGTGGAAATAATGTATTGTCATATTACCTGCTTAGCAACTGGGTCATCGTCCCAAGCGTGGATTCGCAAGGCATACGATGTATCAGATTCGGTGCATGACCCTCCGAACGCGCCAACCTGCACCATTTTACAGCTGGTAGAGGACGGCTCACCCACTAGAGCTGCTCCGGTAAAATGCTTCATCAGGAGAACGACCTTCTTGGTTTTAGTCGACACCACGATGCCATCTTCCTCGCCGTCGAGTGGATGCCAGGCCTTGTACGCCGCATCTTCGTCGTTGCAGATCTTGGTGTAAAGCATCCAACTGGAGTTCTCGCTGGCGTGATGCGGGAACTGCAGCACCACGCTGTCTAAAAACTTCAGACCTGGCGGGCCGCACTGGATCACGGGTGAGAGAGCAACCTGCGGAGGATGGATCCCGTCCACAGGTGGCGCATTAGGGTTGACATAGATGTACACCTGCTGTAGTGAATCTTTGGGAAGTGCGCCACGAGGGATGTACAGGTGGACATTGTACTTGTCCAAGGACAGGCTTCCACCTTCCTGGTCGAAGTAACCGATTGCAATGTACGGCAACTGAAAGGTGTTATCCTTCAGTGTGTCTTCGCTGCATTCTTTGGCGACGTTGTCGTGTTCGTCAAGGATCCTTTTTAGGAGTGTTGGCGGAGCGGAAGGGCTGCCTGCAAAAACAAAATCAGGATGAAAGTTTTACTTAAAAAAGTTGGTTAAACTCATTGCAAACCAACACGAAACTTGGAATGGGTGATTAATTGGGCTTTATTCATAAGGTTAATAGCATAAATGTTTGCTGCCAACGTTGCACCAAGTAGTTTGAGCGAGGTAGCTAGGGGGGAGGGGGAGGGGAGGGGAACCCCCTTAAAAAAAATCGTCGCCCGCCCCCAGGTCGCACCTTCTGAAATTTGGCAATCGGAGAAAATCATGTAGCCATTATTAGTGGGTTTAACAAAAAGTGACCAGTGGCAAGTGGTAATATCTTAGTTTTAAAAAGTAATTGAGCTTGGGTCACTATTATCACCAGATGGTTTATTTCTACCCACCTTGGCCATTACTTGCTCCGCCAGGAACGGGCTGTAACACTGGTGATATCTCCACTGGAGGAATTTTAGAGCTGGATTCCTGAAGTAGTTGTAAAGGCAAACAGAAATTAGTAGGCCTTTACGTGTGCTGGTGTTGTATTTTTGGAACCAGAATAATATGATTAATAAACAAAGAAGGTACACTAGCAAATATAGGCCTGAATTAAATCGGCAACTTCTGTACATCAGTATAGTAAAGCACATTCTCAATGAAAAGCGTTAGAGAAAGTGGATATTCTGAAAGAAGTGTTTTAACCTTGCGCAGAGTGGCCTGCTGCCCTTTGGGCCCCAGGTAACCGAATTTTTCGAGAAAAAAGAAAGTTGAGGGCCAATGACGGTCACCTTCAATCTAATCCTCATTCGACCCTTGCCAAATAAGCTGGTTCAATGAACTTTGCAGCCAGGGCTACACCCAGGCCGTGTCAACAAACTTTCGACCAGGCCTCCTGCCAAGTCTCATTGAAACATCAACAAAGACCTGTAACTTGACACAGTCATCTCCCTTCATAACTGCATACCACAGCCGCCAGTCAATTATCTTTCCAGCGCACTGTCTGGCAACTGTCTGGACACTGTCTGGCACGTGGCTTTTTGTTGTATTGCTATGAATAGGGTCTTGCGTAGTGCGGGAAAGTACCAGCAGTTGACGAGTTGTTGCAAAGTTTTTTTTTGTAAAAGCTGCGTAGGGTAAAAATATGTAAACTTTCAGCTAAAAAAAAAGCTATCGCAGTTCGGCACGACAGAAATTGAAACACTAGAGCTATGCCTGTTCGATGAACAGGACACAGGCGTTCCCGCATTTAAAAAAAAATACCATGTCAAATGCTGGTAATAGAAGACATTTTAAAGTTTATCAATTAATAAAAAAGAATGATGACGTCATCATGACTTCACTTCAGATTTACATACAATAAACAGTATTTACCTACCTACCCACCAAGTTTCAAGACAATCGGAATCACCCTTTTTTTGATGACGTCATCGTCATGTCACACATTTTCGTCGGGTCAAAGAAGAAAGGACTTATAAGCCCTATTCAGCATATTCCAGTATTTCAAGATAATCGAGTTTGAAGATTCACACTGCTTTGAAAATTGCAGAATGTTAGTTAAATAGTTTAAATTATGCATATTGTTAAAGGGGGTTCTTTAAGTTAACAGTTAAGTATTACCTGCCATTTATTTGTAACTTATATTATTTAATTACAACTAATTAAAAAAATAAGCCCTTTTGGTGCTTCCCAATATTACACTGAAAGAAATGACAAAAGGACAAAAGGGTGCGTGCAAAAAGGTCCTACAAGCTCTTACGCCCTTTTTGCATTTCCCAACATTATCAGTTATTTCAAACAGAAGGTCTTTGCCTTACTGATTGTATTAGTTTTTAAGGTCCTGTAATGTTGCCTGTTTAAAAGAAAAACAAAGGCTTATGAGCTTAGGCCAAAAAAAAAAAGTCTCCGGTTTCTGGTATGCGCGCGCGTCGCGAAAAGGTTTTTTTCTTCAATGAAAGATGATGTCTCAAAACCGCCAAAACTCACTGGTTTGACTGGAATCCTGCTGCTGCACAATTTTAACGTGTTTTTAGATTGGGTTATGGTCGAGAATAAGCTTTATGTGGCCTCTCTGGACTCCCATATATTTGCACTAAGTTTAATCGGGCACCATTTGCAGTCATCAGCACACATTTGAAGCAAAAAAAATCAGGAAAAAAAAAAAAAAAGCCGCGTCGCCACACCACTTTTTGGGCAGGCTCCATACCAGAAACCGGAGACTTTTTTTTTTGGCCTTATAAGGCCTTTTTGCTCCCAGTTGTATGCCAAGATCAGTATAAGTTCGTTTAAAATTTCAAATGGTTACGGTGTTCGACTCGTGTGCCATGGTACATGGGTTCGAATCCTGACCGTGGGAACATGGTGCTTGTGCTCTTGAGCAAGGCACTTTACCATTACTGCTTCGTCCCTCGGATGGGACGTAAAGCGGTAGGTTCCATGTGTTGTGTAATGCATGTTAAAGAACCCAGTAATTCTTATCGCTAGTAATAAGAGACGGGATTTGTCCCAGTGTTTCTGCAATATGCGTCGCAGCACCTTGTAAACCCTTATACAGTTGTTACATTATGGATCTCATATTTCTCATATTGAGGGCCTCCATGGAAAGCAGTGCTTTGCAATGTTCGGGGTTTACCCTCAATAAAGATGACGTAAATAAAAATAAATAAATAAATGTAGGATATGACAGATTATTGACGGCGAGCACACCCTATAACGCGTATAATCTAATCAAACCTAAAAAAAAAAAGGTAATTCAACCCTATACATATATTTTCCAATCTCGTAAAGGGGGAATGGGTTACATCGATTGAATAACAGTCGTTTTTGCTTCCTATTTCATTACTCAAACAACTGACAATTGTTTGGAGCCGTAACCCCGATGATCTGCCATTGCCGCTTCATAGTGGAACATTGTCATTAATAAATCGCTCCAAAGGATATATCTGCCATGCATAAACAACCCACATTCATTGACCCGTAAAATGTACTAACCGTGTCATTTCAAAATAGAGGGAGAATCTGACGCCCTCTGAGATCATATTGGCCTAATGCTATGAGAGAATTTTATATATTATATACGCCAACAGTGGCGAAACCGTGAACCAAAATTAAGAACTCCGACAAATACAAAATAAAACAAAGGCTTATACACTTACCATTTCTGACGACAGCATCTTTTGAAAAGAACCATGCAAGGAAATAAAACAAAATTAAAAACAACATCAACTGAAACGGCATTGTAATACAGTCATGTGTTGAATAAAACAACTATACCGGGAACAAGTAGCATGAGTTTACTTTGAACGAAATAGAAATGGAATTTGAACTCAATTAATTAGCTTCCTGAGCCTCTTCGTGTGACGAGAAAATAACTTTAGAATTAATGCGAATTGCAGACTTACCCGGATAGGCGATTTCGACTCATTAATCTGTATGGAATGAAAATAGATGAGAGAATGACAATTTTTTCGAAACGGCATACCAAATCAATCGTGTTCCACATTTCAGGAACATCGAGAGAGAAAAATGTCATGGGATTAAATAATTGTTTAATCCCTAGGGATTAGGGATTAAACAAATAATTGTTTAATCCCTAAGACCTTTATTGAAACGGAATCTTAACTCAATCAGACGTTGCGTTGAATCTGGCTTGTAGCGACGTAACTAAACGGGGTAGGAAATTAAATGCAAGAACATAGTCTCGTGACATTATGTTGAGCTGCATTTGTGGTTGTCAAGATATATGACCTAAAACTATGCACCACGGAAAGATCCTTACCATGAAATAGTGTTTTACCAAAATTCCGAATGTTTATCTATTATCCACGATTGGATTAAGTGGTAAGTGGTTAAGCCTGTAATGTTTTCCAGTTTAAATTAAACCTGCCATCATGTAGTGATTTCTTAGGACGTCCAGTCAAATAAATCACGTCAATATTCCCCTCCTTCTCGTTTTCAATTGAAACAAATTAAGTACCCGTTTCATAAATCAGGACCAATTTGCAGCATACAATTCAACAGTATACACATTTTTCAAAGCGAACCAACGTTTCCAGGTAGAGAGAAGCTTCCCAAATTACTGCTGCATGTTGTAAGAACATGATTATCCGCAAAAAGGGTCAAAAATCACATTAAAATAGATAACCAAACTTCAGTACACCAAAGGATGTAAGACAGAAAATGAGTTGTTCACTTACAATTTCCAATTCAGTCGCAGCCCGTATAAAGAGAACACACGAGAGAATGACTTTGATATTCCCAAAATCAATATGTAAACCGAATAGAGACAATCTCGCCCATTTTAAAGCTCTGGCAGGAGCTTCTACATGTCACTTGGTTGTCGGTCTGTCTGTCTGTCTATCCGTGTCTGTCCCCGAAAATTTACCAAAAGTATTTTTTACCAAAAATTGACCAAATGCCATGCCGTCGTCAATGCACATTTGACGAAGGTTTGCGGAAACGGGCTTTGCTAGATCGATGCGCATGCGCGTCTATTTTGCATATGTCTCTCTCCTGAAACTTGACCAAAGATGAGCCCCCTAAGTTTCCCATATAATATAACTCCAGTAAAACAAAACCCTTTAATTCAGAGAAATTAAGCAAACAAAAGAAATGAAACACTAAACACAATTTTTTGAAATAAATCGTTTAGCTTAAGTTGGAAATAGAGACAACATAATGTGCAGTAATGTTATAGTCACGTGGTATATAGCGCGCTATTTTTTACGGAAACTAGGCGTACTCCATGTTGCAGTCGACGCAGTCTCCCGCCACCTAGTTGGCAAGCCTGTGTAACTGGGCCCAGCAGATGATGTGGCGACTGGCCCTTCCGGCCAGATCAACCAGTCTGGGCTGCCACATGACTTCCTTACCGCGCTCCGTACACACAGCCAGGACACCACTCAGGCTTGCACCCCGGCAACCTCATAGCCTAGCGAAGTGATAACGTAAATTGCATGAGATGATGTAAGATGACTAGATCGCTCAATTTCATCGTGGATGGCCTCCCTGAACTCAGAGGCGATCTCCTTCACTTACTCCACCAGTTTCACCAGTTTCGTGATTGCCTAACCACTTTCGCTGCATGGGGGTAGTCCACTACAATGATCGCATAGTAGTCCCACTCTCCCTCCGCAACCGGGTGCTTCAGGTTTTGCACTCAGCCCCCAGGGCGTCTCACAGACAAGCTCGAGGGCAAAGTCCTTATTTTTTATGGCCAGACATGACACCAGCTATCACTGAGATGCGATCGCGTTGTTCAACCTGCAACCGCGTCGGACAGCCAAGTGCCCTCACAGCCAAGTGCACCACCTACCCCTCCAATCTCATCAGCCTATACCCATTCCACTACTGAGGCCAGAACTACCTGGTGGCTGTACAACGATACTGTAACTGGCCAATTGTGGAGAAAGCTGCCAACGGTTCTGCTTGACTCATTGCGGCCCTGCGCCGATTCTGCGTCACTTACGGCATCATCAACGAGTTAACATCAGCTGGCGGCCCAGAGTTCAAGTCCAGCCAGAGGGCAACATGCTTACGCTGTTGGGGCGTAAACCACCGCATGTCGTCGGTCGCCTTAAAAAGCAACATGAAACGTCTCCTAAAGGACAACACTGACACTTCCGGCACATTGAACACTAATGCTCCATGCTTCAAGAGACTTCATCTTCATTTATCCCGGCAAGTACGAGCCCCACGTAACATAACGGGAGACCCTCCTCTCTCGGGAGGAGGCACTGCGTAACCGTCACATGCGTGCTGCTGAGCGCCTCACACCCGAACCCTTCCCCGCTGATCATTGGCGACTGTGTCCGCAACCAGAACCAGACTGGCTTAAATTTAAGTGGGACAAGACTGGCATTGGGGTCGAGGTGCGCCAGTTCGACCAGTATGTGGTGAGAGTAAACGGCTCTGGACGTGTCACGCTGCGCAACAGGAAGTTCTTGCGCAAGTACCTGCCTATCATACCTCGCGCACCATTGGCCATTGCACGTGGTCAGACGACAGCCTTGATTCTAGATGCTCTGTGGTGCGATCTGAGGCAATTTCTGACCACTTTAACCAATGTTTTTTTTGAGGAAAAGATGGTGGTGTACTCATTGCCTGCCTTTATTGCGATGTCACATAAAAAAAATAAAAAAAAATGGTTTCGTGTTTTTTGGGGGGCATGGCTTGGCCCCTGGACCCGCCCTTGTCAACCATCCCTACCACGCGTCGCTCAACTCAACAGATCAAACCACCAACAATATGGTTGAACAATGGGGACTTTGTCAAAAACTAAATTCCGTATTCTTTGTCACTCACCTCCAAAGACTTGGGAGGGCATAGAGAACTGTGACTTTACCATTTATATATCAATGTTTACCTGTTGGTAATACTTTGTATCTTGTTCGTTGCCGACGCTGTTGTCATTGCTTGAGAACGACTAACCACCGTTGGAAAGCAAATAGCGTCATACTTATTTACAAAGCAATTTCAGTGAAAATTGATTCAAGTACAAGGATGACGTTGGCAAAGATGACTTTGGAAAAAAAAACACATTAATTTTTAGGTTAAGTAAACCCTAAGGTTTCCAAAAATGTATAGTTTAGCTAATCTCAAAGCAATTCCGAATGTTTATCTTTTATCCACGATTGGATTAAGTGGTAAGTGGTTAAGCCTGCAAATGAATTTTTGTACAGTGAATTACCCCATGAAGTTAGTGTCAATACCAAGCTTACTTACGGGCGAAGGTGTAGCCACTTCCTCGACATAACCATCATTAGGAAATTCGTGATCTTTCTGTTGGTTATAAGGATACAGATATCGCTTTGTCACAAACAACACCGTACATACTTAACGTCCCATATAGCCTAAACAACAAAAAACAACTTATTAGAACATTTTACTTTATTATTAACGGTAGTTAATCTTGTAAGGCATGTTAATGGTAGCAGTCCACTTCACTGGTGAAATTGCTAATCTATAACTTCAGAAATGGTATAGCTAAAACATAATCTAAACAAAGGCTTGATCATTAAAACACAAAAAGTTCTTGAAGGGCAAGAAGATGTAATTTCAACAAAAATCTAACTTTCCCTAAATATTGACTAAAATTTTTCTCAGACTTACGAAGGAAATGTGAAGAGAAACTCCGTCCTTGAGCTGTTGGTTAGAAGGCAAAAGAGATCGCTATTTTATAAGCAATACTATATAGGGCGTCCCTATACAACGACATCATCATAGTAAGATAACTCCATCATATACACTACTATGTCATGAATGTGTAATGGACACAGGAAAATATCGCTGGTAACTAGCTAACCCTAACCACCATCCCCATGGCTCTATGCATGACTCAATAACTTTTTTAGAGTGGGTAATACAAAACCACTGGAAAAGATGCAAACTTCGCTCTTAAAAAGTGAAAAAAAAACATGAAAAAGATTTGTCCCCCATATGTCTCTTTAAAAAATATCTCACTCTTTCACATTTATTAGCGAGTAAGGGATAACTTTGCCAAAGTATACGTTAAGAATGATTTATTTTAGTGATTGGTACGCCTAACGATTGGTAGGCCTATTTTAAAACTAGTTATTGAGATATTCTTTAAATCTAGGGAGAGTTTTTAAAACGATTTTATTTTTCGTTCCTTGATATCCATCATGCATTACCCAAATGGCGATATTTGTGCCACAAATGCTCACGCCATCAAAAATGCTTTTTAATCAATTCTCATTTTCATGTGAGACTTGAAGGTTGTCATGGTGAAGGGTATAAGGTAAATTGTTGCGGCAGCACAATGAGGCAAAATCTCTTTTGTGAGTATGTGTGGCTCTGAAAAGAACCGGAGGGTACTCAACGTTTCGGACAGTATGCTCTGCCCGTTGTCAGGAGACCTGAGTGTCGACCACACTCACCTGCGTGTATTACAAAACAAACACAAACCTCTGGTTGGTGTTTTCTAATTTTTTTTAAACACCGGCGGCAAAAATGTCTTTGAAAAAATGTAAACATTAATTTTGGGGTTCAGTAGACCCTAAGGTTTCCAAAAAAGTGTAGCTTAGCTAATATCAAAGCAATTTCAGCGAAATTTGATTTAAGTACATTGTGAACCGCATTATGAATGAATTTTTGTACAGTGAATTACCCCATGAAGTTAGTATCAATATCAAGCTTACTTACGAGCGAAGGTGTAGCCACTTCCTCAACATAACCATCATTAGGAGATTCACGATCTGTCTGTTGGTTGTATTAAAAATTAATGATAGCGCTTTGTCACAAACAACACAATACATACATCGTCACATAAAGCCTAAACATTGATAAAACAAATGAATAAATGAACATACATATCAGAATACTTTACATTATTATTAAAGGTAGTTGATTACGTAAGACATCTATAATCTATAACTTCAGACACGATAAAGGAAAACGTAATCTGCATGCACGTAGGCTTCATCTTTAAAACCAAAAAAAAAAAAAATCTCCCAAGGATTATAATAATGTAAATTCAATACAATCTAAGTTTCTTTAAATATTGAAAACAATTGTTTTCTTACGGAAGACATGTGAAGAGCAGCTCCGTCCTCGACCTGTTGATGAGAAGATAAAAATATCGCTGTATTAAAAAAACAATATTGTTATACCTCTGTCTTGAATACATCTTCAGTGGCCTAGAACAATCACGAGTTAAGTTGATAAAAGTTATAGCACACCCCCTGTGGGATATCACGTATGTTTACGACCATTATGTCCGTTTGGTCGATAACGTCCGACAACAGATTTTGACGAGGGACGCCCGATTGTGTCCGACTTATTATGTCCAACAGCCGATTATGTCCGACCCATTGCGTCGGACAGCCAATTATGTTCGACCCATTGTGTCCGACAGCCGATTATGTCCGACCCATTATGTGGGACAACCGATTATGTCAGACGGCTGTCGGACACAATGGGTCGGACATAATCGGCTGTCGGACATAATGGGTCGGACACAAACGGGCGTCGCTCGTCAAAATCTGTTGTCGGACGTAATCGACCAAACGGAAATAATGTCATGAACACACGTACGTTATATCCCACAGGGAGTGTGCTATGACTTTGCACTGTGGTGCGTATGGTATGAAACGCTCGTTTGGTTGGTACTCACGTTATTTTCACCATGTTTTCACATATGAGAGGGAGCAGCGAACAAGACTACGATCAGCTGTTTCGAGCACGCGACATGCATACATGTGAGTTGATTTGTCATTACCGTTGTGATTACTGTTGCTTGTTTTCGTGATTTTTACATTAAAATCCAAAGAATTCAAGACAGAGGTATAACAAAATAATTGTTGACTGCTGTAATGTGGAATATGATGTTTTAAACACCCTCGGGGCGCATGCCCCTCGTGTGTTTTAAACACCCTCGGGGCGCATGCCCCTCGTGTGTTCAAAACATCATATCCCACATCATAGCAGTCAACAATTGTTGACTATTATATAGGGCGTCCATATTGATATTAATATATCAGCATATTAAGATAACTCCATAATATAATACACTACTATTTAATAACTGCGTAATGGACAGAAGAAATATCGTTGTTAAACATTAACTAATCTCTAAATGTAAAACAATAAAGTGGGGGATAAGTTACTCTTTTAGAGTGAGTTTTACTACTTACCATAGACCTCACACTAAATGTGTGAAAAAACACTGAAAAAGAGTTGTCCCCATATGTCTTTTACGTTTACATTTAGAGAGTAAGTGATAACTTTGCTAATAAATTAGTTATCAAAATATTATTTTTTTGTTCCAGTGATAGGTAGGCCTATTTCCAAAACCAGATAATTTTCAGGATTGAATTTACAAGCGATTTTTTTTGTAATGGGCAGAACCTTTGTAATTTAAAATTCACAATCAGCGAACAACACAACATTGTACAAAATTGTAACTGCAGTTTAAACACTTGTTTGTAACCATGCATTTCACATGTATAGCTAGTCTCAAACATGTTTATATTTTTTTTTTGCACAGCAAGAAAACCTCTAAGTGTCATCAATACCTTATAAACTAGATCTATGTCTGTTCCATGAACAGAGCATATGGCTTTTCCGCATTTTGATTTATTATGACGTTGTGTGTTCATTTCATCCAGAAAATAATAATATTTGTGTATGCACGAACATAGTTTCACGAATTATTAGCAGTTTCAGCATGTCTTGTGTTTCCAAATGCCAAAAATATATGTGCACAATCATGTACAAAGTCAATTGGATGTGGGATAGAACAAAACGAAGAGGGAAAAAGTTAGAATAAAAATTGAAAACTAAAATGGAGGCTTTTCTGAAGACTTTTGCGGACATTGTCAATGAAAACAAAATCAAAGGCTTTTCCAAAATTTTAAGATTAATGAGAACAAAAAGAGAGGATTCTCCGCAACTGTGCGGACAAAAACGAAAATGCGAACAAGCGCAACTGCGCAGATAATCCAAAAAGTTCAATGTATACAATTGTAAAAATCGGGTTTTTTTCAGGGAGAAGTGATAAAAAGTGTGATAAACTGGCTGGTACTATCTATCGATGGGGGCGCTGTTCAAAACCGACGATTATGCACACAAAGGGCCAATATATGGTGCTTTTCAGGGCGGATACATGTGCGAAATTCTGAAAAAGGCACCCATATATTATTGGGGAGGGGGGTAAATGCCCCTTACCCCCCCCCCCCTCCCCCTCCCACTCTGCTGGCTACGCCTATGAACTTCACGACTGAAAAAAATCTAACAGTTTGCTGGAAAGTAAAATATATATATTTATATCGGGTGGCCCCTACAAAATACAACCCTAAAACATTTGCCTTCCCCCCCCCCCGAAAAAATAAAAAAAAAAAATCGGTGGATTTTTATGTTTGTTGGTATCAGATTAAAGCTGGGAGCTTTTTTTTTTAGATACTAAAAAAAAAAATAATGAAAATAGCAATTTCGGTTGTTGAGAAAATGCCAATTTTGTAAAAGTAGTCATTTCTTTTGGATCACCACAAGGAAGTAATCTGTCGTTTTAATAAAACTCCAAGTGTCCCTTAATATTGGCTTAAATTTTCTCAGACTTACAATGGAACCGGGAAGAGAATCTCCACCATTTGCATGCCGCTGTGGATGAGAAGAAAAAAACAAGGATGGCTATACATGTTTTATAAGAAAACTGTATTTGCGTGACATTCCCAGTCACATCAGCAGAAGAAAATTCTATATCCTAACAAAAAAAAACCCTCTGAAACAAATACTGCAGACATTCAGGAATGACACATTACCTCCTGAAAGAAACTCAATTGGGCTTCTTTCAGGAGGCACTGTATCATTCCTCAATGTCTGCAGCATTTAACCCTAATAGTCCTAAATCTTCAAATTTGGGGTTTTGGTTAATTGGACCACTGAACCAAAGGCAAGTGGCTTTATATAGCTTTACTTATCTTGATTTCTTCTTTTGTTTGCATTTTTGTATGTTTTTCTTTTTTTCTGAATTTTTTTTTAACCCTAACAAGCCTTTTGTATATAAGTGCCTAACAAACTTTAATGACAAGTTGGACAAATCCAGAGAAATCGAGAAGTCTTAAAATGTTCACGTATTGTTGAAACTGATTGGTGTGTTTATTTTTTTATTATTTCTCTGATGATTTTGACAGTGTAGATAATCATTGATACTCACGTGGCTGGTGCGTCGCCGCAGAAAGCACAGACCGATCAACACCAGGCCGATCAACACCAGGCCAAGCAGGCAAATAACGGCTGTACAGGAGATTGTTTCAAGGAGCCTGTCGCCTTTCCTGCGACATTTTCCACGGTTATTTCCTTCAACAACAACAACAACAACCAGGATGAACCCTCCTCTGCATTTGGTGCACTGGTCTTCCGCTGGACCAAGACATTGTTCGCATTCTCTCCTACAAACAGTAGCGGTGGAAGAGGGGGAAGATGCTTGCGTTGGCACTATAGACGACGCTTTGATTCCGACCCCTGGTCGTTCAACACTTATATCTCTCTGCGAAAAGGAAATAATGCGATATTTTATTTTACAAATTTGTTCTGTTTGCGAAAACTTACAGACTATATAAAATCATTTATTTCTGTCAACATGTCACAAAGGACGTATTCAATTCAATTCAATTCAAAATACTTTATTTATCCTTAAAAAGGCAATTGCATATGGATGGACAGCTCATTAAAAAACACTTAATAAATAAAAAGTTGAGTAAAATTCGAGTAATTACATAAAACTGACATCATTCACAAACAACATGTCCTTATCTCAATTAAAATTGGTGTAAAATCTCATCTTATCTAAAAAAAGAGTTTCTTTAGACGATTAATTTACACATGATGAAAAAGAAAAAAAAATCCTGAAAGAAAAAAAAAATCATCACAGTATATCACCACTAGAAAAGTTATAGTCCTCTGTTATGTGGTAGTTTTGGCACATTTTGTAGCCACGTGCGAAATTAATCAGTTTTTGTGTGTGCAACAAATTAAGGTTTTCCCGGCCAATGTCCGAATTTTTCTGATCATTTACTTTATTGACTATTCAATTTCGCGTGATTTTGAAACATCGGATCAAATTGGGGTTTCTTTTTCATTGTTGGGGCCTTCAATTTCAATATTTTGGCACTCAAAAGATTTTGTTCCTTATGCTCTATTTCATTTTGAGGCACTCAATTTTTCAGTGGGGGGGGGGGCGCTTGGGGCTGGAACATTTCATGGGGGGGTGTCAAGCAGGGGCGTCAATCACTTCTCAAAAGTGGGGGGCGGGACATAACTTGATCATAACTGATGCAAGCGCGAAGCGCGGAGCCCTTACGGCGTAGGGTTCGGGGCCCGCTTAAGGGACCCGAAAAAAATTGGATTCTAGATGTTCTGTGGTGTGATTTGAAGCGATTTCTTACGACTTTCCTCCATGCTTTAACTAATATTTTCTTGGCAAAAGATAATTATTTGAACATCGTTTTCGAGGTTGGAGACATTGAATCAGCTATCGGTATTCTGAGCTATTGACGTGGGGTTCGGGGCCCGCTTAAGGGCCCCGAAAAATGTTGGATTCTAAATGCTCTGTGGTGCTATCTGAGGCAATTTCTGACCACTTTAACCAATAATTATCTTAGCACAAAAGATAATAATTTAAACATAATTTTCGAGGTTAACTCAGCTAAAGGCATAAGAAAATTTTGTGAACATTGTTTTCGAGGTTGGAGTCATTGAATCAGCTACCAGAATTCTGAGCTATAGGCGTGGGGTTCGGGGCCCGCTTAAGGGCCCCGAAAAATGTTGGATTCTAAATGCTCTGTGGTGCTATCTGAGGCAATTTCTGACCACTTGAACCAATATTTTCTAAGCAACAGTTACATTGTAGTACATAATAGGGCCCTGTAAATGAGACACGAGTTCAAAAATGGGGGGGGGGGGCATTTGATATTGTGTCCCCCACCCTTTAAAAGGTGTGGGGGACATGTCCCCCTGTCCCCCCAGGATTGACGGCCATGGCGTCATGTAGAACAATGATAATTTTTTTAGAAACTCAAAATCTCAGGGGGCGGGGGGCGACTGGGGGGGGGGGGCGACAAGATTACATTGGGTAGGTCCCCCCCCCCCCCCCCCCCCCGGGGCTACGCCACTGTTTGCAGCATTCTGACATTACTATTGTAACATCTTTTAACGGTTAACGCATTCGAATTAGCGAACGTCGATGGGCATAAATTATGACGTACGACCACGTTTTTCGTTTCTTATTCGTTTATGGACAGTCATTTTCATCGTGTGGTCATTCAAATTAGTAAGATTTTTGAATTGAAATTTGTCCTATTTTCTTTTGAGGTCCATTTGATTTTCAAAATGTTTGTGTCTGTACAATTCATAATGTAACAAATTAACTGATATGATCGAGGGATGATGTAACAAAATAATGAAATGAAAGGATTAATTTCTTTTTCACTGCTGAATCTTCTCTATTTTTGTTTTAAAATGTGAACAAATCTTTAACTTTGTTTACTGTTCTTTTTTCGCTCTGTTTTTTTTAAAATCTATTGCTGATTCAATCATCGATCTCTTGACGTGCAAGGCACAGTGGCGTTATCAGGGGTTGGGAGTGCAGAGTGGTAGATTGCAACGGGCTAGACATTTTAAAAGCGTAATCGGGACGCTGATACGAGCAAAATCGGGACGGCGAAATCAGCCTGTTGGAAAATCGTACGTCTTTTGGGAAATTCGCAGGGATGAAGAGCGAAAATGTCTGTGATTTTTCACATCTAAAACAGGGGGCACCCCTATCAGAATATGGTGCGAACCATCCTCTCCCCGGACTTTTACAAGAATACGAACATGCAGGAATTTCTTAAAAGATGCTTGGACAATTGAAAAATATGTTTGCTCATTAATGAAAAGGAATTCCCGATCAACTCCTTACTGTGGGTTCAGACGCAATTGAATGAACATCACGATACTTTTAATTTGAAGGCATCTTGTATAGGGACGAGTAAAGACGATTGAATGTTTGGATAATGAAATTGAATGTTCCGTTTGATTTTGACGATCTGTAAGATCTTTCAAGTTCAATCTAAACTGAATGAGCCAGGCGTTAAATCGAATGAAAACTTGGTGAAATTGGCCGGGAAAACCTATATTGAAGTTTCACTAATGAGGAATCCATGCAGCATGTCCTGTATAATTATTTCTACAAATTTGAGTCCTACGCAAATGTCATTATGCTACATACTTGCCCGGTCCACTTATTTCATTCCGGTTTCGATAAGAATTAAATATCAGAGTGTTATGCAAGTGTTATCACCCGCCCGCTCAATAAACATTATTGTTATACCTCTGTCTTTATACTGTATTTTCATTGGCCCAGGACGATCACCTGAACGGGCGATAAATATGCATGGCACACTCCCGTTGTATATCACATTGTGATATCACATGCTGTAGACTAGTCCCCGCCCCACAGTCCAAACCATTATTCGCGGACCGCGTTTAAACCAGACTATTCTTGTACTCACTGGTTTCCCGCAGTACTTTCACGTTCCACAATATAATGTATAGCAGTGAGGGAGCAGTGTATTTGCAGACGATATTTACTTTAATTTAGCGGCCAGCGACGAGCGCTGAGCGGCATTAAGATTATGTTTACATTTTGACTGACTCTAGTAACGGTGCCTAGGCCTTCAGAACTTCGGAAATGCAGAGCTGACGCAGTTAGTTTTTTCGTATACGATCCTCATCAGCCTCAACATGTCAGCTGAGCCCGGAGGCACAGATTCTCTGTCCCAAAAAAGTTTTTTGAGCCGCTCCAAACAACAAATAGGAAATTTTTCAAAGATTCCTTCAGTTTGCCACCCTTAATTTCCCTTAGAAAAACAAGTAAAACACATCATCAAGACAGAGATGTGACAAAACAGTTGTTGACTGATTTGATGTGGGATATGACGTTTTGAACACCCTCGGGGACGCATATGCGTCCCTCGGGTGTTCAAAACGTCATATCCCACATCACATCAGTCAACAACTGTTAAATGACACGTTCTATATTAATTCAAATGTCTTGAAAACTGCCAACATTACGTATGACATAATGAAGAGTATTTGCGACTACATGATAAATCTCGAAAGTTTGCAAAAGTTAGCGATTGTTTTGCATATAACTATGCAATGATGTACATAACTATGCAATAACCACCGAAAGGCCTCATTTTCCTGGGTGTTTGTTTTAAGTAATGGGTCCGTGCAATGAATTGTTCTCAGGAATACATTTTGTGTGACTTTCTACTACTCTGTAGTGAAACTACAGTATGAAAAAAATGTATGAAAACTATTTTGACATCCTGTTTCTAGTTAGTCTTATTGAAAGTGCACGTCTTTAAACATTATAAAGTTTCCATGCTTTTCCGGACTACCAGATTGATATGATATCAAAGGATACCGTTCAGTTGAGCGGTTTTCTTTCAAATTATTCAACCAAAACTTGCTAGGCCTAATTGAAAACATTTTTGAGAAAGGATTGCTCATTGGCTTACTTCCATATGTACTGACACAGCAAAAAAATCACAAAAGAAAAGGAATGAATGACCTTGCAAGATTAATCTGCCAAGAATGACATGAAACTTCTGCTCGTGAATATGGAATTTTGCATAAGCATAAAAACGGAGAAGGCATCACAAACACCATTCAAAATGGAAAAATAAAACCATTGCCAAACATTTATGACGTTTTGACGATTTCATGACGTCATGCACGTCAAGATATCGTCAACGTAAAGAAGCCCCATGTTTAAACGTTTTGAAAGACCAAACTATGAAAGTGAATGCAAATAAACGAATAAGAAATGAAACGCACACATGGTTATACGTTCTAAGCCACCGACAATCGCTAATTTGAACGCGTCAAATGCTCTCCCCCCCCCCTCAAAAGAAGAAACCCGATTTGATTACATGTGTAAAACTCGCGCGAAAATGGATAGCTGATACTAATAAAATTGATGAGAACAATTCGAAAATTGGCCGGAAAACCTATATTAAACATTAATAAGCGGATGATGTTTTTGCAGTTGCCACCCATTCCCCCCCCCCGAGATTACACCTGTCGCAATCACGTTTCAATACGTCGCACTATTCCCAGTCACGACACCACCGTATTATTCAATGAGGTTAACTGGGAGGCAACCGCAAACTTCTGGCAGTCTGGTTGGTTGCACAGGGCTACAAACGGCAGATATATAGCGGTGATGTCATTGAACATTCCCCGTCGTTTTGCAACCCCGTCGGATCTTTCCCATCGTACCATGAATAGGCACAAAGCAAACTCATATCACGCGAGTTTGTGTGTAAAGTTAAATCTGTTATTAGACATAGTGTTCCCTGAAGCTTTGACTTTTGTTTGAAATTTAACTGAGTGACACTGAATGCATAAATGATTTACTCATGTGTTTCCCATGGAGATCAAAATCACCACCTCCAAGATGGCTACAGTGCAAACAATCTATAGACTCCCCCCCTGCAATTCCCCAAAATGGTCTTTGATTGAGATTTGTTTTAAATTATGGACTCAACATCAATTTGACGAAGATCCCCATTGATTTGCCCCCAATATCCAAATGTTTATCTATTATTCTCTAATTTTAATTTCTAATATTGGAAGAGTGATGCTGGTAGTGGCGGCGCTACGGGCTTTGAAATAGTTGGAGTTGCCCCCTTTATCCCCCTTTTTACCAACACTTTATCTACAAATAGAGTAATTATGTTCATTGTCTTCACTATTAAGATTCATAACAAGTTGAAGGTAGAGAGTGAATCATAAGTTGTGTGGACACATTTTTGTCCAATGGAAACACTATAAACATTGCTATACTTTGGGGGACAAAACACGCAACACATGCATTTATACAGCTGTAGAAAGTGTGGAGCCAACACCTATGTCTTGTCTTTCCCTTGCATGGATATCTTCAGATTTTATGTTTACTTCACCCAAAATGTGTCCTTACACCCCCCCCCCCCCCCAAAGATTACAGTCTGGCGCCGCCACTAGATACTGGCAACAAACGATTAAGAGTGAAGTCACTGTTATTTTAAATCAAACTACTTAAGAGATAGAGAGAGAGAGAGAGAGAGGGTGGGGGGGGTTTCAAAACACGAGTGAACTGAACTCGGTCAGAATGCTACAAATTAAGTCTTGAATGCACAACGACAAAATAGAATCCGCAAAAATGAAAACGCAGATTCAAAGCGAAATCTTGGCTGCCAAAAAATGAAATGAATGGCTGATAATTAAAATGATAAAAAAGTGGCAGATGTATTTGGAATACCATTTTTTTTTCTGAAGATTACATCTGTCGCAATCACATGTTTCAATCTATCGCACTAATAACAGACGCAACACCACCGCATTGTTCAATGCAATTATCAAACTATGCTGCAGAGAGGTTAACTGGGAGGCAACCGCAACAGGGCTACAAACGGCAGATATATAGCGGTGATGTCATTGAACATTCCCCGTCGTTTCGCAACCCCGTTGGGTCTTTCCCATCGTACCATGAATAGGCACAAAGCAAACTCATATCACGCGAGTTTGTGTGTAAAGGTTAATCTGTTATTAGACATATAGTGTTTCCTGAAGATTCAATTTTTGTTTGAAATTTAACTGAGTGACACTGAATGCATAAATGATTTACTCATGTGTTTCCCATGGAGATCAAAATCACCACCTCCAAGATGGCTACAGTGCAAACAATCTATAGACTCCCCCCTGCAATTCCCCAAAATGGTCTTTGATTGAGATTTGTTTTAAAATTATGGACACAACATCAATTTGACGAAGATCCCCATTGATTTTCCCCCAATATCCAAATGTTTATCTATTATTCTCTAATTTTAATTTCTAATATTGGAAGATTGATGCTGGTAGTGGCGGCGCTACGGGCTTTGAAATAGTTGGACTTGCCCCCACCCCCTTTATCCCCCTTTTCACCGACACTTTATCTACAAATAGAGTAATTATGTTCATTGTCTTCGCTATTAAGATTCATAACAAGTTGAAGATAGAGAGTGAATCATCAGTTGTGTGGACACATTTTTGTCCAATGGAAACACTATAAACATTGCTATACTTCGAGGGACAAAACACGCAACACATGCATTTATACAGCTGTAGAAAGTGTGGAGCCAACACCTATGTTTTGTCTTTCCCTTGCATGGATATCTTCAGATTTTATGTTTACTTCACCAAAATGTGTCCTTGCCACCCCATTTGCCCCCTCCAAAGATTAGAGTCTGGTGCCGCCACTAGATACTGGCAACAAACGATTAAGAGTGAAGTCACTGTTATTTTAAATCGAACTACTTAAGAGATAGAGAGAGAGAGAGGGGGGGGGGGGATTTCAAAACACGAGGAACTGAACTCGGTCAGAATGCTACTAATTAAGTCTTGAATGCACCACTTCAAAATAGAATCCGCAAAAATGAAAACGCAGATTCAAAGCGAAATCTTGGCTGCCAAAAAATGGAATGAATGGCTGATAATTAAAATGATAGAAAAGTGGCAGATGTATTTGGAATACCATTTTTTTCTGGAGATTACATCTGTCGCAATCACATGTTTCAATCTATTGCACTAATAACAGACGCAACACCACCGCATTGTTCAATGCAATTATCAAACTACGTTGCAGAGAGGTTAACTGGGAGGCAACCTCAAACTTCTTGCAGTATGGTTGGTTGCACAGGGCTACAAACGGCAGATATATAGCGGTGATGTCATTGAATATTCCCCGTCGTTTCGCAACTCCGTTGGGTCTTTCCCATCGTACCATGAATAGGCACAAAGCAAACTCATATCACGCGAGTTTGTGTGTAAAGGTTAATCTGTTATTAAACATATAGTGTTTCCTGAAGCTTTGATTTTTGTTTGAAATTGAACTGAGTGACACTGAATGCATAAATGATTTACTCATGTGTTTCCCAAGGAGATCAAAATCACCACCTCCAAGATGGCTAAAGTGCAAACAATCTATAGACTCCCCCTGCAATTCCCCAAAATGGTCTTTGATTTAGTTTTTTTTTGTAACTATGGACACAACAATTTGACGAAGATCCCCATTGATTTGCCCCCAATATCCAAATGTTTATCTATTATTCTCTAATTTTAATTTCTAATATTTGAAGAGTGATGCTGGCAGTGGCGGCGCTACGGGCTTTGAAATAGTTGGAGTTGCCCCCCCCCCCAGCTTTATACCCCCCTTTCACCAACACTTTATCTACAAATAGAGTAATTATGTTCATTGTCTTCGCTATTAAGATTCATAAAAAGTTGAAGATAGAGAGTGAATCATAAGTTGTGTGGACACATTTTTGTCCAATGGAAACACTATAAACATTGCTATACTTCGAGGGACAAAACACGCCACACATGCATTTATACAGCTTGAGATAGTGTGGAGCCAACACCTATTTTTTCCCCCTTCCCTTGCATGGATATCTTCAGATTTTATGTTTACTTCACCCAAAATGTTTCCTTGCCACCCCAATTGCCCCCTCCAAAGATTAGAGTCTGGCGCCGCTACTAGATACTGGCAACAAACGATTAAGAGTGAAGTCACTGTTATTTTAATTCGAACTACTTAAGAGAGAGAGAGAGAGAGAGGGTGGGGGGGGATTTCAAAACACGAGTGAACTGAACTCGGTCAGAATGCTTCAAATTATGTCTTGAACTCACCACGACAAAATAGAATGCGCAAAAATGAAAACGCAGATTCCAAGCGAAATCTTGGCCGCCAAAAAAATGAAATGAATGGTTGATAATTAAAATGATAAAAAAGTGGCAGATGTATTTGAAATTCCCAACCATTTTTTTCTGGAGATTACATCTGTCGCAATCACATGTTTCAATCTGTCCCACTAATAACAGACACAACACCACCGCATTGTTCAATGCAATTATCAAACTACTTTACAGAGAGGTTAACTGGGAGGCAACCTCAAACTTCTTGCAGTATGGTTGGTTGCACAGGGCTACAAACGGACAGAAATATAGCGGTGATATCATTGAATATTCCCCGTCGTTTCGCAACCCCGTCGGGTCTTTCCCATTGCGCAACAAATAGGCACAAAGCAAACTCATATCACGCGAGCCTGTGTGTAAAGGTTAATCTGTTATTAGACATATAGTGTTTCCTGAAGCTTTGATTTTTGTTTGAAATTTAACTGAGTGACACTGAATGCATAAATGATTTACTCATGTGTTTCCCAAGGAGATCAAAATCACCATCTCCAAGATTGCTACAGTGCAAACAATCTATAGACTCCCCCCTCCAATTTCCCAAAATGGTCTTTTTTTTTCTCTCGAGATTACACCTGTCGCAATCAGGTTTCAATATGTCGCACTATTCACAGTCACGACACCACCGTATTATTCAATGAGGTTAAAGGGAATGTACATCATTGGCTTTCGCTGAAATTTTCAGAAATGAACTATTTGAGGGTTAATATAATAGATCAAATATTGTTACACTGACATGTTTTGCAGTTTTGTGTTCGAAAATGCTGGAAAAACCAAGAAAACCAAAAATGTTCAAGTAGTCTGGTTCCCTGATTCCATTAAAGATGAAATGGATCAATTTATAGATGCCGGAAAATTGTAAGGTAAGGGAACCAGTCCAGCTGGCCTGCACCCGTTCATGAACATGTAACCAATAGAAAACACAATTTGGAAACGGGTAATTTGGAGCAGTAGTTGGAAAATAGTTAAGTTTTTCCTACGGTGATCGGCCGACCACCGTTGGAAATGTATACAAAAATACAATTTTCTGGAAAATGACTTCACCACAGGTGCCATAATTTTACAGGGTGCTTTAGACTGTCAGTTATCAACATCCCAGTAAGGTATTTCGTAAAAACCTGGTAGTTTTATTTTTCGATGTTTTCAAATGTTGTATTTTCCCTTTAACCGGCAACCTCAAACTTCTTGCAGTATGGTTGGTTGCACATGGGTGTACAAACGGACAGAAATATAGCGGTGATATCATTGAATATTCCCCGTCGTTTCGCAACCCCGTCGGGTCTTTCCCATCGCGCAATGAATAGGCACAAAGCAAACTCATATCACGCGAGTTTGTGTGTAAATGTTAATCTGTTATTAGACATAGTGTTTCCTGAAGCTTCGATTTTTGTTTGAAATTTAACTGAGTGACACTGAATGCATAAATGATTTACTCATGAGTTTCCTAAGGAGATCAAAATCACCACCTCCAAGATGGCTACAGTGCAAACAATCTATAGACTCCCCCCCCCCCCTGGAATTCCCCCAAATGGTCTTTGATTAAGTTTTTTTAAAATTATGGACACAACATTAATTTGATGAATATCCACATGCATTTCCCCCCAATTTGGCATTGTTTTCTTATTATTCTCTACTTTTAATTTCTAATATTGGAAGAGTGATACTGGCAGAGGCGGCGCTACGGGTTATGGAATTGTTGGAGTTGCCCCCCCCCCCAAGTTTTATCCCCTTTTTTACCAACACTTTATCCACAAATAGATTAATTATGTTTATTGTCTTCGCTTCGAAGATTCATAACAAGTTGAAGATAGAGTGAATCTTCCGTTCTGTGGACACATTTTTGTCCAATGGAAACACTATAAACATTGCTATACCTTGGGGGACAAAACACGCCAAACAAGCCAACACCTACTATTATTTTTCTTTCCCTTACATGGATATCTTCAGATTGAACTGAACTCGGTCCTCTTGATGAAATGAACATAACTCTGAATTGCCAGTGACAAAAAGCGAATCTTCACACCTCAGAATTCACAGCCAAAATTTTCAAACACATTCTGACTGACTTGACTCAGGTGCATAGAACCATAACATGTTTCCTGACTTTCCTATTCAGTGCTTTGTAATTGCATGCATTAAACCTTAGTTGGGAATCCCGCCTGTTTGAATCCTGTTGGAAATAAAGTGGGTTCTCCTTCTTACCTGGGCTAGGCCGGCTGGCACCAACAGTGCAAAAACGATAAACACCATCACATGGCTAGTTGTTGGGGGTGTCGACGCCATTTCTCTCCAGTGTGCAGATACAATTTTTCACAGTAACCAGTTGATGTTTAGTGAACTCAAACAGCATTCAAAGGTCCGGGTTCACTTCTTTACGACTGTTTTTTTTATGTGTACAGAACAGACATTCTCTCGAATATAATGAACTTGCAAACGGTTCTCAAACTGGAAAACTTGACAGTGGCACCACTGTTATGCAGGTGCATTGAAACGCGACGGTTCAGTCAGCGCACAGCGTGCTCGATAATGAGGCATGCAGCGAAGTTTTATTTGCAGCAAGTTGTACGGTCTCTCGGGCCTTCGAGAAATCACCAGGTCTTGCGAGCGTTCGGCAGTGCCCCTGAAAGATCGAGAAACCCGTTTTCGCTGTAGTGTTGGGCCAACATGGAGAGATGAGTGATATTTTTAGTGATATTTTAGTGATATTATTGTTGTAAAGGTGATAAATAGGCTTGCGAAATGAGGTATGAATTGAGTGATCCTGACTACCTCGGGAAATTGTTGGATAAAATTGGTCGTTTCCTGGACTCTTGAAGAGTTATGCTTTCGAACCGTACTATTCTCATCTCTGCAGGTTTCGTGGGCGATTTATATATTGATGCGAAATATACGCGAAAATTGCATGATTTCCGTCGGCAACGTCTGATTCGGATGACGTCACTTGTGTATGGATGTGTATTACCGGTACTACGTACACGTACGTGGGTGCATCGCGACCGATGTCGACAATAGGTTCCCACCCGTTACTTTTGCATGTCGCATCAAGTGCAAAACAAATAGGCCTACATCCCATGTGCATGCAGGATGCATTAGGAAAGAATGTAGTATCCAGGCGCCACTTTATTCAGCGGTTGTGTACAAAGTCTATGAGTATGAAGAGGCAAGAAAATCAAGTATTTCCTAACAAAATTGGAAATAATTCTCACTTTAATCTCAGTCCCAGATTCATGTCTTTTTTCAACATTTTTGCAATGACAAGTATTATTGCTAGGTCTTTCCCAGTAGATGTACATGTATATTGATTGATTATAATTTTTCTCTCCTTTCTCCTTTAAAAAAAATATATACCCTAGGTCAAGTACGCAGTGTGATTTACCATTTTTCCCTGTCAATATAGTTGGACACAACATCCGCACTGGAAGATGAACATGACCAATTTCAATGAACTCTTTTTACCATGGATTGAACTTTACAATTTTTGTGGTGTGACCGGATAATGATTTGGCATGTTTAATTCCATGATGTGTGATCAACAACTCACAGACTGACGAATCAGGCGCCGGGGATTCTTACGCCATGTCGCACAGAATATTGCATGTATTGTTCGTGGATTAAAAAACTGAGGAAAAAGCACTTTCATGGTACATTTAATATGCGCCATCTTGTTCACATGGCAAAAAGAACAAGCAAAATTGCTAGATGCGGACACACTTTGAAATGGACACATTTTGGAATGAACGCATGATGTCTTGGAAGCGCAAAAGGTTTTGTTTGATGACGTGAAGACTGCAACGCATGTAAATTTGCCCGGTACACAAGATGACGCATTACAGTGAAAACAAAAATGATTAGTTCAAAGTCCTTTAAATATCAACTTATAGTTTTATTTCACAAATTAATCAATTCGTCAGTAGCCTTTATGCTGTATATTGAAAACAGATAATACAATACCAACCTCTGCGAACGGCTGTACATTGCACTCGAAGTCCATATCAACGTTCTGAAAATACGCAGACTGCGTAACATTATGAAACACTGGCAACTTTGCTGATCGTCTGCAAGACAGTTTGTGAGTAGCTTTCAGAGGGTGATTTCAAGCATTCCCCATTTTACTTCATTTTTAGTTAAATGCATTTTTGCTCCAGATACAATTAGGGGTTTCTTGTTCATTAACCGTCACTAAAATTAGCTGTACCTGAAATCAATTTAGAAAAGGAATGCCTGCGTAAATGAATGCACACGGAACGTAATCGGTCGTCTTTTTCCCAAAACCAAATGCACGGACAATGAAAACGATTGAAATTTCGTTGGATTGAAATTGGATTAAAGACCCGCAGTCAAATTCAGAAAAAAAAATAAAATTGTGACCAAGGCAGGGAAGACAGAACATATGGTTATAGCGAGCATGGAAGGAAGCAATGACAACATCTTCTATGAAGATGTTCCTATTCCCCGCGTTAACACCTTCAAGTACCTGGGTGTTACCGTCAGTGACGACCTCAACGACAGCCTAGAAGTGCGAATGCACATCAACATGGGAAAAGCCACCTTGAGGAAGTGCAAATACCTCAAATTCGCACGTGTCTCTGTGGAGACAAAAATGAAGCTCACAGAGGCATTGATCGTGTCCCGTGTCTTATACTGCGCCAACACGCTCACACTCAAAGCTGCAGACATCTAGAGCATAGACAGCTTTGGCAGATACATCTGGCGCCAGCTACTCAGAATCCGCTGGTCAGACTTTATCACAAATGATAGCCTCAAAGCACTGATCGGCAACAGGAGGTGTCTCTCTGCCAACACATTGGCTTGGTCATGCAGTACGGCAGGGTGGTCTTGCAGCAGCAGTGCTTGACGGAACCCCACTTGGACACCGTAGTGGGGTTGGAAGACCAAAACTCCACTGGATCGACGGTCTCACCAGGTGGAGCGGCCTCTGCGTGGCTGAACTAACTGCGGCGACCCTTCAGCGACGGAAAATCACCCCTGCACCAGTCACACAACCCAGAAGAAGTGGACGGTTTTTGCGTCAACGGGCAGTAGCTTACGACGTCTGATGATGATGACCATGGCCTATATCTGATATAGTGTACTGCAAGTACGTGAATCAACATCAAATTCTTTAGCAATTACAAATAAAGCAAATAGGGCAAGAAAGGCAAATTATTCTCAAGGAGATAACTCTTTATGGCAGACAAGTATGAGGAATACGGGCGATTCCCAATAGTGCGCCTCCAAGAGTTTGCAACGCGTTGGCCAATCACAATGCGCGAAATCAGTCGACCTTTTCCAAACGCGCATTGGGTCGACAGATTTTGCGCATTGTGATTGGCCAACGCGTTGCAAACTCTTGGAGGCGCACTTTTGGGAATCGCCCGTATTAAATAACATTATTGATACTAAGCATAAGGATGCAGACACTAACAAGAAAAGAAAGATACATGGGCAGCTGTTCTCAGTCAACACCGCGCAAGATTTGCACAGGTTAAAAAATCATTGGATGATTTTAAAATTATATGATCCAAATTAAAATATGAGTCAAAAGAATGATTGTCAAGTATGAGGAAGTCCAAGAAGGGGGGAAAACCACCAAAAGAGGCTAGTCTGGCACAACAACAGAATGATATAGTTGCAAACTAGTGACTTGAAGTCATCCTAGTGTGATGCACCTGATTATTTTACAGTGCCTTCACCTGATTATTTACTTACGTAATTGCGGAACATGTACAATGTGCTTCCTAATCCGAATTCACTGTATCCCTTGGAATTTGATTATATAACCCAGCCGTGTTAATTCTGTATAAAACCCACGGTTTTGCCCCACGCTGGTTGTCTGTGTTCCAGAGGCGTGTGGTCACCATAGCTCCCTGTAGACTGCTGTTTGTGTATTTATGGATTCGGCCTTGTTCTGTTTAATTAATACATTATTTGAGTACGGAAAAAGTCTGTGTTCACTGCCTTTAATTTACCGAGTCCTCCATAGTTAAATTGTCAACTTGAATCCCAGATGGCCGATTGAAGTTCGTCCATCACACTGCTAGAAAACGAACTGAGTCTTTGCAACAGTTAAGTGGCGTGTATCCAGCTTCGGGGCAGCCACACTTCCGCGCCGAAATGTAGACAGGTTTTTTGGGGGACACTTGGCCTCCGGCGTAAAATCCAAAAGCTGGGGGCTTGGTATCTAACTTATTCTCTAAAGCCCTGGACATAATGAATATACATAACGCAGTAAGAGCGCCCTCTTTTGATATAAATTGCTTGCTTTTTTGTTAATTTCCTTCCAATAAAACTGTACATGTATCCTTTTTTGTACCTATATCACTTTGGACACCATTTGCATTAGGCCAAAAAAAAAAGTCTACGGTTTCTGATATGGAGCATGCCCAAAAAGTGGTGCGGCGACGCGGCTTTTTTTTTTTTACCTGATTTTTTTTTGCTTCAAATGTCGGCTGATGACTGCAAATGGTGCCCGACTAAACTTAGTGCAAATATATGGGAGTCCAGAGAGGCCACATAAAGCTTATTCGAGACCATAACCCAATCTAAAAACACGTTAAAATTGTGCAGCAGGATTCCAGTGAAACTAGTGAGTTTGGCGGTTTTGAGACATCATCTTTCATTGAAAACAAAACCTTTTTCATTTTGCCGACGCACATGGCTACGGCGACGTGCGCGCATACTAGAAACCGGAGACTTTTTGTTTTGGTGTAACAATAAAAACTAATATGACCGAAACAAATATAGTATTTTAAACGCGAAAAATACAAACCGAATAAAAAAGAAAATCAACGCCATGGGAAGCCTACCACGCCCAGCTGTATTAAGTTGTAAGTTCGCCCATTGATCGGTCTTGATGTGCTACAGAGGGATATTAAATTTCGTGAGTAATCGTCAAACAACAGCTTAAAATTTCTTTCGAGAAAGAGCGCGCTAAATAAAACGAGTGGATCTGGTCTTGCTTAATTAGTCAGGTGGCATATGGTCGGAATCGTGACCGACTGGTCCAAAGCACCAAACTTGGCAGATAGATTCTTATAGACCTAGAGAAGATATTTAGAAGGGGTGACACCTGAAATTCTTTTGGGAAGGGTGCCTAATTTGCATAAATCGTTAATCCCTGCCGTGTGAATATTTTTCCCCTTATTTGGGTATATTTTTATTTTTTTATTTTTTCTGAAAGTGTATTTTGGTGATTCTACTTGCATATTCTTACTTCAATAACATTTTGTTAAGCATATAAGTGACTGGATAATTACGAGGACATAGTAAATCACCAATATGGCTACTATTTTACCATAAAGTTACGCGCATTACCTTTTCCTCAGATATCATCAACTAGTCTCGCTAAACGTGGGTATTGATGAGCTTCAAATTCACAAAGGCACTTACTGACATAATTAACCTAACAAAAATAAGTGGGAAATCATGTAAAAATTGATATCATCTTGATGTTTGGCCCAAAAGACCAAAAAGGGGAGCAAATGTGGTGTCCGTAAATTGGGCTACTACGGGAAGGGTAACGTGGGGACTTGAACAAGTTCAACAAAATCCCCCCCAAATAAGAGATTATTGTTGTTAACAATAATTTTGTCTACGCCAAAACGTTTTCTCAACAATAATTTTGGGAATTTCCTTGAACTTGTTCCAGTCTTCTATGTTAGGCCTAGGCAACCCTTCACCTTACTTGGTAGCCCAATTTATGGACACCTCGTTTTTTCCCCAGTTTTTGTTTTCTGGGCTAAATATCACAATGTTTTCATTGTTCACATGATTTTGCATAAGGTTTCAATAGGGTAACTGTACCAGTAAGCTACGTGGTGAATTTGAAGTCCATCAATGCTGATGTTTGGCAAGACTAATTGATGATATCTGAGGACAAGGTAAATGCGCGCAATTTAGGGCATAATAGTAGCCATTTTGGATCGTTACTATGTCCTCATAATTATTCAGTCACTTATATGCTTTGGAAAATGTTATTTTAGTAAAGATATGTAAGTAGAATCCCCAAAATACACTTTTAGAAAAAATAAAAAAATAAAAATATACCAAATATGGGAATAAATATATTACACGGCAGGGATTAACGATTTATGCAAATTAGGCACCCTTCCCAAAAGAATTTGGGGTGTCACCCCTTCTAAATATCTTCTCTAGGTCTATAAGAATCTATCTGCCAAGTTTGGTGCTTTGGACCAGTCGGTCACGATCTTGACGAAAATTAGATCTAAGCCACCTGACTAAATAGAGTTCAAAGTCTCGCACTAAGTCAAACGTGCGCACGTGCCTACTTTAAGTTTCGTTCAATAGAGGGCGCGCCACATAAAAAGTGGTCTCCACAAGGGTGCAGATCTGTAGGGGTGCACTGAACCAATTCAAGTCCCATTGAAATCAGTGTAAAATCAACAAAGTTCAGGGCCATGCAAATAACATGCAAGCCGACATCACTGGGTTTCTCAAACAAAAATTAGATTATTGTCTTGTACTTCATCTTTTCATTTCTTTTCAACGTTGGGTAGACTAGCCGATTACATTTTTAAATATTCACACCAAAAAAAATCACCTCCCGAAAAGTGATAGGTCCCAAGTCTGCATGTAGCCGTTTTACAAGTGGCATCCTTCCACTTTCTCAGGCAAATAGGACCCATTTTTCAATCGCCATGCATGTTTGTTTTACATATTTAGTGTGGAAATTCCTTTGTTTTCATGTAGTTAAGAAAAACCAGTGAAAAAGTTAACAAACTGTGAAAACTCTTTTCAATCCACTTTTTGTTTATGATTCCCTCTTGTGTTTCTCTTCATTTTGCCACCGATGAACCTAACCCCAAAAATGCCTCTCTCTTCCAGAGAGGGGAAAACATTGTGTGGACGTGGGCAAGTCCACACAACGTCGCTGCTACCTGGTTTATGTCGACATCATTTGTTCAGACGTCCACACAGTGAATGTAATGCTTGTACACCAAACTATTTTACCATCGAGATCAGTGACCCCTACCCTCGAAGTTAGAAGCGACAATGGATGGACTGGGAACGAGTCTACGGGTCTAGGCAGTGTACCACCTTCACGGTTACACTCACCTGGATTAAAGTCATGTCACAATCGACCTTTTTCACATTGTGTGACGTACGTACAGACCTGTTCACAAGTTCAATTCTTACTACAAACACTCCTGTAAAAACAAGTCACAGGCCTTTGAGTGCTGTTGGAGTTACACATCTGCTGCTAATTACCACACGCAAATTGAATCTCTACACTAGTGAGCAATGGCGTTGACAAGTTCAAGGAGTCGGCTGTTTGTGATGGTGTTGATCGGGTTTAAACTGTTGGTGTCAATCGGAAAAGCCCAGGTAAGAAGAAGAATTCATTTTATTTCCAACATGATTCTCGCAGCTACCGCGTTATGCTTGCAGTTATATGCAGCACTGAATAGAAAAGTCAGGAAACCTATGGTTCTGCACCTGAGTCAAGTCAGTCAGAATGTGTTGAAAAATATTGGCTGTGATTCATTTCACACCTCGACTGCTAATTAGCAGTATAGGCCAACATTTTGAAAACCAGATCGTCTTTCCGAAGTGTGAAAATTCGCTCTTTTCTTGCGAATACTCACTCCACCCGACTACAATTAGGAACAAGTCAGTTTGGAGTAACATCCATTTCATCAAAACATGAAATGTTTTGAAATACGTGTTTTCACTCGAAACGATTTGTTTGTTTGTTTTTAAAAGTATTTCGATTGATTATTATAGTGATTTTTGACTCTTAATTGTCCCTAGTATCACTCTTCGAAAAGGGAAAAAACGTTGGGAAATAGGGAAGAAATGGATATGTCCTGAACTAGTACAATAAAATCTTTCTCAAAGGCCTTTGTTAGGATGACAGAGGGACTGATATTCTATAAATCGTTTGCATTGAAGCCATCTTGGAGGTGATGGTTTTGTTCTCCTTGGGAAACACAAGAGTAACTCTTAATGCATAATATATGTTTAATACAGTAACAATTTACTTAAAAGCTGCAGGGAATAGTAGTATCAGATTTACCTTCCCACACTAACTCGAGTGATATGAATTTTCTTTTTGACTTTTACTTGTACGACAGATCGGTGGGAAAACACAGTAAACACCCGACGGTGGGTTGTTGCGAAACGTTAAACGGGAAGTTTACAATGACATCATTCCCACTTTTTCATACGTGTAGTCTCTGCCCCATTCAGTTGGCGTCACCAACCGTATAGTACGCAGCAGTGCATTTCCATTGACTTTAAGCGCCGACGACGGGGGCGTTTATGAATGATTATTTGGTTTTTGAAGGGGAATTCCAATTACGTCATTTCCGACTTTTCAATACAAAACGTCTCTGCCTCAATCAAGTAGTGACACCAACCATGGGCGTCGCGGGGGGGGGGGTAGGGGCGCTTGCCCCCCCCCCCCGGAAAAGCAAAAAAACAAAACACAAAAAAAAAACAAAAAAAGGAAGGGAAAAACAAGAGAAAAAAGAGAAGACAAAGAGGCGAAAAGTCATAGTGGTGTAAATTTAATGGGGTGGGGGGGGGGGGGGAAATTGTTTTGCCCCCTCTAGAAAAAATCCTGGCGACACCCATGACACAACCATGACACTATACAAAGGGGAGCCGGAACTTAATGCTCTCTGCCTAAAAACAACAGTCGTCAAGATCACAAATTGCATCGCATATCACTGTGTTCACCTACTTCACTGCTATTTTGTATTGTTCAACTTATTTTTATTAGCCAAAACTCGCTTCTTTCATTAGGCGACGTTCCAATGCATAACATTAGTCACCCCTGACATGCGCACCCATGCAGCTCGACGCGTCTATCGTTGGAAGTACGGTGTCTGTAGTCCGAGGAAAACATTTCATCTTAAGATTAATTCCTAGAATCCCAACGTAGAACAGAATTATAATGAATACCGTAAGGTCAAACATGGACACGTAAGCCGGGTTTGATGTAGGAAAATTTAGAGAGATGCCAAAAAGTATCGTCTTGCATCTGACAGTGTGCTCACAATTCGCTGCTTGTGCGCGACGAAATCCATTATTCATTTTAAATAATTGGTCTAGAGCTTAAATGATATCTATGTGTGCGCATGCGCATAAATGGTCATGAGGCAAGGAGAGAAAGCGGTCCATTGAAAGTATTCAGGGGTTCACTCGGGTAATTTTCTCGCAATTTCTCCAGAATTTCTTGCCTTTTTTCCTTAGAACCCCCCCCCCCCACAATCGCCATAGGTATGATCCAGCCTAATTGGCTAATTGACGCACAAATTAGTAGGGCTCCTTTCCATTTGAGTGGAAAACATTTCTGTGTGATTTGGGGTACCATCCACCAAATTGCCGGGCTAAATCGCGGGCTGGAGGATCATGGGTTGCCACGCAGCTTTCGATTCAGCTTTCGAAAGCACGCGCTTCGGCCCGTAATTTTGTGGATGGTACCCTTATTATTATTTTTTACACTCGTGCGGAAAGGAGCCCTATTAATTTCTTTCCCTCTCGTGTGCACGGGACAAACATATTTTTTTGTTCTATAAATTTCTATTTTGTGCTCCCAAGAACATAGTCTGAGTATATCACCCGTTATCCACAGAGCCAGTCTCCGTAAAACGTCTGATATGTCAAAGCATGCTGATTTATGCATCTCGCGCCTCAGCCAATCGGAGTCGACTTTACTAAATCTTGACGGCATTTCATTCCCAAATCAGGACTAAATGTGTGATTGGTCAATTCGAATGCAGGGTTTTGTAATCCAACAACAGCCGGGCGCGTACGCGTAACATAATACAGAGCGCGTGACCACAGTTTTTAATTTGTTGCTGTGTATAAGTTTTTTTTATCCATGTCTATGACGCGACAACGGGTGAATGACCGAAGACCCGATACAGAAAGCGCCCGCTGATAGGTCAAAATCTATTGGTCAAGATGCGGTTGTCTTGCATAATTAATCAGCAAATCTGCTCAAAAATTATAGACCTTGGCTCCGCCATGGTCGTTACATAGACTACCAAGAACCTACGTAGGCCAGAAAGTAATGCCTATGACGATTTTAGGCCTTTTTCGAAAGAAAAAGAGAAATAATGGAGAAATTGAGAGAAAATGACCTGAATGTAGCTACCCCTGTACATTTCAATGTGCTGCTTTGGCTTCATGTCTTCTGCATAAAATATCATTTATAAGTGAAAGGCCTATTGGATATAAAGCAAATATTGACTGCTTTCACACATGGTATAGTAAACTAACCTCCCTCGGTGATCCACAGAACAAGCCATTCTCCGATCGTCTATGCCTCGGAAAACCCAGTTTCTGGTTCGTTTGATTAGATTAAAGACATTTCAGGATTATTTGCATTTGCCCTTAAAGAGACAAATTACTGAATCATTATCAAGAGGCTTACTTGAAATGGCAACCGGACGGGTCTTGTAATTAGATTAGTCTGTGATGAACACTTAACGGAAAGGAAGAGGAACCCAAATGTTAGGAAGACATATAGGCCTAATACGGTTTTTCCTTTTTGCAGAGTTTTGAAAAGGCATCCACCACTTCCTTGGAAACCACTACGCTATCAATGGGTAACGACAGTTACAATTCAACAACCACCAGTCCAACAACTGCAGCGCCTCCCACTGCTGCCACCAATAACTCAAAGGGCTACCGGTACTGTAGCACCAAGTACGATCAGTGGCTTGAACCGTGTGACGACAACCGTACAAAATGCGATCCTGGTTTCAAGCCTTGTTTTTCTAATAAAACCGAAATTTGGATGTGCATCTGTGATCACTGCCCTGCTCAATATAGCTCCAATTTGGCAGTATTTATTTTCATGCTTGTCTTGGTCGTCCTGGTTGCATCGATTGTTGTAATGAGCGCGCGCTCTTATCACCATGAGAAGGCAAGGACAGGAGTAAGTATTAACGAATACACCGGTACGAGGTTGTCACACATTTGTTGAGAATATTAAGATTATTTTCCGGTTAATTGTAAGGTACAATTTAAAGCAATTTTAATGCTCTCCGTTTTTAGAATATCATTGCATACTGTGCAATGTGAGGCTGCATACACTGAAAAATTGCCTGGGTTAATTTTACCCGGGAAAGGGTGAAAACTGCCACTACCCAAACTTGGGTTGTTCTTTAACCAATTGTTTGGGTTAGAATTTATGTTGAATTCAACCAAAAGTTGTAGTCATACAAGACCGAATTAAATTTGGTCTTGAACGACCACAAGTTTTGGTTGAATTTAGCAGAAATTCTAATCCAAACAATTGGTTATAGAACAACCCAAGTTTGGGTATTGCAGTTTGCACTCTTTTTGGGTAAAATTAACCCAGGAAATTATTCAGAGTACATGTATTCAAATCATGTTTAATTGTATTATGTCTCCTACATGAGAGATCAGGTCTGTATGGTGTACTATAAAGGACACCTATCTGTTATCGTCGTGCGTGTGGGGAGCTCCGTCGTGCCTGTGAGCAGGTCCGTCGTGTTTGTGGAGAGGTCCGTCGTGTTTGTGAGTAAAACTTTACTCACAGGCACGACGGTTTTACTCACAGGCTCGACGGTTTTACTCACAGGCACGACGGTTTTACTCACAGGCACGATGGTTTTACTCACAAATACGACGGTTTTACTCACAGGCACGACGGTTTTACTCACAGGCACGATGGTTTTACTCACAAATACGACGGTTTTACTCACACGCACGACGCTCTGCTCACAAACACGACATACCTCTCCACAAACACGACGGACCTGCTCACAGGCACGACGGAACTCCCCACACGCACGACGATAACAGATGTGTGTCCTTTATAGTACACCATAGGTCTGATAAAAGGACTACATGGGCCACCCAGTTTAAAGAAGAAATCAATCAATCAATAAATAATTAGAAGGTTATGTTTATTCTCATTGTAGTTGGATTACTACTTATAACGATATTTTTAGGAGTCTTGTCTTAATTATACAACTTCCTCTTATTCTCTTTTAATAATCTGTTTTCTTTTGGTTTTCAGCGTTTTACACCACAGTTCATATCCCAGGTGCGTACATACGAACAACTTAATCTACCAGTCCAAATCACATTTGACTTTTACGCAATGAGGGGATTATTCGTTAGAAGGATAATGCTAGGAGCAAAAGGCTCACAGTTACCGTAGTCCACCAAAATCAAAATCTTGAAACTTACAAAACCCTTTATTAAGCTACAGTTCAATGATATATCGTGTACTCTTTGAATGTTACCTGAAAAAAAGTTATACATAGCCAGCGAACTCGGGTTCCACAGCTGTCCTGCAAGGAGCGAGACTGGGTTTGAACATTAAACAGGTTGTGGAATGCTCGAAGACATTTCCGTCATTTTTCGGGTATATGTAGCCTAAGGTGTGATGAAATAAAAACGACTATTGTTTTTGTCATGAAATGAGTACAAAAGTTACTTTTGAGAGCTGTTTTTCAGGTCCAGTTTCGACCCGAACGTGCAACTGTGTAAAAGTCGTCGTTGCGGGCAGCAAACAAAACACAGTAAATCGTGACGTAATAAACAGGACTCCCGATGCACAGTAGCATACATTTTCCATTAATTTAGAGCGCTTTGGGTCAATAGAGCGCTTAGGTCCAAATTACATCCAACTTACAGCTCTCATACACAAGTCCTGTTTATTACGTCACGATTTACTGTGTTTTGTTTGCTGCCCGCAACGACGACTTTTACACAGTTGCACGTTCGGGTCGAAACTGGACCTGAAAAACAGCTCTCAAAAGTAACTTTTGTACTCATTTCATGACAGAAACAATAGTCGTTTTTACTTCATCACACCTTAGGCTACATATACACGAAAAATGACGGAAATGTCTTCGAACATTCCACAACCTCTTTAATTACACTTTTTATTTCCTTTCATTTTGCTGTCTGTGGAGGATCCAAAAAAAAAGGGTAGGGTCGTTGAATCCAAAATTATCTGGGGTAGCTGGATGATTAACTCTCAGTCAACGAATTAGCCTTGGTCAATGCCCTCGTCGTTATTCGTCCCGTACGCGGTCAATCGTCGGCATATATCCTCACGCGCTACGCACATGCATGTAAAAATACAGCGCGAACAGCGACCTCACGCGGCCACTATTTTTATGTAAATCAGTGGGAGACGATCTCGAGCCTTGGTTCAATAGTCCATGCGAGGTTTTGGGGGTGGTGCTCATTATGTTAATAGCCTTAGCTGACCTTAAATGTCGTTTTCTTATTGGTTGATCGTTGCGTGGAAACTTGCATAGTGAAACGTGTGTCTCTGCACACGGCACCAATGCACAAGAATTGTGGTTCCTGTCACGTCCGCAAAAGGCGGAATAGCTGCAAATAATTTGACGACGTCCGGATTTACCACGGTGTGATTGGACACTCCACATATTAGCCCCGCCTACACTTATCTGTATTCGCATACGAGGTCGTGCGCTGGAAATCTAGCGCAAAGTAAAGAAAAACATAGGCACTGGGGAGTACAACTTTTAATTCTTTTTTTTAATAACTACTCATGCAAATTTTGATGCCGTTATACTTTCATTTAACTAATCTGTTTCAAGCACAAAGTTTATCTTAGATGCTCTTTCACCTACAAGTGCTCATCTTGGTGTTTTTCTTTCCCCATTTCGCCACCAGAAGGTGTTTCGTCCACACCTACTCTCCTTAAGAAGATTCTTCAGGGACATGAGCTGTTAATATCAAATTTTACTAGACATCAATTACTGTAGAGCACCTTTCAGTTGCTGTACATTGCAATCGGTTACTTCGACCATAACGGTGGAAGCCTGTCCTTGGACAAGTACAATGTCCACCTGTACGTCCCTCGTGGCGCACTTCCCAAAGGTCGACTACAGCAGGTGTACATCTATGTCAACCCTAATGCGCCACCTGTGGACGGGATCCATCCTCCGCAGGTTGCTCTCTCACCCGTGATCCAGTGTGGCCCGCCAGGTCTGAAGTTTTTAGACAGCGTGGTGCTACAGTTCCCGCATCACGCAAGCGAGAGCCCCAGCTGGAGGCTTCACGCCAAGATCTGCGACGACGTTGATGCGGCGTCCAAGGCCTGGCATCCGCTCGACGGCGAGGAAGATGGCATCGTGGTGTCAACTGAAAGCAAGAAGGTCATTCTCCTGATGAAGCACTTTACCGGAGCAGTTCTGGTGGGCGAGCCATCCTCTAACAGCTGTAGAACAGTACAGGTTGGCGCATTCGGAGGGCCATGTACCGAAGCAGATACCTCGTATGCCGTACGAATCCACGTTTGGAACGACGACCCAGTTGCTAAGCAGGTAATATGACAATTAATGATCTCAACACACCTAAACATGTTAAAGTAAGACCGATGGTGTCTGATATATGAACATTTGTTTTAAGGTATAATACCTGCGGTTCTGCCACCCAATCTGAAACCACTATTGTTATAGATTACTATTTTTTTTTGCATATGTATTATATTCGGTTATATTATTTTTTCATGGAGGTTTTTGTTTGTTTTTGTGTCATATTAATAGAACACAATTTTCGGGTAGATGCAACCAAAAACAAGTCATGTGAAGTATGTGAAAATCATATTTAGCAGAGTTCTCTTTTTCACTCCTACTCGACTCTCTGTGTTTACAACTCCCCCGAGTCTGATATTATCCCTTTACAGAAAGTTTTGGATATGGAGAAGGAGCTTGATTCTAAGCTGTTGGATGCTTATAGAGACATGTTAGTCCATCACAGTCATGGAGGTGTGATTGTTGAGCTTGAGAACATCAAGACCGGCTGGGAATTGGAGAAAAATGCATCACAGGTATTGCTCTCTAAAAGATGAATATGATTAGAACAGTGATGTCACGTCATTCCTCTTTCAAGCAGATATTTGCACGCAAGAAATCAAATCTGTCATACACCCAGTATTGGGAGTCTAGAGGCCCAACACATAATTTGTTTTTACATCATGTGAATCAATCATTCAAGTATAACAATAAGCCTTTTCGGAGTTCCAACTGCGCGCATTCGTAACCTGTGACAACGCACATTATTTGTCTCAAATGCCCTTTGACAGTACCCACAATGCACAAACAGCCTTTTTGTAAAGTCAGTGGCGCGATGATGTCAAAGGTCATTTGAGACAAACGATGAATGCGCAGTTGGAACTCCGAAAAGGCTTGTACTTGTATTTTAACATCGTATAAGGAACAATTGATCGCATCAGTGAACGGTAATTATAATGATGTCTATATATGAACATCATTGGGCAAACAAATTTCAAGGAACTAAACATGAGATGGACGAATTTCTTTGTATTTGTTAGAAACAAGAGATAAGCAAGTCCAGAGTTTGGCAGTTTCAGAAGAACTCTGTGACCTTTGACCTGAGAAGACAACTGACTAGTGCAGAGAGTGAGCTAATGCAGCTGCTTCCTGGGGCTGACGGAGTCATATACCAGTGTATCTCGGAATCCGACACAACTTCGACTAAAGATAGAATTCGATTGTCGATCAGACCAAATCAAGTAGGTGACAAGACTTACAGAATGACTTCAATCTTAATCTATTATTTTCACGTTCGATAACATCACAACAGTTTGAATACGGTACTACATTAGTTCGCTTTGGTGCGGAAAATCAAATTTTAAAAGTGGTTTCCTCTTTTTTTCCCCCAAACATTATTTTGCAGGGAAATGCAACGTCTCTCAATGAAGCATGTAACACCTGCACGAAAGTAAGAAATATGAATTTTATTTAAAATAATTAGTAAGTCCGTCTGAGCTTGTCAACGTATCCTGGAAAAGAAAATTTGCGAACAAAATATCTCATATTTTACAGTTCGTAGGCTACATATGTAAGACTTGTAGGGGCTTATATTTTTTTAATTCCTTTTCTGTAGGATACGTCTTTAGAGCTCTGCTCAATTTGCAAGGTAAGTGTAACAGCAAATTAAATTTTGTCTAGAGAAAAAAAACCGACAAACCATATAAAGCTGCTGTGAGGCACAAAACAGAACGTATCGAAATTATGTCGGTATTAAACAACACTAGACCTTTATTCATATCTTCAGAATGTCTTTGTCCGTCTATCTCAAGTAAAAGGTGAGAACGGCAATTACAAAGCGGGTGCACGGACTAATGGAGGGCGACTACGGAGGCTTTTCGAAGAAATTGGTCCAGAAACTTTGCCAACAACTAGATACCGAAATGGACGGCCACAACTGGACGGAACTTGCCCGGGACCTACTTGGGGAGGGTCTTCGGTCAAACGACATCGCTCGTCAAGAGAGTCCCGCAAAGGAAATGATCAAAGTCTACTTTGCAGGCTTCCGAGCGGATCATACTCCAGACAAGCTGGCTGTCCAGCATCTGATTGAGAAGTGTGCGAGTGAAATAGTGGATATTGTGAGGAATGAAGTCTGCCGTGCGTGGGAAGAGGGTCAACCATCAGGTACGTCTGGCAAAGATTGAGATTATACACACGATTTGCCCACCAAAAAAAAGCAACGTCCTCTTCGATTTCTGCCGCTGGAAGCCCTTTGAAAGGGGGACATTACACCTCAGGAAATATTGTATTCATGTATTGTATCCATTTATACAATGCTTTCATTCGAGAGAAATCTCAAATCCTCTTTCAGCATCTGTGGGGACTCGTCCAACCGGCTATAGACCTTTATCATGCTGCCACCATTTTCAGTCATGTTCCCTGTATCCAGTAACAGTACTGATTGATAATGGGTTTTTGTGCAAAAAGGAACCAGACTACTTTTCCTTCCAGCCTCGCATTGGTTACGTTGATTTGAATGGGAAAAATCCAAATGGCCGCAACATGATTATGGTCTATTCCCCTAATAAAGAATCCTCTTTTTTTCTGTTTCAGGTATGGAAAAGCCAGTAGCTGCCGAAGCAAGTTGTTTTGTCAAATGCGACTTTGAATTATTTCAGCGATCTGCACCTGGTTCAAACAGTGACGTCAGCAGATTGACACCGTATCAACTCAGTGCAAGTTTCTTTTAGTTAAAGTAAAAGTGAAAGGGTAGATGTGATTGTATCCTCAGACGTACCAAATCACAACAGCAGGTAAAATCCACAACTTTTTTTTTTTGGCAGAAAAAAGTTGTGAGCAAACTGAAAGGTACATTTTTGTGATTTTGTGGGGAGTACTGTTACTTTTGACCAAGTTCTATATCATCATATTCGCAATGCCAGTTTGGGCATTACAATGGAATTCACTTTCATGGTTCATCTGAGTGTGCAAAGGCGTGAATGGGGGAGGGGTGACCCTTCCAAAATACCACAGAATGGAGTAAATAATATTTGCCTTTTGTAAATGGTGCATTACTCACTTTCATACATAGCGAATAAGTAAAACATAAATCACTTGTTTTCAGTCCGAAATAGATGACCAGAAACGCTTCCGTTGGCTTGCCGAGAAATTGGGAGCGGAATGGGAGACACTGGCAACAGAGTTAGGCTGCTCTAGTGCAAAGTTGTTCAAGATTAAAGAAGACATACCATGTAACGTGGATAATCAGATCTTTGCGATGCTTGTCCAGTGGAAGCAGCGGTGTGGGTGGTTGGATGAAAGCATCTTAGCCGGGGCCTTGGAGAAGGCTGGGCGACTTGATCTGGCACAGAAGTTCCAAGATGAGACTACCAGTTAGTATGCTTGCTGTTTTTTTGCCCTTATGGTTTCAAAGATTGCAACCATATCATCATCGTGCTTTCCAGTGTTCTGGTCTCACGGTCAAGTCTTTTTACAGACTTCAGACAGTGAGTACTTTTGTGGAACAATAACGCAACTTGGAGGTCCTATAAATTTTGCTTTGAATGGGAAACTTCTGCTTGATGGGATTTTGAAAACAAACACGCAACAGACTGACAATTATAACTTATTCTTCAAGTAAACAGACAATACAACAATACATTCTGCAAAGGGTGCTAGTATTAAAGGAATGTTATGCAAAAAAATGTAGCGTCCAGTAGTTGATTTGTTCATTGGATATTTCCCATCCAAACACCGTTGTTAAAACGCCAGTTACTAAGTAGCTTTATCGGCTGTTGTGCCGTCAAAACCTACAAGATTGAAAGAAAATTATTATGATTTGAAGAATGAGAATGTTTTGGACTACAAGATCAAGTCAAGTCAAATCAAATAATCGTCATATCCTGCAAGGGTAATTTAAAACGTTCGCACACGCATACAGTAAAACAAAACATTGAAATATTATTAAAACAGTTGCATGTACAATTACGCGAACCGTGACCTCTTAAGCAAAGGGAGGGTTAAAACGAGTAATAAGTCCTTAAGCTATAATTAAAGTAAATGTAAACTAAAAAAAAAATAATCGTAATACACATAATACATTTTGTCTAGATTAGAGAAAAGTTCATTTGTATTATTAATCAAAGGGTAGACGATATTACAAGATGAGGTCAATGTAATTTTGAGGAAGAATCGTGTGTAAGCAAAAAACTAAATCTACATGAATATTTTTAGCTATTTTACATATTTTTGTTTGATCATTTATTACGCACGCTGAGGTACACTTGTACAGATATTTTTTTTTCATCTCGTTATTGTTACGGGAACATTCCGTAAATTTAAACGTACATGTCAGACACTTTAATGAGCCGATGTTGGAAAAGTAAATGTAATACATCATTGTGTGGCGTTCAATCAGAAGAAAACAATTACAGCACAAACTAAGGTACCACCGCACCTTGTAATGTACATCATGTGGACGTACGCCAAGAGTTTGATTTTACGGAATTGCAATGCCAGCTTTTTCATATAGACATATTTTTTTTTAGGTTACATAAACAACCATTTATTTCCAAATGTGCCTTGAATTATTTTTCACGTTATATTTGTACAGTTAAAGAACATTTTGACACAGATGTATATTTAATTATGACAGTAAGAATGATTTACGATGCATCGGGTGCCTTATATCAAAAACAAATTGAATGCATGTTATTCAAACCTTTATAAACGTATAATCAAGTGTAATCTCATTGTAAAAACAAAACCGGTGATTTCAGCTGATGCCTTGCTGAATACCACCTGGGACTGTAGAGTGTAAAGCTTAAATCGTTTCGTTTTTAATGGTTGTGGTGGTGGTTTTGGAGAGGGGTGGGGGAGTTAAAACACCGCTCATTGCTTGGTTTTCGAAGTTGCAATGGAAAGAATGTAGTATCCTGACATCACCATTTCATTATATTGCATAAGGAAATAGTTTGAAAACATGAATGCAAATAATGAAAAACAAATACAAATAGATCAATTTTGAAAACATTTACTGAATCCTTGTGGTGGAAAAGAGGCTTAAAAGAAATAATATTGCAACTTGATTCTTGTGGTTGTAGACTAGTGGTAAAAATGTAGGCTAGCCTGATCCATTGTAAAAGTTTGAATCATTTTTTAAAGCGTTTAATGTGTAAAATGAGTTTTTGTTTGTTCTACTTGTCAATTGTCTTATTTGTTGCAAAGTGTTTGTATTGTACATCTGATATCCAAGTCTAAAAGTGTCTTGGTCATATTTTTATTAGGCCCAACACCTATTTGTTTTGTAAGAATTTACTGTTTTTATTCTTCTCAGCATATATGAACTACATTTGTCAATACATGAATGCCCGATCCACCGCAGATGTGTTTTTTGCAATTACGTCATCATGACGTCATCATGGGTCACGTGACGTCACTTGAAAGTTAAATGAATGTAATTTTTGAAATTCCAAATAAAATCAACCGTGAGAGACCGGGACCTGAAATTTTCGGGAATCAACATTATAAATAATGATCTTCATTTTATCCTGTTGGAGTAAAATTACATGGCCCTTCCTTCAGGTCGAAACCGGAAGTGCCTAATAATTTAAAAGTGGAAAAAGATATGAACTTGCTTTTAACGATTTAAGTGTCTGCCTCGATTGACCTTTCAATAATAAATAATGGGTGATGCTATGAAATGTTTGAAGCGCCCTCTAGCGGCAGGTTAAAAAAACGTCAAAAAAACATTTTCACGTGATGTCTGTGGCGAAGTTTGCGGTAATCGCTTCAAAATGAATATACATGATAACCATAATGCAAACAACACCTGTGCGCGAAAAAAAATAATTACGTAATCAGACCGGAAGTTACGATAAAAAGACCTTTAAACCTTAAAAAATGCTAGAAAATATACCGTGGTACATAATAGACAAAATTTGGCTGTATACAGCACAGTATATATAGCTCCTGAGATTTCTAGTAATGACGTCACAATGACATGATCAAGTGTCATATTACAAACAATCAAAGATTTCTAGATTCATTTTTGTTTTTCAGTTTTAAGTGCAAAATCACGTGACCCTTTCTTCCGGTCAAAACCGGAAGTGCCTTATTATTTGAAATTGGTTGAGTTAATATAGTATAGCAGAGTAAATATAGCTCTGGAGGTTTCTGGCGATGACGTCACAATGACGTCATCAAGTGTCATATTACAAGCAAATCAATATTTCCATATGTAATCTTTGAAAATCAATATAAAATCAACTGCTACAGATTTGATTTTGTTCTTTATGGCAAACGATACAATATTCCAGGGTCGTCATTTTTGGTATATTAAGTGCAAAATCGCGTGACCCTTCCTTCCGGTCGAAACCGGAAGTGCCTTATTATTTGAAATTGGCAAAATTTGCTTTCAACGATTCGAGTGTTTGCCTAGGCAGCACTGTACAAATATTTTACAGGTGACGTCATCAAATGTTAGAGCACCCTCTAGCGACATGTTGAAAAGTCAAACACGGATTTAAACATGCATATTTTGAGATGATGTGTGTGGCAAAGTTTGCGGTAATCCACGGCCCAACACCGTGTGGTTGTTCCTTCAACCTCTAGTTATTATTATTGATTTTTGGGGGATAAGGTATTTTAAGCATGGTTGCTCTTGTTTTCATTGTACTTGATAGCATATGTGGAGAGCAATCCAATAGTGATTAAATTCGCTTTTGGCAATCGTTCAGGGGCGTTATCAGAATTTCTTATATTCTGTTGGTTTGTTTAGAACGTGTTACACCGGCCTGCTAGCTAAAATCTTTGTTATAATTTGCGTCTTTATGTGTTCTTAACTTATTCATTTATTAATAATAAATGAATTAATGAATGAATGAATGAATTAGAGCATTTCATTTTGTTTAAAGAAAGTAATGAAAAAAAGTTCAAAACTGCTGTTGAGTACCATGGACGTCGCCAGGTTTTTGTTTCTAGAGGGGGCAAAGCACTCATCAGAAGTGTTGAAAAAGTCGCCGGCTGCGGAGAAATCGCAAAGTGGTTGGAGGCGGGGACATGCTTCGACCTTTGGATGCGCTGTTCCTAAACGCGTAATATACGAATTTATGTTTAAAAAAAATGGTCCCGTTGGCAATGCCTCCCGTTAAATATACATTATATCAACAGTAACATAATACTTCGAATCTCTCTTAGTCTTCTTCTTATTTTTTCTTTTTCACTTTTTCCCTTTGTTTTAGGCTGGGGGGGGGGGGGCAAGCGCCCCCCTTGCCCCATCCAAGCGACGCCCATAACTTTTATTTTGTTTCCAATAAGAGGTCCTAATCATTACAAATAATCGGGAATTGGACTTCAAATAAATACATACAGAGAACCTCCACACTTTGTTTACCTTGCATCATACGTTATTACCATGAATATTTGCTGTTCACATTTGTTCGCTGTGATGTAGTGCCTTGATGATCAGCGTTGGCTTTAAGGCTGCAGTAAGACTAAATCATGAGGTCTTGGCCTTAAGGCCTGAGGGCAAAAGCCCTGACCTTGGCCATGACCTGGAGGAATGAAAGCCTTTCATTTATGAGTAAAGGCTTTTCAGGGCCTATAAATGTTATCTTTTTTTGATCAGGTTTATATTTATAGTTATTTATATATTAGGCAAGATTCAGGGATAATCAATTGATGTTAATTTGTTGGAAAATTCTGAGAAGATCGCCGCCGGTCAGATTTCTTTTAAAAAACATGGGACTTGTATACTGGCATCAGATTGCCTTAAAGAAAAAAATAGGACTTGTGTACTGGATAAGATTTCTTTAAATGAAAAATGGACCTTGCATACTGGATCAAAAAAGGGACTTTTATACTGGCATCCGATTTTCTTTCAAATCACTTGAAGACAAAGTTTTCCAATTTGACACAAAGAACACAAACAGTTCACACTTTTGATGAGGCAGATCTGATAACAAAGATGGCGCTGAACACAGCATTGTCATCAAGTCATATGTGACACGGTTTATAAAGAGCATGGGATTTTTCAAAAAAGGCTTCCATGTTGAATATGCGAGGATGCAAACTGTCCAGACTTGAATTGATTCTATGAGGTTGTGATAGGAATTCCTATTTGATCCGCATAAATGTCTTGAAACAAAGTCCTACATTGGCACTAGCTAGAGACATCATATTAATTCAGACTTACCGGTACATTATAGACGAACCACGGAGCTATAAAAATAGCTCCATGAACAATCGTACTGCAACTTGCAGCAATTAAGACCCATTCAGCATGACTCGATCCACTCGTTCCAGGTTTCATCGTCCAGAAAACTTAACATGCCTCCTACAATAGTATGTTCAAGCTCACAGTAACACAGTATATTATACTGGCAATCGATCTTTGCTTACAAGTTACAGGCAGAAGTGAGGCACTTATTTCATACAAATATTCAGTTTTGAATTCTGCCATGTCCAGTTGAATGCACATCTGTACTGCTTCTTGTAGTGCTGTGATTCAAACTGTACTGGTTTTCAAACTTCCCACACACTCAGTGTAGCTGAGGAGCTGTGTGGGTGACCTTTCGTGAAACCTGACCCCTACATGGTTAATACACTGTGTATATGGAATCACGCGTGGGTTATGCATGGGTCACGCACTGCACAGGGCACACAAGGTCACACATGTGGTTGTGGGGAACAGGATACAGTGTACCCTGCAATATACATGTACACATGTACAAGTATGCATGGGCTTTATGTACAAGAACTGTTTAGTGTATACATGTACATGTATTGGGGCAATATTTGTTTATGTATGTATTTATGACGGTGTGTTCTTATTTGTGTTTTAGTTTTAATTTATGTACATTGTATATTGGATGGTATTCTCTTATTCTTTGGTAATTTATGTGGTAGCATAATTAACTATCATATTTTTTAAATTCGCACATATATGTAACTAAGGCGAAGTAAAAAAAAACAAACATGTTTCTCGTCCCCGCCAGCTTCCTTTTTGGAGGCCGCATGGATTTTTTAATTATTTTTTAATTTAAAAAAATGCAGTAAAAAAACACCGTGCCAACAAGGTTAAAGCATATGCAAACTGTTATATTGTAGACCAACACAACTGTAAATGACTGTAAATATGTTCAGTTCTCTTGTCCAACTTGTCTTTCATTTTAAAAGTGTCTTTGAACACTGGACTAACACCAACGATTGCAGGATTTTTTTTTTGGCCGCCATCTTTAAAAAAAAATAATAAAAAATAAAAAGCCCCTCTAAGCTTCCTCCTTTTTTTTTCAAAATTCTGGACGAGAAACATTTTTTTTTATTCGGCCTAAATATACATTCGGCAAATATATCATTTGTGTGTGTGTGGTATTTAGCATGGTATAACAGAAGTACCACAGAATATCGAAGGTACCACACACATTTATGTGGTACTCTCCTCCAATTCCACTGACCTGTGGTTTGTGTGGTATTTAGTAAGTACAACAGAAGTACCACAGGATATCAAAGGTACCACACACATTTATGTGGTACTCTCCTCCAATTCCACTGACCTGTGGTAGTTTATGTGGTATTTAGTAAGTACAACAGAAGTACCACAGAATACCGAAGGTTCCACACACATTTATGTCGTAATTCCACTGACCTGTGGTAGTTTGTGTGGTATTTAGTAAGTCCAACAGAAGTACCAAAGGATATCGAAAGTACCACACACATTTATGTGGTACTCTCATCCAATTCCACTAACCTGTGGTAGTTTGTGTGGTATTTAGTACAGTACAGCAGGAGTACCACAGGATATGTGGCAAATACCACACTTTTCTCAAATCCTAATGTTCTGTTGTACTTTGTGTGGTACCTACATGTACCACAAGAATACCACAGGACAGCGTCGGCATTACACATACATTTGTGTGGTACTCTGGTCATATATATACTTTTCCTGTGGTAATTTCTGTGGTAAACATATGTACCACAGTACCACAGGAATACCACAGGACATGTTCGTAAGGGGGGGGGGGGGGTTCAATGGCCCATCCCCTGATCAACAAGTGTGGGGAAATATCCTACCCGTTCCCCTGGATTTACCTCCATAACACAAAACAGGCTCATTGCATGGTGGGAATACCGACAAGCAAATTACTACGTATTTAACACATGATCAGGCCCGGATGTGAATATTTTTCTCCCAAACGACATCCGAATACATGGTATTTTAGCGCCCTCTACGATACTTTTATGATTCGCACGCAGGTATATTATTATTTGTTTCCCCACCAATTAAGCAGTACGACAGCTCAGTCGATGGAATGTAGGACTCAACACCGCAAGAAAGCGGGTTCGAATCTCGGTTTTTACTCGCAATTTTTTTTCCTTTGCTGACCTGAGGCTTTGGAGATTTTTTTTTTTAAAGAGTAATGAAGTCCCAATTTCATAACGTTCCAATTCACTTTTTTTCTCTCATTTCATATTTTCTTCTCATGTTTTTTTTAATTAAAGTCATGTCCAAGACGCCATAGCGTACGTCCCATTCTATGCGGACGTCATTTGGGAGAAAAAAAATTCGCGGCCCGGATTAAGTGTTTCGTAGGCCCTAGGCACAAGTGTGACGTGAGAATCGTTGATGGAGGGACTGGGAATCAGTCTAGTTAACGTTCAAGGTTAATTACAGCTGCATGGCACCATAAACTTCCCAGTTTCCATTGGACTGTACTAATACGTAGCCGGTACGCGACCAGTATAGACGTACATGTACATGTACATTGAATACCGTTGGAGTTAAAACAGTAACTGCTTACAGTACAATTATTGAATCTGTACACTAAAGAACAATGGCGTTGACACGTTCAAGGACTAGGCTTTTCTTGATGGTTTTGATCGGATTTACACTGTTGGTGTCAGTCGGCAAAGCCCAGGTAAGAACGAGGTTTTATTTTATTTCCAACAGGATTCTCAGGCACCGTCTCACAAGGCAGAGCAGTTACAGTATTGGAAAGTCAGGAAAGGAATGTTTATGTGTATCTGAGTCAAGGCAATCAGAATAATTGTGTTTGACCCAACTCTTTTTCCGGAGCAGGCAAAATTTACTCTTTTCGAGTCAACACTCACTCCATCCATCGAGGAAAATTCAGAGTAACATTCATTTCACCAAAAAGATCCAATTTTTCAGTCGTGTTTGGCCTTAAATGATGGTTAATTCTAAAGTTGTTCGATTTTAAATTAAAGTGATTTCACTAATACAAATCTGTCCATTGTTTTACTTTTCCAATATTTGAAATTACATTTCGAGAACGATAGAAAACATTGGGAGATAGGATCTTCGAAAAATAATATTTGGTCCTTATTCAGTGGCGTAGCCACCGGGGCGTGGGGCGACCGCCCCCATGAAACCTTGTCCCCCCCCACCCGCCAGTCGCCCCCACTGAGATTTTGAGTTTCTAAAAAAAAAGTATCATTGATCTAAATCTAAATAGTCGCGAATGATCCACATGATGACCACTGAGAAACGACCCTTCGACCGGCGACCGCGGACCAGTAAGCTGACAACCGGCGTGACATAGCGCATAATGATAATCTAAAATGCGTATTAACACCCACTGCACTGCTCGCTCACACCACGGAACACGTATTATAGACAGGTGGTCCGTGGGTCACACAGTTTCAGTCAGCGGTATCACGCGAATCGGCCACGCACAAACGTTTTCCTCCATTCATATAAGCTAAATAATAATAATAGACCAATTAAAATTCCTTAAAATCAGTGGCGTAGCCACGGGGCCGTGGGGCGACAGCCCCCGAAACCTTGTCGCCCCCCCCCCCACTGAGATTTTGAGTTTCTAAAAACATTATCATTGATCTACATGACGCCATGGGCGTCAATCCTGGGGGGACAGGGGAACTGGGTCCCCCCACACTTTTTGAAGGGTGGGGGACACAATATCAAATGTCCCCCCCCCCCAGATTTTTGAACTCGTGTCTCATTTACAGGGCCCTATTATGAACTACACTGTATCTTTTGCTAAGAAAATATTGGTTAAAGTGGTCAGAATTTGCCTCAGATAGCACCACAGAGCATTTAGAATCCAAATTTTTTTCGGGGCCCTAAAGCGGGCACCGAACCCCACGCCTATAGTTCAGAATTCTGGTAGCTGATTCAATGACTCCAACCTCGAAAACAATGTTCAAAATTTTTCTTATGCCTTTAGCTGAGAAAACCTCGAAAAATATGTTTAAATTATTATCTTTTGTGCTAAGATAATTATTGGTTAAAGTGGTAAGAAATTGCCTCAGATCACACCACAGAGCATCGAGAATCCATTTTATTTCGGGGCCCTTAAGCGGGCCCCGAACCTACGCCTATAGCTCAGAATACAGATAGCTGATTCAGTGACTCCAACCTCGAAAACGAAGTTCAAATAATTATCTTTTGCTAAGAAAATATTAGTTAAAGCATGGAGGAAGGTGGTAAGAAATTGCTTCAGATCACACCACAGAACATCTAGAATCCAATTTTTTTCGGGGCCCTTAAGCGGGCCCCGAACCCCCACGCAGTAAAAGCTTCGCGCTTCGCGCTCGCATCAGTTCTGATCAAGGTATGTCCCCCCCCCCTTTTGAGGAGCGATTGACGCCCCTACATGACGCCCCCCATGAATTGGTCCAGCCCCCCCCCCCCAGCGCCCCCCACTGAAAAATTCCTGGCTACGCCACTGTCCTTATTACACCAAAATCTCTCTTAAATACAATCTTTTCGTAGGTTGCAGAGGGACCGATATTCTATAGATTGTTTGCACTGTAGGCATCTTGAAGGTGGTGCTTTTGTTCCCCTTCGGAAACCATGAGTAAACATTTTGTACACATTCGTTGTTACTGAGTTGATAGTCAAGACACCTCAAAGATGGCCACTGAATGCAACTTGTCTATAGGGTCTTGTGTTAGCCATCCCTGTACATTTATGTTCAAAGCGAACATTTTGACTTAAAACTCTTCCACCTCCAAGCTATAGCTGCCCCAACTATCACCAAATGTATATTTACAAATGTGTAATTTAGTTTGTAAATTAAGAGCTTTCAGGGGATAGGACGTCTCTTAAATCAGGTTCATCCTCACAAATATACTCATAAAATTCGAGTGATTATGCTTCCATACGGTTAATTAACGGATCAAATGGAAACATTAAACCCGGCGTTATGTGACAGAGGGCTACCCCCTTCCCCGTGTCCCTAAACCCTGTACACACCACCGACTGTTGCTACCTAGCCCACCCCCCCCCACCCCATATCTCGAACGAATTCCAGACATTCTGGTATAAAAATTATGACCAACACAAGGGGGGGGGGGCTCTGTCACATATCTTGCTGCGTATGGGGAAAACCGCCGACAGGGGTTGTTGCGAAATGGTGTTTGGTTTTTGGAGGGGAATACCAATGACCTAATGTGCGCGGTATTTTTTCATTCAGTTTGTTTCGCCAACCGTTCCTTTTCGCAGAGGAGCCTTCTCAGTGACGTTTTGTCAATGGAACAAAATCGCATTGAATATTACAGTATTTCGGCGAGTGTTTACTTAATTGTATGACAAATCGGTGGGAAAACCGCATAAAGAGGCGGTTGTGAAATGATGGTTGGTTTTGGAAGGGAAAGTCCAATTACATCATTACACCGTGTTTATCCAATTCAGATAATTACACCAACCGGTACAGGCCACGTTGGGGAGCCGGAGCTTCGTGATTTGTCTGCCCACGAACAAGTGTCATCAGGGCCACAAACAGCTTTAAATTGTTACTGAGTTTACTAACTTCACCGTTATATCATAATTATTAAACTTATACATATTCATGAGCCAAACGCGCTTCTTTCAATGACAGATGTTCCAAGACGCATTAAAATAGCCATTCTTCACAGGCGCTGAAGATTTCTTCCGTTTTCTCCTTGTACATTAAATCTCCGTGAGTTCTTTTCTCAATAATGATACACAGCATTAACCTGAAACTTTGAACCAACATCATTCCTGATCCTGAAGTGTGTATTTAACTCTGACGTTATGCCGACGTCATCAGGTATCAAATTACAAGTGATTTTATCTAGAATATTTTTTTCCTCGATCATAACTCGTGAACAAGTACAAAGATCGCTTTCAAATTGGGAGATCTGATAGATCATACCTTGATGAACATTTCTGATGTTTAAAGGCACAGTCGTCTGACCTTTCCATCCGGGGTTACCTACCGATTGTCAAATATGAATTGATTCAAAGTACCGAAAGAAGTGTTATTACAAAAGCAAACGGAATTTCTTCAAAGCGGTTCAGCGGATGAAGATGGAAACTCGGTCGAATATGAACCGTTGTCCACAGATGTATTAAATTTATGACGTCATTATCGCGTCATCTAAGGGCGGATCCAGAGAGGTTAGTGTGTGTGTGTATGTGGGGGGGGGGGGCTGACGCTGTTTGATTCCCGGGCACAAATACGGCTGAACTTTTACATCCAGGGATACCGAAAGTGTAATAAAAAGTGAATGTACTGTAACGTACGTTGACCGGATCCTGGGTTGTCACACGCCAGACGAAGGAAACCACATTCGTCAGGGTTTCGGGGCTCGAGGCCATTTATTCTTGCCACTTCCTTTATACGGGGCTCTCTCTTTATACAACTCACAACAACAACAACTTGCACACGTTATACAAAATGTCACACTACTGAGTCGGCGCAGTCCGGCAACGAGTCTCCCTGGCCCAGCAGCAGGGGTCCCAATGCTACGGTTGCACCGTGGGTCCGTGCTGGTGCCCTCTGCCGGCGGCCCGGCACCGACGTTACAGTACATTGAAAAAAGAAGATTTTACTTTAAGTATATAATTTTAGCAAATGTTATGTGAAGGATGCCAAGCACAAAATATGTCATGATGACGTTATCACTTAAAAGCGCGCCCGCAGGTGGCACGTCAAACACATTTGTCAACATCTTGCCAAATTGCCTATAAACATCCTTTGGACAAAAGCAAGTTACTTTAGTTTACTAAAATTCAAAATGATGACGTAATCAAACCGATCAGTTTTTGAGGTTTTAAAATTGTTTGTGGGGAAAATCAAGCAATTTATTCAAATGGTCAGTGGGGGATGCTGAACAAAAAGGAAGTCATGATCACCTCACCACACAAAAGGGCCCTAGCAGTACGTCACAGAAAAATGACTGTTTTCATATTTTGGAAAGGACCTTACAGAATTTTACCACATTGCAACTTAATATGTTTTGAGGCAAATCGATATATTTTCAAAGTTGCATAGCAATGCCAATCCCGGGACATACCGTTATTTCGTTTTACCGTTTTGGATTTCCTCAAAAACAAAAACGGTAAACGAACCATTGACCGTTTTGTCGTTTTACAGTTTTGTAAAACGGTCAAACGGTTTTAAGTCACAAAAAACAATTATCTTGTTCTTATTTTTGTAAATTGTAAAAAGCGATAAACGGTTAGTTGCTTTATTTTTAGAGTGTTGCTTTACAAAAACATGACAATGTCAAAACGGTCAATAGTCTTATCGACCATTTTTTTAAATTCAGGTTTAAGTTGGCAATTATAGCAATGCACCTTGGAATGTTAATGTGACCGTGTCCTTGGGACGGTCACTGCCTGTGAAATTGCCCTCTTTACATTTATGTCGTTCTAGTTCTCGCAACAGAATTTGAGAATATTAGCTATTGAAGAGCCGCGCTGGACTTCAATTTCCTCCAACCATGGAACAATAATTGCTCCATGCTCCAACACATCTGCAACTTCTTCATACATCTTACCATGGACCATCCTGTATCCATTGTGAAATGCCAGCCCCCCCCCCCCCTTGGTTGTTTTTTTGCAACTCTTCAAGCCCCACCTACTGAATCGCAGTAGATGGGGGTCAGGGTCACGCCAGGAATCACACACGCACGAATTATGCCGAGGTAACACTTCTTCGTGGCCGTCATCCCCTTGCCTCCATCCCCGGGCCTTGCCCACCATGTACCGCCACAAAATGCACAACGGACTGTTAACTATGACACTGAAGTAAAAGAAAAAACAGTATGTATTGAATACTGACCGTTTTGCTGTTTTTCAAAGTTATTTGTGTAAAACTGTAAAACAAACATCATTGATCGTTATGCTGTAATGAAATTTATGAAACTGATAAAACGGAATAACTGTATTTATCGTAATACCGTTTGCCGTTTTACAAAACTGTAAAACGACAACACGGTCATTGGTTCGTTTACTGTTTTTGTTTTTGAGGAAATCCAAAACGGTAAAACGAAATAACGGTATGTCCCGGGATTAATGCCGCCACAGCAGTGCCGTTTTTCAAATTGAACAATATAATTCCGTACCCAATATCGACTGTTGCACAAATAATATCAGCTGCATTTTGTTAATGGTTCACATCCAAATGAACACAGAAATAGCCTCTGATAAGGAGAGAAATTCTTCGAACGGTCGGGTGCACACTTACAAGGAGCTTCTTTATCCCCGGTTCTGGTCGACATATTCATGGAAGAGTTGAGCTGACCGCCACCGCCACAAAAGACCGCAGACTATGTCATTGGCTCTGGTACATTGATGACACCTTCATCATCTTGATACATGGGCAGGAGAATCTGCTGTACTTCTAAGAACACTCAGCGGACTTAACCGCTTCATCTAATTCACCATGGAGCCAGAAAGAGATGGCAATATTTCGTTTCCTTATGTTGAGGTTTCCAGATAGTAGGACAGCACCCTCACCCGCAACATCTACCGGAAACCTACGCACACAACTTCATATCCCGACAGCAGTTCCTTTCATCACTCCAAGATTAAGATGCCTGTCAGCTCGGCCCTAGTCAGGAGGTCGTACAACATCTGCGACAAGAAAAACCTACCCTAGAAAGCATATCAACACAGCACTACGACGAACCGGATACAAGCCAAGCCGTATCAAAACCCATGATTCCAGAACCACCCCCGACCAGAGGGTCTTCTACACCCAATGTCAACTACACTAGTTCCATTACCCTCACTACTTCTTCAGTACTTTCAACCACATTCTGTGTACTCTCCACAAACACGGCATTCAGGTTTTCCACACACAGCCCCTAAAGACCGAGAACTTGCTGCAATCACACAAGGAAAGGCAAGAACCCAAGCGCAGACCTGGAGTGTGCAGAACCCCCCTGGCGAAGTAGCAAATTGTACATCGGCGAGACTGGCAGGAACCTCCATACCAGACTCAATGAATGTAACCTATATAGCAGACGCAGATATGTTGACAATTTTGACAACACACCGAAGATCATCAGATCACTGGCTCCCCCGCCGCATCAGGGAGGCCATCGAAAATTTCAAGTACGACACAGTACACCAACACATCGGTGCCTTCATCAGTGACATCTGCCGCCCCATCCTCACCACTCAGTCCAACGGGTCTTCTATACCCAATGACAACTTAGTTTAATATCCACCTTATAGGCAGTCTATGGGTCCCCTACACTTGGCAACCTTCCCTTTCTCTCCCTTCCTCCACACCTCAGGGCCCCCATGCAGGGAGAACAGTTCATTGACAATTGAATTGGCTACCCCTGTAAAATAACACGAACTAGCAATACGCCTCACCGATCTTCATGCATCCCCTGCTTCTGCATGGACTCCACACCGATATGCCTCACTGATAAGCGCCAGCATCCCCTGCTTAATACTTTATAGACACTGGTTTGAGGCAGGGATTTTAAAAATTATAGCCATCTCATGGCAGACTCAGAATTTTTCTTTACTTTGAATAAACTTAGATTAACGTATGATTTGAAGAGTAATTTCATTGTATATAATGGTTTTCTAAAAGCCATTACCCGAGAATGGAAAGAAAACAAATTAAGGGTCAGAATGAGTGTGATCTCCTGATTACTATTTTTTTTTTATTAAAAATTTACAACTTTCTCCTTGATACAATTAGAACTATCCCGGGTAAAAGTATTGACAAATGGACCGAGATGTATCAGGTACATGAAGATGATTGGAACCGTATTTTTATGCTACCGTTGAAATGTGCGTTGGATGTTAAATGTAGAGAGTTCCAATTTAAATTTGTGCACAGGTTAAAGGTACATAATGACTTTCTTCACAAAATTGGCCTGTTTCTGTGAAACCGTTCTGGAGAAAAATGTGCAGTTATTTTTTAATTGTTTTTTTCGTTTCTTGTTTTTGGAAGAAGGTAGAGGAATGGTTAACGTTAATTTGTAACGTCAATATTGTTCCTGCAGAATTTTCTATTATGTTTGGTAATAATATTTATGACCCTGACCTTTTTGTCAACTATGTAATTATCTTGGGTAAGCAGTACATTTATAAATGTGAGTGTGAAGAGAAGCCTCCTCAAATCAATCATTTTATGAATTTAGTTAAACTGATGGAGAGAATCGAATTTTATATTGCAATTAGAAGGAATAAATTAGCTACCCATCAAAGAAAATGGTATCCATTGATGTAATTCAGTGGTTCCTTCTTGCTCTTTCACCAATATATAATATATTTCTGCCATTTCTGAATTGTATGATCATAATATCAATGTATTTGTTTTGTAATTATTAATGCACTGATGAATTAAAAAAAACGATGATGTCTGTTCATATTCTGTTTTTACAAACCAGAACAATTTATTGGGGAATTCAATAAAATTTCCTTTATTTGTATTTGGCAGAGTGTCACCACTGAACCACCTACGGTCTCTGTGGAAACACAACCACCTCCCTCGTTCGCTTGTAGTAGCAACTGTGACGAATGCCTTGGCCCAGCGGAAAACGAGTGCACCAAATGCGACGAAGGGTTCAGCCTGTCTTTGGTTGACGGAACAAACCAGGGAATGTGCGGCCAAACTCCTTTCGCTGGCATGGGAGGCGTCCCCGGCTTTGTCGCAATTGTTGTTGCCGCTGCTCTAGCCATCCTGGTGACGTGTTTTGTCTGCTGGTGCTGTCGTCGTATGAGGCGTTTAAGACGTGATAATGAACGTGAACGTGTGAGTATAAAAATCTCAACGGTCACAGTTACTTTGAATATTGAATAATAACCATGCTTTGAGAGTGCCCCCAGCAACATAACCATGGAATTATATCAAGTAATTGTATTTCACAAAGTTGGAGTAAAAAGTACACCAAGGAAAGGCGATATTTGAAGTATTTTCACTCGAATTGCTTTCTTCAGCAAACATCCTTCGCTAGTATACAACGTGAGTTAATGACTGTAACGGCGGCTATATTTTCCTTTTCTTCGAAACAACTTTGTGTCATACGATGTTTGAGATTCTTTTGACACACGGGAAGAGTTACTGGAATCAACCAGCTAATACAACAAAACACAATGTGAATACGATATTTTTAGTTCCATTGATTATATGTCACCACACAAATGTAATTCACAAAAGACGCCTAAAGGGACTTTTTGGAGGTTGCTTCCGTGATCACTTAAAACAACTAACTTTGTCCAATTTCAAGTCATCTAAAATGTTTTCCCACATGAAGTTGTCAACAAACAGAACCACTTGATATATTAATAGGAATTTATATAAAAAAATAGGAAGGAAGGGAATATTTATAAAAGGAAAGAAAAGAAAAATGTTTAACGCAACTGTACTTGCGGCGGGTGCATACCTATGTTTCCCAATACCTGTGTTCCCCAATACCTAAACCCCAACCCTAAGGATTTTGGGGAACATCCGGTTGACGCCCATATGGCTTAGTTTCCATTTCCGTCCCATCCACATTCAGTAGGTTGAAAACGGTGAAATCCAATGCCATTTTTCTGGTGTTTGATTTTCGAGTCAAGAACACTTTGTCAATTGATGTTATTGTCACACCTCGTTTATTTCCTTTAATACAGATCGGCCACTTACCAGTGGTGACGCCACCATCGGTGACGCCACCACTGGTAAGTGTACACGTTTCACACTTTCAACCCCTTCTTCGGAATGCTTCAGGTCGTTTCATGCTTTTGCAAAGAAAACCAGAAACAAATGGCGGATACATTATCATTTTTAATGCCATTCATAATAATTTCATTACGGAAGAGGGGTCATTCCCGGGCCTAACTTAAGTCTGTTAGGTTCACGTCTGACACCTATTCGGGTGAAGACAATCTTCCAAAAGAGAATCTACTCAGAGCGACCTCAAGGCTCAAGGTGTAGGTCCCATTTGTAGGAAATATACCGTCAATTGTAACTAATCTTTAACTCACTGCATATTACACAATACCTGTAACAAAGACACCATAATTGTCAGTACAAGCAATACAATTTATCGACTTACGCTAATACTCGAACTCAAAAGCAATATTCATCGTTCTTAAACAACCAATCTCCATTCGGGGTTCAGGAATTCTTCTTTTTTATTTACAATTAATTAATTAAAATTCTGTAGTGGGGCGGCATCAAAAGATCTTGCCGTCTTGTGAAAAACAAAACAAATACATTCAAATGTGTATTGCCGGCAATCGGGGACCCCTTATTGTCCCTCTTTTGTTTGTGCTCTTGAAGGCCTCCCATATGTTTTGTACATGATCGTAAATTGTGGACCTTCGGGAATTGACTACTGTTTGGCTACTCTACTAACTGTTATTGTGTACTGTCAAGACCCCTGACGCGCGTACAGAACTCTGTTACATTCACACACGCGGTGTATACATTTTCTCTCTGTACATGTACTTGCATTGCTGTAGTTGTGTAGTGTGTATTACAGTGTTGAAAAAATAGTGCTCTTCAGTGCCGAGCCAAGAAATCGAGAATAAACCAGGTTATTACAGTTCATTACAGGACCCTATTGTCCTCTATTGTTCAACGGGGTAACTAATGGCTATTCGTATAGCCTTGAAGAAGATATTTAGAAGGGGGACACCTGAAATTCTCTTGTAAAGGGTGCCTAATTTGCATATATCGTTAATACCTGCCGTGAAATACATTTATTCCCATTTTTTTTTTGGGGGGGGGGGAAATAGTTTATTTTGGGGATTCTGTTTACATGCCCTCAGTTAAAGAGCATTTTCGAAAGCATATCAGAAATCGGATGATAATGAGGACATAATAAAGATCAAAATGGCTACCATTATACCCTTAAGTCGCGGGCATTATTTACCTTTTCCTCAGATTTCATCAAGTAGTCTTCACAAAATGTAATATTTGATGAGATTCAAATTCACAAAGTTACTTACTGGCAAAATATATTACCCTGACACAAATAAATGGGAAATCGTGTGAAAAATTATAACATCCTGATATTTTGCCCCCCACCCAACAAAAAAGGGGGATGAGGTGTACATAAATTTGGCTACAAGTTAGGTGAAGGCTTGCCTAACGTGGGGCACTTGAATAAGTTCAAGGAAATCCCCCAGATAAGACACAATTGTTGTTTACAGTAATTATGTCTACGTCGAAACGTTTTCTTGTCAATAGTTTTTGGAGTTTATTTGAACTTGTTCAAGTCTCCCACGTTGGGCAACCCTTCAGCTTGTTTTTAGCCAAATTTACGGACACCTCGTTTTTCCCTGTTTTTATTTTATGAGCTAAATATCATAATGTTATCCTTGTTCACATACCATGCTTGTGTTCAGTGTTTCGGAAAACGCAGACAGCAGGGTGTTCGGGTTTGCGGTGGTTCGCGCATGCGTACATTAATCACCTTATGCCCGGTTCATAGTCGGCGCGAAAGTAGCCTTTAGTGAAGTCCCACGCGCCCATACCCGGACCATCCAGACACGTAACGCACCCCGGATGCTGGCACGTAAAAAGACTAGCACGAGCGTCGAAGCCGCGAGGGCCTTTACTATCTCGTGGAACTACCCAGTCAACACGACTGAGTGGGACCCATTTGGTCCCACTTGGGCTACTTTACGGGGCCCATGTTGGCTGCCCAGTTGGGGCCCACAGAGTTTTGTCCGCCGGCGGCACTTGTGTCCCACATGTGTAAGCCCAGTTAATTTAATGAGGGTCCTATGTGGGTGCCATTTACACTTTAACTGGGTCCTAAGTGGGCAACATGTGGGCCCTAAATGGGTCCCACTTGGGTGACCTCATGGGGCCCATGTCGGCTGCCCAGTTGGGGCCCACAGAGTTTTGTCCGCTGGCGGCACTTGGGTCCCATATGGGCAAGCCCAGTTAATTTAATGTGGGTCATATTGTGTCCCATTTACGCTTTAACCGGGTCATAAGTGAGCAATATGTGCGTATGAATGTGGGTCCTATGTGGGTCCTATGTGGGTCCCTCCTACACTTTAACTGGGTCATAAGTGGGCAAAAAGTATGTATGAATGTGGGTCCTATGTGGGTGTCTTGAACACTTTAACTGGGTCATAAGTGGGCAATACGTACATATGAATGTGGGTGTTGTGTGGGTCCCTCCTACACTTTAACTGGGTCATATGTGGTCAATATGTACTAATTGATATGGGTCCTTTGTTTGCTGCTAAGCTGGCTCAAAAGTGGGTCCCATATAGGCACTGTGTAATTAATACAAAGGTAAGCAGCAGGTGAAGCATGGGCTCATTATGGGCACTCCACAAGATGACACTGGTTTAATACTTGGCAGTCTCAGTGAGCTCTCGTGCAGTTCGGTTTTGACTCTAATTCAGGTCATGGAGAATGCGAGAAGAAAAGCAAACACTAAACCAGTGAGAGACAATAATCGTATAAGTTCTCAAAAGAAAAAAATGTGTACTTTAATAAATCGGAATTTCCAATAACAATAATCATAACAATTTATACAATTCTGGAATTTGTACAATTCTGCGTCGCAGCATGTTTTTAACAAAACAAGGTTTCGTTACTCCAAGCTTTGCAGATTTTATTATTTAATGACACGAAAGTCATATTTCTAGAATAATGATTCCACAAGCAGCAAGACACTTCTTAGTTCTCTGCATTTCAAACCTAGAAGACTTAAATCAAAATTACGTCAATGTGTACAGACCGAGCTAGTAAACCATAATTAGCTGTTGCAATGTTTGTAATGCATTGCAATTAGAAACACCAAGCTAGTAATACCTTACTCTCTAGAGTTCATCATTAACTGAATATGCGCCAGAGATGTAAGTCTCATCAACAATTAGCGTCTATACAAAGTGTTCCATAATTATGGTTGTATACCATTACGAGCCACTTGTCTAGCACAGATACATGTATTCCAAAAAAAACACAATCTTTTGGAATTAACTGATATGAAGATAATCTGTAATCTGAAGATTTTTCCACACATTAAATACCTGGGGAAAAAATCTTTTCATGGGCAGGTTTACTCGACATCAAAGTTGGTTTGCCAATTGTCTTTAACAAAAATGCATGATATCTTATCAAGTTTAGTCTCATTTTACCACAGACTGTAATTAACATCCTTAATTTTTATCTGAATATCTACACGTACTTTATAGATGCATCCTAGAACCATCTGAAGCAGATAATGTCTTGTTCAGTCAATTACTAACTTGCTGCAGATTGTTTCATATCTCATTTCTCTCGCTGGGCCCTTTTCCATCTCTGTCATGTCTGTCTCTGTCCCCCGCCAACCAGCAACTTGGATCTCTTCGCAATGGGTTGGACTGTTCTCCTTTGGCATTGAGAACAAACAAAGAAAAAAAAATGAAAAAAAGGCAAACTAAAACCAAAAGCAAGAATCTCATGGTCTGGAAGAAGCATGTCATTAAGACAGTTGTAACTTGTACTATAAGGGGTTTCAACTTTTTTCATTCGTAAAATTCTCCAAAACTACTTGTACAAGAGGTTCCTAACAACGATCAAAAGTTGTGATTTGAAAAAAAGCATTTTGTACAATGTCAATGTTCCATTTACTTGCTTTTTTGGATAATTTTCGGATCCCTAAAAACGATCAAAGAGTATTGTCTGTTGCATAGAAATGTATACGTCGATCGTGAACCGATATATACATACATATTGGGTGATTGATATAGAGGCAACATTCGCAAAGAGTCTTAATTACATCATATCATTATCGAATAACAAATAATGTAACAATTAATGTAATCTAAATGTCGTAGGGATACAAATGGCATAAGCTTGTCTTTAAGAAATATTAGAAATATTTGAAAATACAAATCAGTACAAACTTACCAGTACTAAGCATGATCCCTGTCCAAACTGAGACCGGGATTCAGCAAAAAAACTTGCACTACATGCCGTGAGTCACATCTTGATACGAGAACTTAAGTTTGACACAGTTTGATGTACCATGACCTTATGAATAACTACTGTTTTCTTCCAAAAACGATGAACTTGTACATTCCCTGTCTCCAAACTAAATTCAAATGAACCACTACCAGCCACACTGCAGTAACGGTTTTCTGTGGTATGCAAGGTCAAGAGTGTCGCTTGACCCCAGTACAGTGCCGCACCGAGAGTGGGCACGGAAGGGGTGTGTGGTGGAAAAGTACTGTGTACAGCCCACCGCGCCCATGTATCCCACACAATGGACCCACTTAAACAAGCCCTATCAAACCCCAGTACGTAGACAGCCCGCGTACCCCACCAAATATCCACATTTGACCCATGTGCTTTGCCCATTTAAAGCCAAGCCCACTGAAACCCCACCGTCATCCCACCCAGGTTTCACATGGGAAAGCCCACTATTTGTCCACTCAATATACAGCCCACCACGCCCAACTATACCTCACATAGGGCCCACTTGGGCAAGCCCCATTACATAGACAACCCACGTAGCCAACCAAATTCCCACATTGGACCCATATACTTTGCCCATTTAATGCCCAGCCCACTGAAAACCCACCGTCATCCCACATAGGTTTTACATGTCTAAGCCCATTATTTGCCAACTCAATATACAGCCCACCGAGCCCAACTATACACCACACAGGACCCACTTGGGCAAGCACATTACATAGACAGCCCACTTAGCTCACCAAATCCCCACATTGGACCCATTTGCTTTGCCCATTTAATGCCTTTATAGCCAAATTAAGACCCACGGTCATCCCACATAGGTTTTACATGGGAAAGCCCACTATTTGTCCACTCAATATACAGCCCATTGCGCCCAACTATACCCCACACAGGGCCCACTCGGGCAAGCCCATTACTTAGACAGCCCAAATAGCCCACAAAATCCCCACATTGGACCCATATACTTTGCCCATTTAATGCCCATGCCCACTTAAACCCCACCGTCATCCCACACTTGATCCACGTAGGCAGCCCATTTGAAGCCCAAGCCCACCACAGCCCATCAAACCCAACCATAACCCACATGGGGTCCACTTGGGCGTGCTGGCTGGGTAATCACTTATTCATTTATTCACGTAATACAAATCAAGAAATATAAACCAATCATCTAACGGTGGTTTGCGGTTACCAGCAACAGCACGCGCGCCATGGCGTGCGTGCTGTCTGGCGCCAGACGACGGCTGATTAACGTTAGTAATTCTTCGTTAATTCTTACGTTAGTAATTCTTCAAACTGGTTCATAATTAACTCGTGAACAAGAACAAAGATCGTTTTCAAATTGTGTGATCTGATAGATCATACCTTAAGGAACATTTCTGATCTTTAAAGGCACAGTCGTCTGACCTATCCATCCGGGGTTACCTTCCGATTGTCAAATTTAAATTGATGCAGAATACCGAAAGAAGTGTTATTACAAAAGCAAGCGGAATTTCTTCCAAGCGGTTCAGCGGATAAAGATGGAAACTCGTACGAATATGAACCGTTGTCCACAGATGTTTTAAGATTGATGACGCCATTATCGTATCATCTAAGGGCGGATCGCAATTGTTGTAGCGGCTGCTCTGGCCATCCTGTTGACTTTTTGTCATACGATGTTTGAGATTCTTTTGACACACGGGAAGAGTTACTAGAATCAACCATCTAATACAACAATACACGATGTGAATACGATACTTTTAGTTCCATTGATTATAAGTCACCACAAAAATGTACTTCACAAAAGACGCCTAAAGGGACTTTTTGGAGGTTGTTTCTTTGATCACTTAAAACAACTAACTTTGTCCAATTTCAAGTCATCTAAAATGTTTTCCCTCTTGAAGTTGTCTTTTCTTCTGTCAAGGTTAACAAGTTGCTTTTAAATATATGGGCTCCGTATGCCAGCAAAGAGGGCACCCTTTTACCTATCAACGACATCCCATGGTCGGGGCATTTAGCTGGTTTTACCTATCAACGACATCCCATGGTCGGGACATTTAGCTGGTACGCACGTACACTAGGGAATTTGTACTATGTGGTACGGCCACGCGTCGCGGCAAAATTGAAGTCAGGCAAGATGGCGTCGGTCTGTCACCCCCAACTGTACTTTCTTTGCCAGTGAGGGGGTACTTGTGAACAGAACGGATAGACGTCCAGGTTTACAAACAGAACCACTTGATATATTAATAGGAATTTATATAAAAACATAGGAATGAAGGGAATATTCGAAAAAGGAAAGAAAAGAAAAATGTTTAACGCAACTTGCGGCGGGTGCAAACCTATGTTTCCCAATACCTGTGTTCCCCAATACCTAAACCACAACCCTAAGGATTTTGGGGAACATCCGGTTGACGCCCATATGGCTTAGTTTCCATTTCCGTCCCATCCACATTCAGTAGGTTGAAAATGGTGAAATCCAATGCCATTTTACGGGTGATTGTTTTTCGAGTCAAGAATACTTCGTCAATTTATGTTATTCTCACACCTCGTTTATTTCCTTTAATACAGATCGGCCACACACCGTCGGTGACGCCACCATCGGTGACGCTACCACTGGTAAGTGTACACGTTTCACACTTTCACTCCCTTCTTCGGAATGCTTCAGGTCGTTTCATGCTTTTGCAAAAAAAAAAACAGAAACAAATGGCGGGTACATTATTATTCTTAATGCCATCCATAATAATTTTTATTACGGAAGAGGGGTCATTCCCGGGCCTAACTTAAGTCTGTTAGGGTCACGTCTGACACCTATTCGGGTGAAGACAATCTTCCAAAGGAGAATCTACTCAGAGCGACCTCAGGGCTCAGGGTGCAGGTCCTATTTGTAGGAAATATACCGTCGATTGTGAATGATCATTAACTCACTGCATATTACACAATACTTGTAACAAAGACACCAGAATTGTCAGTACAGGCAATACAATTTATCAACTTACGCTAATACTCGAACTCAAAAGCAATATTTATCGTTCTTAAACAACCAATATCCATTCAGGTTTTAGGAATTCTTCTTTTTTATTTACAATTAATTAATTAAAATTCTGAAGTGGGACGGCATCAAAAGATCTTGCCGTCTTGTAAAAAACAAAACAAAAAACATACAAATGTGTATTGCCGGCAATCGGGGACCCCTTATTTTCCCTCTTTTGTTTGTACTCTTGAAGGCCTCCCATTTGTTTTGTACATGATCGTAAATTGTGGACCTTCGGAAATTTGGGACCCTGTTGTCCTCTACTGTTCAACGGGGTAACTAATGGACGGATGCCCCGAGGAAACCGTCCAAAGCAGCAAACTTGGCAGATATTCTTATAGCCTTGAAGAAGACATTTAGAAGGGGGATACCTAAAATTCTTTTGTAAAGGGTGCCTAATTTGCATATATCGTTAATACCTGCCGTGAAATACATTTATTCCCATTTTTTTTGGAATAGAATATTTTTGGGATTCTGTCTACATATCCTCAGTTAAAGAGCATTTTCGAAAGCATATCAGAAACCTGATGATAATGAGGACATAATACAGATCAAAATGGCTACCATTATACCCTAAAATTGCGGCCATTATTTACCTTCTCCTCAGATTTCATCAAGTAGTTTTCCCAAAATGTAATACTGATGAGATTCAAATTCACAAAGTTACTTACTGGCACAATTTTACCCTGACACAAATAAATGGGATATCGTGTGAAAAATTATAAGATCCTGATATTTTGCGCCCCACCTAACAAAAAAGGTGGATGAGGTGTACATAAATTTGGCTAAAAGTTAGGCGAAGGCCTGCATAACGTGGGGCACTTGAACAAGTTCAAGGAAATCTCCCAAATAAGGCATAATTGTTGTTTACAGTAATTATGTCTACGTCGAAACGTTTTCTTATCAATAGTTTTTGGAATTTATTTGAACTTGTTCAAGTCTCCCACTTTGGGCAACCCTTCAGCTTGCTTTTAGCCAAATTTACGGACACCTCGTTTTTCCCGTTTTTATTTTTTGAGCTAAATATCATAATGTTATCCTTGTTCACATACCATGCGTGTGTTCAGTGTTTCGGAAAACACAGACAGCAGGGTTTTCTGGTTTGCGGTGGTTCGCGCATGCGTACATTAATCACCTTAAGCCCGGTTCATAGTCGGCGCGAAAGTAGCTTTTAGTCAAGTCCCAAGCGCCTATACCCGGACCATCCAGACACGTAACGCACCCCGGATGCTGGCACGTAAAAAGACTAGCACGAGCGGCGAAGCCGCGAGGGCCTTTACTATCTCGTGGAACTAATCACTTATTCATTTATTCACGTAATATAAATCAAGCAATATAAACCAATCATCTAACAGTGGTTTGCGGTTATCAGCAACAGCACGCGCGCCAGGGCGTGCGTGCTGTCTGGCGCCAGACGACGGCTGATTTACGTTGGTAATTCTGCGTTGTCATTGGTCAATTCACAACGGGTAATGCATTATGCATGTCTACCAAATTGGTTCATAATTAACTCGTGAACAAGAACAAAGATCGTTTTCAAATTGTGTCATCTGATAGATCATACCTTGAGGAACGTTTCTGATCTTTAAAGGCACAGTCGTCTGACCTTTCCATCCGGGGTTACCTACCGATTGTCAAATTTAAATTGATGCAAAATACCGAAAGAAGTGTTATTACAAAAGCAAACGGAATTTCTTCCAAGCGGTTCAGCGGATAAAGATGGAAACTCGTACGAATTTGAGCCGTTGTCCACAGATGTATTAAGTTTAATGACGTCATTATCGCGTCATGTAAGGGCGGATCGCAATTGTTGTAGCCGCTGCTCTAGCCATCCTGGTGACGTGCTTTGTCTGCTGGTACTGTCGTCGTATGAGGCGTTTAAGACGTGATAATGAAGTTGAACGTGTGAATACAAAAATCTCAACGGTCACAGTTACTATGTATATTGAATAAGTATAACCATGCTTTGAGAGTGCCGCCAGTACCATCACTTTGGAATTATATCCAATAATTGTATTTCACAAAGTTGGAGTAAAAAGTGCACCAAGGATAGGTGATATTTGAAGTATTTTCACTTGAATTGTTTTCTTCAACAAACATCCTTCGTTAGTATACAGCGTGAGTTAATGACTGTAATAGCGGCAATATTTCCCTTTTCTTCGAAACAACTTTTTGTCATACGATGTTTGAGATTCTTTTGACACACGGGAAGAGTTACTTGCATCAACCATCTAATACAACAATACACGATGTGAATACGATACTATTAGTTCCATTGATTATAAGTCACCACAAAAATGTACTTCACAAAAGACGCCTAAAGGGACTTTTTGAGATTGTTTCTTTGATCACTTAAAACAACTAACTTTGTCCAATTTCAAGTCATCTAAAATGTTTTCCCACTTGAAGTTGTCTTTTCTTCTGTCAAAGATAACAAGTTTCTTTTTAAATATATGGGCTCCGTGCGACAACAAAGAGGGCACCCTTTTACCTATCAACGACATCCCATGGTCGGGACATTTAGCTGGTACGCACGTACACTAGGGAATTGTACTATGTGGTACGGCCGCGCGTCGCGGCAAAATTGAAGTCAGCCAAGATGGAGTTGGTCGGTCACCCCCAACTGTACTTTCTTTGCCAGTGAGGGAGTACTTGTGAACGGAACGGATAGACTTTCAGGTTTACAACAGAACCACTTGATATCTTAAAAGGAAGTTATATAAAAAATAGGAAGGAAGGGAATATTTGAAAAAGGAAAGAAAAGAAAAATGTTTAACGCAACTTGCGGTGCATACCTATGTTTCCCAATACCTGTGTTCCCCAATACCTAAACCCCAACCCTAAGGATTTTGGGGAACATCCGGTTGACACCCATATGGCTTAGTTTCCATTTCCGTCCCATCCACATTCAGTAGGTTGAAAATGGTGAAATCCAATGCCATTTTACGGGTGATTGTTTTTCGAGTCAAGAATACTTTGTCATTTTATGTTATTGTCACACCTCGTTTATTTCCTTTAATACAGATCAGCCACACACCATCGGTGACGCCACCATCGGTGACGCTACCACTGGTAAGTGTACACGTTTCACACTTTCACCCCCTTCTTCGGAATGCTTCAGGTCGTTTCATGCTTTTGCAAAAAAAACCCAGAAACAAATGCCGGATACATTATCATTGTTAATGCCATTCATAATAAAAAAAGGGGTCATTCCCGGGCCTAACTTAAGTCTGTTAGGTTCACGTCTGGCACCTATTCGGCTGAAGACAATCTTGCAAAGGAGAATCTACTCAGAGCGACCTCAAGGCTCAGGGTGCAGGTCCTATTTGTAGCAAATATACCGTCGAATGTCAATGATCATTAACTCACTGCACTTTACACAATACCTGTAACAAAGACACCATAATTGTCAATTCGTCATTGAGGCCTTTTTGTTTGTCAAAATGAATAACTTTGTTTAGTAATTGCTGAATGACTAATTATCTGTTATGGAAGACTAATTTGCCGTCAGTGATGACTAAAATAAGTTGTCATTTTGACTAATGTACATTAGTTACGTGTATGAGAAAGTCATTGACTAACCCAAATTAGCCATCAGTGGTGGTTTTGATAAATGACGCGCAGTCAACGTCTCTGAAGAAAGATCGAATACTTGTCAAAATTAGTCATATATTCCTTCTGACTAATGAAGTTTGTTATTTTCCCGCCGTTGATGTGTTTAAAAAAAAATCGGGACTCGATCGATGATGCTATGTTAGGCGTACGTGTATATGGATATGTTACACTCAGTTTGTCAGGCAGCCATTAACCGAACATCTTCTTTCCTCCATTTCAACCATAACGAAGGTAGGACAACTATGATTTCGTATGAAGTTGTTAATTGACATGAGTTATGAAATGAGAATACGGTTGTGAGGGAAGTAGGTTTAATCAGTAAGAATAAGCTGTAGCCTATATATACCGAGTGAGACTCTTACAACATTTTATGCTTGCACTTAAGCACATCTTTATGCTGCAAAAACGTATGCGGTAGGCCTAATAGATACGTATTAGCCATGTCGTTGTGCGATTTTGTTGATTTTGAAATATGGACATAAAATTTTGAGTAAAAAAATAACGAGGAGAAAAATAAATAATATGCAACAAATAAACAAACATTTTCTCTGTGTGTTTCTTTTGCAGGTACTGTGATCGTGATCATGCAGTGGTAGATGCAAGGAGCTAAACACTGGCCCTGTGATCCAATTGCACAACGAGTGAGACACAAGTCAGCTGTGACCCCATTGTGACCCGGAGATGTACACACTATGGTGTACCATTAAGGACACTAGAACGGACACAAAAAAGTGCTAATTCAGTGGATATTATCTAGACTAAAGTGTGATTAGTCAGAAATTCAGTTACGAATCGCGCAAGTCGCTTGACTACAGATTAGTCGTATCAAGCAGGTTTCTATTCTTGTCATATGACTATATTTTCTAGTCTGAGTCTGACTCTTGACTAATCCATACTCAGTAGTCATCAATACTCTGTGACTAATTTAGGTAAGTCGTACGAGACATATCACTGGACAATTTTTTTTAGTCAAAATGACTAATTAATTTTTAGAGTGTAAGCAATATAATTTATCGACTTACCGAACACCGAACCAAACATAAAATGCTTCCCCCCAACACGGTTTCGGTTACCTTTCTTTCGATGTTGCAACTATCTATCTCAGTCGACCATTGGGAAAGGTTTTTCTTGGGTACAAATTCTTACTGTATATGCATGATGCAATCAGCCTTTCTTACCTTCGAATATCAAAAAAACATTATTTCAAAACTGAGAGACTAAATTTCACTGTTACTACTTCATCTATGAAAGCGAAGGGGAAAGAACACATAATTTTTAACAGAAAACAATTTCAACTACCAAACCAAACATTATAAATTTACAAACAGAGCGGGTTGAATTTCTTTCCAAAATAAAGATTTCCTGGTGTAGACTTTTTAAAGCTATCCTTACTTCTAGGAATCTTTCTGTTGTCGTAGGAGTGAATGATATCCGAAAGATGTCGGATACACCTTTTGACTCCGTCTTTTGGAATTAAGACAGCTTGTCAAAGTCTTAATCATCGGCACTAAGCGCATGGCTCTGTACGTTGCATGATTAGGGTGGATTAGCCTCCTCATCAGCCAGTATTTGTGAGACAGTCTTTGCGGCTTTGATGCGCATAAGCTCATCCTGGATATTTGCTTTTTTTCTCATGTACAAGAGGTTCCAGACGCTGCAGAAACATCAAGTTACAGCGGTGCGTTTCCTCCTCCTATAAAGTTGTTGTTGAGAAAGTCATCAGTGTCAATGTCACTGATGATTGGTTCTTCATCAGCGATTTCCTTGGGGCAGACCGAGCACTGCTCCATGTCATGCATGGTTCAGACGTCTTGCAGGAGAAGCATGCTTGGGTAGCTGAATCCCATGACAAGCTTCTACTAAGAACCGACAAGCTCATTGCTGCATGTAAGTTATCCCGCGAAGGGTGACGGTGGCAATGATGGCGGATGTGGTTGGTGGCTTTATGACGTACTGTGTGATGAGAGAGGTAAGAGAGAGTGTGCTTGGGGACAGATCTACCCCCTCTTCCCACGCAAAGCAGATATCTGCTGCACCATGAGAAGCGAGAGTTGCTCCCCCTTTTTTAGCTCTGGGACGAGTTGGATTGAACTGATGACATATTTCAGCCGCTCAGCCACATTGCGCACCAATTGCTTACTACTATGCTGACACCGATAGAGGACAGAGCTGCTTCTACAAGACCCCCCCCCCCCCAATGTGTCATGGATTAGATCACTCTGGTTCCTTCGAGGGTTGGAGCGGAAGCCGATCTTGCCCTCAAACTCCTGGGTTAGGATATCTTTTACATAGGATGACTTGACCCTGGATGTTGGGATTAGGGTAAGGGTTAGGGTTACTGTTCTTATATAACCAAAGAAGATGGTCTGAACCTCATAGAGAGTTACATTGAGCATGCGTGGGAGTTTGTCATCTTCACTTATTTTCTGATAGCTACGCATTATTTCAAACGACATTTGAGGTGATATTTGATTTCAAGTGCGTAGGGCTGATCAGCTGCAGGATCGATCAGACAGTTGATTCTGTCTTGCAGGCACTGATCTTCCAAGGCCACTCTGTCTCTTGAAAGCTGGCGTGATCGTACGAAATCAGGATTGCCTTTGATTCAGGGTGCTTTGCTGAATCTGTCTTACAGCACCATTATCACTTTGTTTTATGATGTATTGCCCCCAAACTCGACTGCAGCTCCTTGGCAGCTGAAGCCGCAGCTGGGCAACAGAACTAGACAACAAACATAGACAAAGACTGAAATTGGCATTCATCAACCTCTTGTTTTTCTTGTCTTTTGTTGGCCTGTTCAAGTGTCTTGGTATTTCATAAGGTCAAGCTACATGCAGATCACGGACACATATATTGTCCGACAGGGCTTTTATCCGAATCGTCAGTTGCGTGGACATCTCCAAACTTGTCCAGAGCGCTCCATTACAGGGCCTTTTTCTTGGGATTGTCCAACCTCTCATTTGAGGTCATAGAATCGGTGGCCTTGTCGCAAAGCCTACCACACTGGAGGACACAGGGAACGATGGACATTGTCGTAAGATACATGCATGTTCCCAATTCATCTCCAACCACCGAAACCACAGCATCATTGCAGTACGCGTACCAATTCCAGGAAACGTATAACAGTAAGAAGTATCAGAAGTGTTTTGTGATATAAAGTATATAAAAAAAAAAGAATAATTTGGTGCCAACATTTATGTAGTGATTATGATGATTGCCGTAGCCTCATTAGGGACACAACCTAAAAAAAAGGAAGTGTGCTTTGTTAAAACAACTCAGAACCTCGTTGTGCTAAACAAGTTTATACAAAATCCAGCCGATATGGCCCTCGATCCCATTAGGACCTTGCATCTTATGTTAGATGGGTCCAGGACCTTCTTAAATTGCATCAGCGCAACCATTTTGCCAAAATAATGTGTTCATTCATGATCCTAGGTGCTCCCGTTCAAAAGTTATGCTTTTGCTCTATCAAATGGTGGTTATCTTGAATTTTTGGGTCAAAATGATGCCATAGCGTCAAACTGATGTCGGAATCGGAATCCTCATGGTCGACTTACCTGAAAAAGTGTCTTCATACATGATTCTAGGTGCTCTGGTTCAAAAGTTAATTTTTCAAGATGGCGCCGGCGGCCATCTTGGATTTGGCCCCCTTGCGAAAAATGCCGGGATTTTTGGAGGGACCGGGGGGCTTATTTCTTTATAAATGGTCCATAGAAGTCAAATCCATCGTCAAACCATCCTAGCCAGAGAATGGTCACGGAACTTATGTTTTGGACCCTACTAGTAGGCTCAGCTATAGTTTTACTGAGATTCAAAGCAACCACAGACTGAGTTTAAACTCACCATACATTCAATCAAATGTCGTTGTGTTAACTTTAAAAAGGCCGGGGCGGAATCCCCCCTTCGAATATTTCTCCGATACCCTTGAGCAAAACAATTTCCCGCCCCGAGCTTTCCTGACTTTTAGGCCTCGAGTCGTGCGCATCTTTGATACCAAAAACATAAGATTCCGACCATGGGTTAGCACGCAGCACAATTATTTTCGGCGCTACGAACCATGAAAACTTAATTTCCCCATATGTTTTGTACGAAAAAGCAGAATTACCATTCACATGAATAATTATTTAGCCTATAATTCCAAGCCCTTTAATCTATAGTCATGAAATTTCCGAGGTATGTTCATAATTAAATAGTTTTGCATGCATCAAGTTTCATAATTTGTCGACACTTCAATGGCCGAGATCTTGGGGGCACCGCCGTCTGTGAGATGGTGACAAAAACACCGGCTCCTTTAGGGTTTAAATATTCAAAATTGCCCCTTTGACTTAATATGATACAAACATTAACTCCACTTTCAACTTGTGTTATTTAATGTACCGGTAAAAGGAACTTCTCAAACAGAACCGAAAATTATTATTATTTTTTTTTTAAGTTGGGTTTAGTTGATTTTTTTGATGTTGCAACTGTCTATAGAGATCTCAGGCGACCCGTTTAAGAGGTTTCATCTTCTATGCAAAAACTCGCTGGTTTAACCGTCGAATACCAACAAGCATTATACTGCATATCTCCTAGACCTAATTCTACCTTTAATTAGTTTACATATCTTTTGAAGTTACAAATCTTACATTTTGCAAGCGGATGGAAATGGAAACCGTAACTTTAAAAAAGAAACAATTTCACCAACAGAACCAACAATCAGAAATGTACGAACAAAGCGGGTTTAGTTGAATTTCGGGAATCTTTCTGTTTTCGTTAAACTAATTCATAAATTCATTAAAAAGTAATTAATTACATACCGGTGTTTTACTTTTCACTTAAATTAAGACTTTACAGATTCGACCACTAGACACAATCATGGTAATTTGGCTAAACCAACACAGGAAAGGAGGAAAAAGTATGATTGCATTTTTATAAAGTTCCATTTTGTTCTCCAAGACAAGTAAAAAGTTTGTTGTTTATTTCAAAATAATGTCCAGCTTGCTTGTAATTTAACAAGCTTACAGAAAAAAAAGTGTGTTTAGTTGAATATCTTTTGGTAACAAAAACATCCTTCGGTATGGTATTTCCCCAGTTTAATTACTGAATCGGCATAAATATCTTCATTTGTTCAAAACGACTTTGTGCAAAATAACGATTTTTGTTCACACTAAAAAGTAATTATTTTTCTATCAACGGTAAAATGTTATTTAGAGTGTACCAAATATCTATAAAGTGTTACTAAGATTCAAAGCAACCACAGACGGAGTACACAGTCCAGGCAACATTCTAACCAATGTCGTTGGGTCAAAATCATCGAGACTGTTTTAATACTTTGTTTACACATTAGCTCTGTTTACATTTCTTACATTTCTGACATCTAATTAAGACTAGCAAACATATCGGCTGAAGGATTAAGAATGCACACTTCAGGATTATCCGCGCGGCTCTTTTCAGACATTTATTAAGAATATTGTCGTGAAATGTGTACTTTCCTCCACATACAGTACCACAATAATCGAAAGATGGCATAACTTGGCTAACAAAAAGAGAGTGCAGGCTGCTTTGGGGAACATAGTTGCAGGTTCTATTTAGGATACCCAGTTTAGAGGAACTGTTTTCTTCACGTATTCAACGTGTGGGCCCCAACTTGAAGTGTCATCACTTCAACAAAGACTTTACAAATTCAACCCCCAAATTTAAACAAACGGTAAAGAATTGTAACAAGCTTGGGTTCACTATAATACTTATATACTGTTGAATTGCATTTTTAGGGCTGCAAGATGTGTTTTTGATATGATGTCATGCAACACCAATCTTCACTTTAAACAAGAGTTAATTTAGTTTACCAAAAGAAAAAACCTCTCACACCAAACCAAACATAAAATGATTCCCCCCTAAACGGTTTCGGTTACTTTTCTTTCGATGTTGCAACAATCTATCTCAGTCGACATTGGAAGAGGTTTCTCTTGGGTTAAAAAACGCACTGTATGTACAGTATACAATCAGCCTTTCTAACCTTCGAATATCAAAAACATTATTTCAAAACTCAGAGACTAAATTTCACTTTAACTAGTTTATCTATGCAAGCAAAGGGGAAAGAACACATCATTTTAAACAGGAAACAATTTCAACTACCAAACCAAACATTATAAATTTACAAACAGAGCGGGTTCAGTTGAATTTCTTTCCAAAAAAAAAAAGATTTCCTAGTGTAACACTTTTTTTAAAGCAACCCTTACTTTCGGGAATCTTTCTGTTGTTGTTCAAAATTTAATTCATTACATGGTGGTGTTTTAATTTGCACTTAAATGAAGACTGTATAGATTCAACCACTAGACGCATTCACGGTAATTTAGCCTAAAACAAAAAAGGAAAGGAGGAAATATTATGTTTACACGTTTCAACACTCCCATTTCCTTCTGCAAGACAGCAAAAACTCTACTCTTTAAAAAAAAGTCCAACTTGCTTTTAAAATTAATTCAGCTTTTAAAATTAATTCAGTTTTTTTCCTTTGCAGTCATAGGTCATTTGTTTTGTCCACAATATGCTGAGATAGATACAATGTAATAACTGTCCGATTTTTATTCGTTCAAAAGTCATGTCCAATAACATTTTCCCGGCTTTGTTTTTTCTTTAGACACACGATTGTATTACAATACTTTCAATTAATGTATACATTTTGTTTGTTTCCCTTTCATGGTACGTTTCGGATAACAAAGATAGAGGTAAGTGTGCAATGGGAAAGAGGGCAGCAAATTTTCTGTATTGAATGACATGATCAGTTCTTGTCACGGGCCAGTTAATGACTTCTGAAGGATGTTGGATACACCTTTTGTCTCTTTCTTTTTGAACAATTTCTCAATGGGCTATATGAGATCATGGGGGGGGGGGGCTACGGCCAGAAAATATTGTCAGTTATTTGGGTAATTAAATCAGAAGTGGAGTAGATTTCACCTACCACCCCCCCCCCCAAAAAAAATTACAAACAGTTTAGTTGTTTTCCTTAGTTATTTATAATAATACCAAACGTGGCTTGTAGAATGAAAACATGTACATAACCTATGGAAACAGTGAAAGAGGAAAAACATATGAAATATGATCAATTTTTTGTTTTCGAAGAATCTGAGGCAGATACAATATGATTAACGTCTGATTTCTATTCGTTCAAAAGTCAGATCCAAGTACATTTTCCCGACATTGCTGTTCTTTAGACACACGATTGTATTACAATAATTTCAATTGATGTTTAAATTTTGTTTCATTCCCTTACATGTTACGTTTCGGATGACAAAGGACATGGTAAGTGTACAATTCGCTTTCTTTGTTTACTTTGGTGTTCTTAAGTTTGGTTCCCGGTTTTGCTATTTATCAATAGCATTGATGCATATATGATTGCAGAGGGCAGCAGATTGTCTGTATTGAATGACATGATCAGTACTGTCACGGGCCAGTGAATGATATCTCAAGGATGTCGGACACACATTATGACTGATGACGTCTTTTGCAACATTCCTCAAGCGGCTATGTGGGACTATGGGGGGGGGGGAGAGCTAGATGTAAATGGCCACAAACAATGGTCCTTTATTTGAGTAATTAAATCAGTATAGGATAAAGATACCCCCCCCCCCCACAATCGATGCCACTTATTGTATTTAACCAAACAGTTCTGGTAAAAAAAAAAGAACCAAGGTTTCATCAACATTGCAAAACTGGTCGTGTTTTATTATTTTCTTACAGAAAAAATATACAGGCTTATATTAACTTGATACAATTATTTGGAATTTCAAACCAAAAACAAAAGGAAGAAAGGAGGAAATACTAAAGATGCAATGTTGGAATGATTTAAGAATATTTCTTCTCCAACTACAAAGGTCTGCTGTTGTTTATTTCAAAATAATATCCAGTTGCTTTTAACGTAACAATTCGGAAATTGGGTGGGAAAGCCTATAATATCCCGTTTGCTTTGAAGGTAACAACAAGTGTTTTTCTTTTCCCGCCATTGATAATATGTTTTGTTCACTGAGACTCAGCTAGTTTTATGGGATTCAAAGCAACCTCAGACTGAGTTTAATTCCCCTAAACATTTGAACGAATGTCGTTGGGTCAAAATAATCGATATTGCCTGTTGACTTAATTATGACACAAGACCAAACTCTACTTTAAACTCACAATATTTGGTTTACCGGAAAGAGGAAACTTTCATTGAAAAAAATTAATAATTAAAAAATACTAAAGATACAATGTTGGAATGATTGAAGGATCCATTTTTCTCCAAGTACAAAGTCTGCTTGCTTCTAATTTAATGAACTTTTTACTTTGCAGTCATTAGTCATTTGTTTTGTTCACGGAGAAGCTGAGGTAGATACAATGTACTTAACGTCTGATTTTTATTCGTTCCAAAGTCAAATCCAATAACATTTTCCCGGCTTTGTTGTTCTTTTGCCACCCAATTGTATTACAATACTTTCAATTAATGTTTAAATTGTGTTTGTTTCCATTACATGGTACGTTTCGGATAACAAAGCACGAGGTACGTATACAATTCGCTTTCTTTGGTTACTTTGGTGTTCTTAAGTTTGGTTCCCGGAAAGGAGGAAAGGAAAGGAGGAAATATTATGTTTACATGTTTCAACATTTCCATTTCCTTCTGCAAGACAGCAATAACACTACTGTTGTTCAATTTAAAAAAAAAATGCCACTTTGCTTTTAATTTAATGAACTTTTTTCCTTTGCAGTCATTAGTCATTTGTTTTGTTCACGAAGAAGCTGAGGCAAATACAATGTACTTAATGTCTGATTTTTATTCGTTCCAAAGTCAAATTCAAGAACATTTACCCGGCTTTACTGTTCTTTAGACACCCAATAGTATTACAATACTGTTTTAATTAATGTTTTAATTTTGTTTTATTCCCTTAAATGGTACGTTTCGGATGACAAAGGGTTTTGTAAGTATTCATTTCGTTTCCTTTGGTTACGTTGATATTATTAAGTTTGGTTCCCTGTTCGCTACAAAGTCTGCTGTTGTTTATTTCAAAATAATATCCAGTTGCTTTTAAAGTAACGATTCGGAAATTGGCTGGGAAAACCTATAATATCCAGTTTGCTTTCAACGTAACAACTAGTGTTGTTCTTTTCCCGCCATTGATAATTTGTTTTGTTCACTGAGGCTCAGATATTTTTATCAGATTTAAAGCAACCACAGACTGAGTTTAAATGCCCCAAACAATTCAACGAATGTCGTTGGGTCAAAATAATCGAGATTTCCTGTTGACTACATTTTGACACCAGACCAAACTCTACTTTAAACTCACGTTATTTGGTTTACCGGAAAGAGACTTTCATAGAAAAATATTAATAATATCAAAATTATTGGTTCAGTTTAAATTTCGTTGATGTTGTAACTCTCTAGAAATCTCAGACACACGATTGTATTACAAAACTGTTTCAGTGAATGTTTAAATTTTGTTTTATTCTATATATGGTACGGTACGTTTTGGATGAAAAAGACTTCGGTAAGTGTATGATTTGCTTTCTTTAGTTACTTTGGTGGTCTTAAGTTTGGTTCCCTGTTTTGGAAAAATTGCTCAAGTGACTATGTGGAATCATGGGGAGGGGGAGTACAACCACAAAAATCGCCAGTAATTTGACTCTGTAATTATATCAAAAGTGGAGTGAAGACACCTTTTTTGTCCAATCGACGCAACCCATTGCCTTTCCCGGTTTATTACAGTTCTGGTTAAAAGGAAGACCGAGAACAAATGGTAAAGATTTGTCACAAATAGACTATAACATTTACTAAGATTTAATGCAACCATAGACTGAGTGTTAAAGTCCAACATTCCAAAACTGGGGGTGTTTTATTTTTAACTTACAAGAAAACCTTTCAAGTTAAGCTTTTCGAAAGTTGGTCTTGTTGAATTTATTTTGATGTTACAACTATCGCGAGATTTGAATAGACCCTTTCATTTAAAGTGATCAAATCGTATGACATTTTGTTTCATATTTCTTGACTTTAGGCACACAATTTTGTAATAGAATAATTCTCAATTGATGTTATTCTCATGTCTCTTTTTTCCCTCACTGCGCCTGGACAAAAACTCACAGAAAGGGGTAAGTGTATACGATTCGCCTTCCCTGGTATAACTTTGGAGTTCCTATGTTTGCTTTGCTGTTTCGCCATATATGGCGGATTTTCTGTCACTATTATAATATTAACACTAACAGCATTTACATGATTCCTGATTGCTGCAGTATTTTTTCTATCTAGAAATGACGCGGACTGGTAAATAATTGCAAATATTTTGACGAGCATCTCAGTGATTTATTTAAGGATGTCCTCTTAACTTTGTAGTGTAGAACAATTATTAAACACGTCACTTGTAACCGAAACATATCCATGCTGCACCAAACACAAGATATTTACAGAAAAAAACTTGTCTTTACTTGAATTTCGTACGGTAACGAGAGATCCTTCGGTCAGGTACATCCTCAGTTTATAACTAAATCGACATAAACGTCTTCATTTATTCAACAAAGCAACCACAGGCGGAATACAGTCCGGGCAACATTCTAACAAATGTCGTCGGGTCAAAATCATCGAGACTGTTTTGATATTTTCTGTTTACACATTAATTCTGTTAAGGAATTTTCTGTCTGGAGATCTCAGTCGACCCGTTTAAGATAGGTTTGCTCTTCATTGCTAAAACTCACCATTTAAGAATACAACTTGAATACCAACAAGCATTATACTGCATATCTCCGTGACCTAATTCCACTTTTAACTAGTTTGCATTTCTTTTCAAGTCACAAATCAATCATTTTGCAAGCGGATGGAAAGGGAAACCATAACTTTAAAAACGCAAACAATTCACCTACTGAAACAAATATCAGATATTTACAAACAGAGCGGGTTCAGTTGAATTTCGGGAATATTTCTGTCTTCGTTAAATTAATTCTTTAACTAGTATTAATTTAGTTTACCGAAAAAAACTCGTCTAAAACCGAGTCAGCTACGACATACTTGCAGCATTTTTGGTCTAGTTGATTTTCTTTTGATGCTACAACTATTGGGAAATTTGAATTGAGACCCTCATTTCAGTCCAGTTAAAATGATCAAATCGTATGACATTTTGTTTCATATTTCCGGACTTTAGGCACACAATTTTATAATAGAACAATTTCTCAATAGTGCTCTTGAACGTAAACTCGCAGAGATAGGTAAGTGTATACGATTCGCCTTCCCTGGTATTACTTTGGAGTTCCTAAGTCTGCATCGCTGTTTCGCCATATGTGGCGGATTTTCTGTCACTGTTATAATATTAAGACTAACAGCATTTACATAAATCCTGAATGCAGCAGTAATTCTCTATCAAGATTTCTCTTCAAGATAAGTAAAACGTCTGCTGTTGTTCCTTCATAATTATTCGGGAAGCTTCTCTCGGTCTAGAAATATCGGTTCACTATCAAACTTGTATACCGTTGAATTGCTTTTGAGGGCTGCAAGATTTCTTTTCTTTAGATGTCTTGTAAATGTACACTCCACTTTAAACTAGTGTTAATTTAGTTTACCGAAAAAAAAACTCTCATATCGAGCCAATCATGAAATGCTTCCACAAAGTTGGTCTTGTTGAATTTATTTTGATGTTACAACTATCGCGAGATTTGAATAGACCCTTTCATTTAAAGTGATCAAATCGTATGACATTTTGTTTCATATTTCTTGACTTTAGGCACACAATTTTGTAATAGAATAATTCTCAATTGATGTTATTCTCATGTCTCTTTTTTTCCCTCACTGCGCCTGGACAAAAACTCACAGAAAGGGGTAAGTGTATACGATTCGCCTTCCCTGGTATAACTTTGGAGTTCCTATGTTTGCTTTGCTGTTTCGCCATATATGGCGGATTTTCTGTCACTATTATAATATTAACACTAACAGCATTTACATGATTCCTGATTGCTGCAGTATTCTATCTAGAAATGACGCAGTCTGGTAAATAATCGCAAATATTTTGACGAGCTTCTCAGTGATTTATTTTAGGATGTTCTCTTGACCTTGTAGTGTAGAACAATTATTAAACACATCAACTTGTAACCGAAACATATCCATGCTGAACCAAAACACAAGATATTTACAGAAAAAAAGTGTGTTTAGTTGAATTTCGTACGGTAACGAGAGATCCTTCGGTCAGGTACATCCTCAGTTTATAACTAAATCGACATAAACGTCTTCATTTATTCAACAAAGCAACCACAGGCGGAATACAGTCCGGGCAACATTCTAACAAATGTCGTCGGGTCAAAATCATCGAGACTGTTTTGATATTTTCTGTTTACACATTAATTCTGTTAAGAAATTTTCTGTCTGGAGATCTCAGTCGACCCGTTTAAGATAGGTTTGCTCTTCATTGCCAAAACTCACCATTTAAGAATACAACTTGAATACCAACAAGCATTATACTGCATATCTCCGTGACCTAATTCCACTTTTAACTAGTTTGCATTTCTTTTCAAGTCACAAATCAAACATTTTGCAAGCGGATGGAAAGGGAAACCATAACTTTAAAAACGCAAACAATTCACCTACTGAAACAAATATCAGATATTTACAAACAGAGCGGGTTCAGTTGAATTTCGGGAATATTTCTGTCTTCGTTAAATTAATTCATTAATTGATTAAAAATTAATTCATTACAAATCGGTGTTTTACTATTCACTTAAACAAAGACTTAGTAGTATTTCAGGAAGCTTTTCTTTAAATTCCATAGAGTGAAAATTCACTCCATTCGAGTGAGCATTCACTCCCACAGTTGCAAACTAATGAAAAGACGACGAAAATACGTTTTGCAGTGAAATTTCTTCAATCGTAAAGATCGCGTTTTCATTCGAGCTTCTTTTTTTCAGACTATTTCAATCGAAAACTCTTAAACACCTAGTCCCTAATTTCACTCTTTCGAATTTAAAGAGTTGTCTCTTTCTGGAAATATTGGTTTACTATCAAACTTGTATACGGTTCAGTTGCATTTGAGGGCTGCAAGACTTCTTTTCATTTGATGTCTTTCAAGTCTACACGCCACTTTAACTAGTGTTAATTTAGTTTACCGAAAAAAAAACCCTCCCATACCGAGCCAGCTATGACATACTTGCAGAAATTTTGGTCTAGTTGAACTTCTTTTGATGCTACAACTATTGGGAAATTTGAATCGACCCTTTCGTTTCAGTCCAGTTTAAATAATCAAATCGTATAACATTTTGATTCATATTTCTTGCCTTTAGGCACACAATTTTACAATAGAATAATTTCTCAATTGACATTATTCCAATATATTTCCCCTTACTGCTCCCGAACGTAAACCGCAGAGCTCGGTAAATGTATACGATTCGCCTTCCCTGATATAACTTTGGAGTTCCTAACTTTGCCTCGCTGTTTCACCACATCTGGTGGACTTTCTGTCACTATTATGATATCAATACTAACAGCATTTACATGATTCTCGAATGCAGCAGTATTTCAAGAGCCTCTCAGAGATTTATAGGATGTCCTCTTGACCTTTTCGACAATTATTAAATGCATTAAAACGAATGTCTATGTTCACTGACAATCGGCTTTGAACTTGCAGACGATACATTTAGATGCTACACCAAAACACAACATATTTACAGAAAAAGTTTGTTTAGTTGAATTTCTTTTGGTAACAAAAAATCCTTCGGTATGGTACATCCTCAGTTCAATTACTGCATCGGCATAAATATCTTCATTTGTTCACAACGACTTTTTGCAAAATAACGATTTTTTTTCTTACTCAAATTGTGTTTATTTTTCTATCAATGGTAGAATGTTGGTTAGAGTGTACCAAATATCTGTAAAGTTTTACTGAGATTCAAAGCAACCACAGACGGAGTACACAGTCCAGGCAACATTCTAACGAATGTCGTCGGGTCAAAATCATCGAGACTGTTTTAATACTTTCTGTTTACACATTAACTCTGTTAATTAATTTTTCTGTGAAAGAGAATAGCCCTGTTTACATTTCTTACATTTCTGACATCCAATTAAGACTAGCAAACATATCGGCTGAAGGAGTTAAGAATGCACACTACAGCATTATCCGCGCGACTCTTTTCAGACATTTATTAAGAATATTGTAACGTAAGTCTCGAGCGGTAAGGGTTTCTTCTGTTTAGTTATTCCACACAATAAATAGACGATGAAAAGTTCTTCTTGATTTTGATGATTGGTTTATTCGGACTCTTGAACTTACACAAATCACTTGGTTTTGTACTAACCTGACAATTCTAAAGATTCTTATTCTAAAAGCACTGTGTATCGCATACAGAACCTACCAGCAAGACCGCCAGACGTGAACTGCCATATACCGCGGGAAATAAGCCCGTTTCGCACATCTGTACAGGAGCTGATCATGTAGTGATCACGCGCGCGCTGTGCATCACGCGACCCCCAAAATAGCTGCCGCAAAACTAGGTCACTGCACAGCGCCGCCAGCGGCCACTCCGCCACAATATTGTCGTGTGATGTGTACCTTCCTCACCAAACAGTACAACGATAATCGAAAGATGGCATAACTAAGCTAACTAAAAGAGAGTGCAGACTGCTTTGGGGAACATAGTCGCTGGTTCTATTTGGCATACCCAGTTTAGAGGAAACTGTTTTCTTCACGTATAAAACGTGTGGGCCCAACATAAAGGGTCATCACTTAAACAAAGACTTTACAGATTCAACCCCCAAAATGGAACAACCGGTAAAGAATTGTAATAAATGTAGGGCCTACAGACTCTAAGATTACTGAAATCCAATGTAACCACAGACTTGAGTGAAAGCCCAAAAACAGTCCAACGAACGCCAAAATGATCGATATTGTCTGGATATTTCTGTTATTGTTTGGTTATGGAGTTTTCTATCTAAATGTTTCATTCTTATTAAGGCAGTTAAAACGTCTGTTGTTGTTTTTTCACATTAACTCTGTTAAGGAATTGTTCTGTGAAAAGAATAGCCTGTTTAAATTCCTTACGTAGAAACAGAAGAAGTTACCGTAAGGGAACAACTGGTATTCTTTTTGGCCTTTGGTATACTTAAGAATGGTTTAGCCTCGGGCGCCTTAATTTAATGTAGAAGGCGTTCGGGAAGCTTGTCTCTTTCTGAAAATGTTGGGTTCACCATAATACTTGTATACTGTTGAATTGTATTTTAGGGCTGCAAGATGTGTTTTGACATGATGTGATCCAATACCAATCTTCACTTTAAACAAGTGTTAATTTAGTTTACCGGAAAAAAAACTCACACCGAACCAAACATAAAATGCTTCCCCCGAAAAATGGTTTCGGTTACTTTTCTTTCGATGTTGCAACTATCTATCTCAGTCGACCATTGGAAGATGTTTTTTCTTGGGTAAAAATGCGCGCTGTATGTACAGGATACAATCAGCTTTTCTTACCTTCGAATATCAAAAACATTTTTTCAAAACTCAGAGGCTAAGTTTCACTTTAACTAGTTTATCTATGCAAGAGAAGGGGAAACAGGAAACAATTTCAACTACCAAACCAAACATTATAAATTTACAAACAGAGCGGGTTGAAAATGAAGATTCCCTGGTGTAACACTTTTTTAAAGCAATCCTTACTTCCGGGAATCTTTCTGTTGTCGTTAAAAATGTAATTCATTACATGGTGCTGTTTTAATTTGAACTTAAATGAAGACTTTTTAGATTGAACCACTAGACACAATCATGGTAATTAAGCCTAAAAAAAGGAGGAAATATTATGTTTACATGTTTCAACAGTTCCATTTCCTTCTGCAAGACAGCAAAAACGCTACTCTTTAAAAAAAGTCCAGCTTTCTTTTAAAATTAATTCAATGGGCGTTGTTGTTTTTTCCTTTGCAGTCATAGGTCATTTGTTTTGTCCACAATATGCTGAGATAGATACAATGTAATACTGTCCGATTTTTATTCGTTCAAAAGTCATGTCCAATAACATTTTTTTTAAAAGTAGGTCTCGTGACCTTTAAAATGTTATCATGACAATTGACCCAATTTATGTACTAATGTATCATTCCGAAAATCAACGAAATGAAAATGACTTAATAGAGCATGTCTTCCTCTATCAGAATCCAATAAAAATCAATTGGGGTCTTCAAAATATACAACTTTTTGTTAACGAAGAATCTGAGAAAGATACAATGTAATTAACGTCTGATTTCTATTCGTTCCAAAGTCAGATCCAATTACATTTTCCCGACGTTGCTGTTCTTTAGACACACGATTGTATAACAATATTTTCAATTAATGTTGAAATTTTGTTTCATTCCCTTACATGGTACGTTTCGGATGACAAAGCATGTGGTAAGTGTACAATTTGCTTTCTTTGGTTACTTTGATGTTCTTAAGTTTGGTTCCCGGTTTCGCTATTTATCAAAAGCATTGATGTATATACTGTTTCAGAGGGCAGCAGATTTTCTGTATTGAATGACACGATCAGTACTAGTCACGGGCAAGTAAATGATATCTGAAGGATGTCGGATAAACCTTTTGACTCCGTTTTCTGGAACAATTGCTCAAGCGACTATGTGGAATCATGGGGGGTGGTTATAGTCACAAAAAATGCCAGTTATTAAAGTAATTAAATCAGAAGTGGAGTAAAGACACCCATTGCCTTTCCTGGTTAATTATTCATACAGTTCTGATTAAAAGAAAGACGGAGAACAAACGGTTAAGATTTGTCACAAAATTAATAGACTATAACATTTACTCAGATTTAATGCAACCATAGACTGAGTGTGAATGTTCAACATTCCAAAACCGGGGGTGTTTTATTTGTATTTGTGAAAGAGTCACACCGGAGAAAAGCATTGTGGTCACTCGGCAAGCATTTATTCGATACAGTCCAACAAGCATGGTTAAACAATCACACGTACAATTTACATATTATATCAGTTATGATTATTACAAGGTCCAGGTATATATACAAGCATGGTTGAATAATCATACTTACAAAACTTACATGCTAACATGCAGTTATAATCATTACAAGGCTACGGCTATATCCCTACAGTTAACAGCGCAATCGCTACTTTCAAGTCCCAATGGACTGCGGATATCCATACAGAAACGCAATCGCTTCTCACAATTCCCAAGGGACTACGGATATCCCACCAATTAAAAGGGCCAATCGCTTGCGCCAGTCGCTTCTCGCAACAATTAGAAGCGCCAGTCGCTTCTCACAAGTCCCAATGGACTAATATGATATCCCTACCATTAGAAGCGCAATCGTTTCTCACAAGTTCCAAGGGACTACGGATATCCCTGCAATTGGAAGTGTAATCACTCCTCACAACATTTAGAAGCGCCCTCGCTTTTCACAAGCTGATATAAACGTTGTGGATAATTTCATTATCCGCAGCACAAGAGCCCATGGCGGAAAAGTGGCTTAGATCAATCATTACAATACGTCCGTTTGTGCTGACCCTTGGCCTACCACTCAGAATTTGACAAATGGGCAAACTCACCTCTCCCTGCCTGGGCTTAAACCATCCAAACACACATACAACCACACACAGACGTGTGTTACATACCTTGTGTGGACATTGCTTTGTTTTCGTGTAGTTAAGAAAACTCGGTACAAAAAATAACTTTACTTAAACTGTGAAAACTCTTTTAACCCAATTTTTTTTCTATGATTCCCTATAGTGTTTCTCTTCATTCTGCTACGGATAAGCCTAACCCAAAAAATGCCTCTAAACCTGTTTTCCAGAAAGGGCAAAACCTTATGTGGACACGGCTTAGTCCACATAAGGTTAACACAACCTGCATTATGTGGACCTCTTTTGTTCACAAGTCCACATAGGGTATGTATGTGTGTGTGTGTGGGCCTGGTTACCCGATTGTCTCCGACTGTACTCCTGTTCCACTGGAGACAGATACTAAACCCACAAGACGTGATCGGCTAACTACCGCTTCATGATCCCCTAAACCCTTGAATAAAATGCACTTTATCTTAACATAATATGTTTACTCATTCCACAATACCTCGGATTTCGCACCACGTGTCCGTATATGTTACAACATACTATTGATAAGCCTGTGACCCCCAATTGTGTAATCCAAATTGTCAAATCGGTTACATATTTTTCGTCTAGTTTTACTGTGATTCAGAGCAACCACAGACTGAGTTTAAATCCCCTAAACATTCCATCGAATGCCATGGGTCAAAATAATCGATTTTGCTTAAATGACGCAAGATGATGTTGGATACACCTTTTGACTCCGTATTTTGGAACAATTGCTCAAGCGGCATATATAAGATTATCAACACAGTGCGGACGCCTCTGAATGAGCTCCAGATATTTTCAGATTCTTCTGCAAATTTCGTCTTTTCGAGAGAGTCCGAGAGCAATTACAGACCTTCAACTATCATCTTATAGTATCAAGATCAGTTTTGACACGAGGTGAGGGTCTCACTTTGCCGTTTTAGCGAGATTTTCAAAGTTGAATTTCTTCCAGCTGTCCTGAATCGCCATATAGATCTACAGGTAGCTGGGATCCTGCACACTACCATACGATCGCGTATACAGCGTGCGTGGGAACGACAGGAACCATAGAAACAACTAACGGCGTTCATAGACACCGTTTTGTGAGGTATTGTACCATTACGTAACAAGTATAGTGAACTATAGTGCGCCTATAGCTATCATCATGGCGTCAACCAAAAGTAACTCAAACATTGTGGAAAAACATTGCATTGAAGCCTTGGAAGACCCGAATCTATGGCTGAAGATCTATATTCCGCAGTATATCAGGGTTTCAGAAATCGAAGTGGCAGAGGCTGTTTTTGAAAGTGCCGCCCAAAGTGGCCATGGAAACAGTATATCTCCGCAGAACATTCTGGGAGCCCAATACATCCCCAACAAGAAACTGTGGATTGTAAACATGTCCTCAGCGATAGCCAAAGCCACTACTCTAGCCAGTGGCACTATGACACTGAAAGGCAAAACCTATCAGCTTTCTGACTTCAAAGAGGATATGGGACCTAAACGGAAACAGAACACTAGATTCAGTATCCATGGCATTCCGCAAAGTGTCAAAGATAGCGAAATCGCTAGCTGGGTCGACAGTTTTGCCGTTCGTGAAACAGAGATCACACGACATAAAGCGAAAACCACCGTCAGTAAGTTTAGTCACTTATACAGCGGACACAGATTTTGCTATGTTTCGAAAGTGCTCACTGAGAAACCTAGATTTTCCATCATGAGTATTCCAGACCCAATGAACAGTAAGGAACTGATTGACATCCCCGTCACCTTATACTATGATAATCAGCCTGTCAACTGCAGAATTTGTCTTCAACAAGGACACACGGCTGCATCATGCCCAGAAAGAGTCATCCCAAAGTGCTTCCAGTGCGGCGAACAGGGCCACAAGAAATCGGACTGTCCAAAACCCAGATATGAACCCGTGTGCTACAGATGTAAACAAATTGGCCACATCAGTAGACAGTGCACTTCACCAGCAACACCGGAAGCTCATCTGGCTACACCGGAAACACACTCAAATCCCCTTCTGATTGTGCAGGAGTTGATCGATCACTGTCTCTGCCCAGGTTCTACCCCTTCTTCTCCAGAGCTAGCCGAGAAGGTGGAAGAGGTACTAAGTCAGGCACTTGACAGAGCAAAGGCTGCACGTAGTCCAACTCCCATCAACTTCACCGAAGATGCACCTGACCACAGTGGGGATGAGAAGGAGCAACAACAACAGGTGCCCGACACCAGCAAGCCTACTTCAAGAGAAGAGACTGAGACCGGAAAAACTGAAACATGTAAGAAAAGTGACAAGGTCACGAGGAAAGACGCCTCTGGGCATGATGGTGACAAGATCGTAGGAGGAAGACAAACATCAATACTTGACCACTTGGATACGCCAAGGAACGACAAAGGCGGGGTCCACTCACCGGTCAGTTCCAGGATCCGTCAAAGAAAATCAAAACGTAAGAATATCAGCCCTCTAAAGGACGACGACCCTCAGCCTGACAGACAAGACCGGCTTCAAAAGAGAAAGACTGATACCACAGTAAACAGTGTAAACGAAAAAGAAAACACCGCCCCCTCTAAAGGGACGGGCAAGGAGAAGTAATTGGGATTAGCCTGATAACATCCAGTCAATCTGCTCTATGAAGCTAATCTCCTGTAATGTGCGTGGTCTAAGAAACCGCACAAAAAGACACTTAGTTTTTGATTATTTGAGAAGACACAATGTTGACATTGCATTAATTCAAGAAGCTTATTGTATCCAGAATGATATTAACCATTGGAAACATGAGTGGGGAGGAGATATGATCCCTTGTTGTGGTTCAAACAAAAGTAAAGGGTTGCTCATGCTGATTAAGAAACATTATGGTGCTGTTATCAATGATGTTTATTGCGATAAATATGACAGATTTATTGGAATTAGTTTGTCTGTTGATGGTTCAGATTACAATATTTGGAATGTGTACGCCCCCTGCTCGAGTACAGAGAGAATTTCAATTTTTGACCGTTTATGTAAAGTTATGCTTGATTGTAACTATCCAGGGTATACAATTGTTGGTGGTGACTTCAATGTCACCCTCGAGCCCAAAATTGACAAGTATGGAGGTAATCACAAGCAGTGCCCAAGTGCCAAATTTCTGGGTGAGGTAATGGAAAGTCTTGATATTAGTGATGTTTGGCGAACCAAAAATCACGACAAGAAACAATATACGTGGAGGCAAAAAAATCCATTGATTATGTGCCGACTTGACTATTGGTTCACTGATCACATCCTGATCCCTTCAATCGATCGTTGTGATATTATTCCATTACCTCGCTCAGATCACAGTGCTGTATTAATTGATATTAATGTCAATGAAATAGACAGAGGCCCTGGTTACTGGAAAATGAATAACAGCGTTTTAGAGGACAACCGATATATCACGTGTATCCAACAACTCTTGGATGACATCTCTAGTTCGAGCTTGAAGCATGAACTGTCGAAGAGGATGTTCTGGGATTTCTGTAAAAACAAGATTCGCAGTTTCACAATCCAGTTTTGCAGAGAGAAACAAATGTTGCGCAAGAATAGGTTAAAATTTCTGGAGCAGAAACTTTTTCAGAGCTGTAAAAACCTGTCAGATAATCCCTCGCCTCAGAATCTCAGTACATTTGACAAGCTCAATCTGGAGTATAATGTTGCATCTGAATATGAGTCAAAAGGGGCTAGAATAAGATCTAAGACGAGATGGTTTGAGGAAGGAGAAAAAAATACAAAGTATTTTCTGAACCTGGAAAAGTGTAATGCCAAACGCAGAAGTTTTTGCACTCTGGTGAATGACCAAGGTGTGCAATTCCAAGATCAGGATGATATTTTAGAAGAACAGGTCAAATTCTACGAACGTCTGTATTCACCAATTGTCAAAGATGTTGACATAAAATTTGCTGATTTCATGAATGATTGTGACATAGAACACCTCTCCGAGGATGAAAAACTTTCTTGCGAGGGCAAAATTATGCTTGATGAGTGTACTAATGCCTTGGGGAAAATGGCCAATGACAAGAGCCCTGGGCTGGATGGCCTTACAAAGGAATTCTATGTTACCTTCTGGAACGTAATTGGGCCAATTGTTGTTGACAGTTTAAACGAAGCCTATGACAATGGAGAACTGTCAGTGTCGCAGAAGAGGGGATTAATCTCATTGTTGTATAAAGGGAAAGGGGATGTACGTTCACTAAACAATTGGAGACCGATTTCGCTTCTGAATATTGATTATAAGATAGCCACAAGAGTCCTTGCATCAAGAATTCGCCATGTTCTACCTTCACTTATTAGCCCAGACCAAACGGGATTCATGAAAGGTCGATTCATTGGCGAAAACATCAGACTCATGGAAGACATTATTCGCCAGTGTGAAAAGTGTAACATTCCAGGTGTCATGCTTTCATTGGATTTTAAAAAGGCTTTCGACTGTATTGATAGGAAGTACATTATGAGAGTCCTGGAGTACATGAACTTTGGCCCTTCCTTGAGAAAGTGGATTAGTACTGTGTACAATGATTCCATGAGCTGTATCATCAATAATGGATGGGTCTCAGGTTATTTCAATCTCCACAGAGGAGTACGGCAAGGCTGTCCACTCTCGCCTTTACTCTTTATACTTGGTGTGGAAATATTAGCTGCTAAGATCAAGCAGAGCCCATTAATTACAGGTATTTCATTGCCAAAGAGGGATTATCCTATCAATACAGCCACCCTCACTCAGTACGCAGATGATATGACACTTTTTCTCGGTAATGATAATTCTTTTATTCCTGTATTTAGTATTTTAGAAGAATTTGAATCTGTGTCAGGCCTGTCACTCAACAAAAATAAGACAGAGGCTATGTGGATTGGTAGAAATAGGACAAGACTGGACCACCCTATTGATGTTAGTTGGAAGTCAGAAATCACCACCTTGGGTATTGTGTTCTCTAGCTTCACCCCAGCTCAAGACATTGAGCAGAATTGGACACGGAGACTAGCCAAAATGAGGAACATTTTGAAAATGTGGGCCATGAGAAAACTTACTATGAAAGGTAAAATCATCATAGTGAAATCATTGCTTTTCTCGCAGATTCTCTACCCAGCTTTATCACTCATTGTTCCTGAGTCTATTCAAAAGCAGGTTAATTCGTGTATTTTCAAATTTGTTTGGGATGGAAGCGAGAAGGTTAAGAAAAACACTATAGTAGGTGCATATGACCAAGGTGGTTTGAATATGATTGATGTGAAAAGTGTTATTAACACCTTGCATTTGAAATGGTTAAAAAGACTAGCCAATGATGATATCCTTCCGTGGAAGAATTGTGCTTTGTTTGAATTTGATAAACTTGGTCCAGATCTCTCTGTATTTCACAGTAACTGTAGTGCCAAAGATTTGCTCTGCTGTTCTGATCTAAATAACCTTGCGCCCTTCTATAAGAACATCATTTTGTCTTGGCTGGAAATCAATCCACGGGCAGAGGCTGCAGACATTACTGAAGTTGCGAAGCAAAGAATTTGGAATAACCATGCAGTCAAATTCAAGGGTAAACCGATTTTTCTGAAAAACTGGATCTCAGCTGGTGTCATTTACGTTTATCATCTTTATGACAACCACGGTAATTTCATGACCCTGATCAGATTAGGCAAATCATTGGCAACAACGGTAACTACTTACTGGAATATTATATTGTCATTAATTCCCTTCCCGTGGAATGGAAACAACTTTCCAAAGAAACGATTGGTAACATTAATATTGATGTTCGAAATGAGCTAATTAAGATGAATATGAAGCGCATAAGGAAGAAATTTACTGACACAAAATTCACTACACCCATAGCAGAGACATTTTGGAAAAACAAATTCCCCACTCATAACTTTGTTTGGGATGTAATATGGAAGAGGCTCAACTATTGCTGTCCAGACAGTAAGTCCTTTTCAATCAATTGGAAAATCATTCATAACTGTTTCCCCACGCAAGTCTGGCTTTGCAAAAGGAAGAAGAGTGATTCAGAAAATTGCACATTTTGTCATGATGGTATTGATTACATTGAACACTTTTTTTGGTCGTGTAAAATGGTAAAACCCCTTTGGAACGAAATCGAAAAGATTGCTGCATCTAAGTATGGCAAATCGATCAGTCTGTCCGTGGAAAATATTCTTTTCGGAGTCGGGGAAACATACAATAGTTATCGGTTTCTGAATACTTTAATTAATATAGGTAAGCAGACAGTGAGTCGTTTTAAATTTGGCCAGTATTCCAACCTTATCATCCTTTTTGAGCAGGAACTGCAGCTTCGTCATGTCGAGTAAACTGTTTTGTTAGAATGTTTTGTTGTGTGTAATTCATTGGTACCTATATAGAGCAGACGTTTAACTTTACATGTACATAGATTATTGTTATTTAATTGTTGATTGTATTTTTGAATAAAACAGAAAAAAAAAATATATATAAGATTATGGGAGGGGGATACGGCCACACACAATCGTGAATTATTAACATCATTAATCATATACTTCTGCTTAAAAAAACCGGTAAAGATTTGTTACACAACGTATAGACTCTAAGATTTACTGAGGTTCAACGTAACAACAGACTGAGTCGAAATCCCCCAAACATTCAACCAAATTTTGTTTGGTCAGAATAATCGCGAATGCCTGTTGGACTTAATATGATGCAAAAACAAACAAACTCCACTTTAAACTTACATTATTTAGTTTACCGGAAAAAGGGAACCTCTCCTACCGAGCCAAAAATTAAATAATGTCCAACAAATTGGTTCAGTTGAGGTGTTTTGATGTTACAACTAGCTAAAGATCTCAGCCGACCTGTTTAAAACTTTTAATCTGCGGTGTAAAAAATGCACTAGCTTATTTTTCTCTTACCGTCAAATGCCGGTACCATAAAGCAATATACTGTATTGACCTAATTTCACTTTCAACTAGTTTGCATACTTTTTTAAAGTCACAAATAACAGAACATGCAAGTGGAAGGAAAATAAACCATACTTTTAGAAAGGAAACAAGTTCACATACCAAACCAAAAAGCGGGTTTAGTTGAATTTCTTTCCAAAATAAGATTTCCTGGTGTAACCCCTTTTTGGTTTAAAGCAATCCTTACTTCCGGGAATCTTTCTGTTGTCGTTAAAAATTTAAATCATTACATGGCGGTGTTTTAATTTGCACTTAAATACAGTTTATATAGATTCAACCACTTAACGCAATCATGGTAATTTAGCCTAAAACAAAAATGGAAAGGAGGAATTATTATGTTCACATGTTTCAACATTTCCATTTCCTTCTGCAAGACAGCAAAAACTCTACTGTTGTTCAATTTAAAAAAAAAAATGCTTTTAATATAATGAGCGTTTTCTCATTTGCAGTCATAGGTCATATGTTTTGTCCACGAATATGCCGAGGTAGATACAATGTAATAAATGTCTGATTTTTATTCGTTCAAAAGTCATGTCCAATAACATTTTCCTGGCTCTGTTGTTCTCTAGACACACGGTTGTATTACAATACTTTCAATTAATGTTTACATTTTGTTTGATTCCCTTACATGGTACGTTTTGGATAACAAAGTGTACAATTCGTACAATTGGTGTAACCCTTTTTTTAAAGCAATCCTTACTTCCGGGAATCTTTCTGTTGTCGTTAAAAAAATTAATTCATTACATGATGGTGTTTTATTTGCACTTAAATGAAGTATATTTAGATTCAACCACTTAACGCAATCACGGTTATTTAGACTATAACAAAAAAAAGGAAAGGAGGGAATATTATGTTCACATGTTTCAACAGTTCCATTTCCTTCTGCAAGACAGCAAAAACTCTACTCTTTAAAAAAAAGTCCAGCTTTCTTTTAAAATTAATTCAATGGGCGTTGTTTTTTTTTCCTTTGCAGTCATAGGTCATTTGTTTTGTCCACAATATGCTGAGATAGATACAATGTAATACTGTCCGATTTTTATTTGTTCAAAAGTCATGCCGAATAACATTTTCCCGGCTTTGTTTTTCTTTAGACACACGATTGTATTACAATACTTTCAATTAATGTTTACATTTTGTTTGTTTCTGTTACGTGGTACGTTTCGAATAACAAAGATAGAGGTAAGTGTACAATGGGAAAGAGGGCAGCAGATTTTCTGTGTTGAATGACATGATCAGTTCTTGTCACGGGCCAGTTAATTACTTCTGAAGGATGTCGGATACACCTTTTGTCTCTTTCTTTTTGAACAATTTCTCAATGGGCTATATGAGATCATTGGGGGGGGGGGGCTACGGCCAGAAAATATTGTCAGTTATTTGAGTAATTAAATCAGAAGTGGAGTAGATTTCACCTACCAACCCCCATTCTTTTTTTACAAACAGTTTAGTTGTTTTCCTTAGTTGATCGTATTTATAATAATACCAAACGTGGCTTGTAGAATGTAAACATGTACATAACCTATGGAAAAAGTGAAAGAGGAAAAACATATGAAATATGATCATTTTTTTTGTTTACGAAGAATCTGAGGCAGATACAATATGATTAACGTCTTATTTCTATTCGTTCCAAAGTCAGATCTAATTACATTTTCCCGACATTGCTGTTCTTTAGACACACGATTGTATAACAATACTTTCAATTAATGTTTAAATTTTGTTTCATTCCCTTACATGGTACGTTTCGGATGACAAAGGGCATGGTAAGTGTACAATTCGCTTTCTTTGGTTACATTGCTGTTCTAAAGCTTGGTTCCCGGTTTCGCTATTTATCAATAGCATTGATGCATATATGGTTTCAGAGGGCAGCAGATTTTCAGCATTGAATGACACGATCAGTATTTGTCACGGACCAGGGGTAAGAGTAAATTAGGGGTAAGAGTAAAGACACCTGTTTTCCAATCGACGGAAACCATTGCCTTTCCGGGTTTATTACTCATACAGTTCTGGTTAAAAGAAAGACCGAGAACAAACGGTAAAGATTTGTCACAAATAGACAATAACATTGAATGCAACCATAGACTGAGTGTGAATGTCCAACATTCTAAAACTGGGGGTGTTTTATTTTTAACTTACAAGAAAACCTTTCAGGTTAAACTAATTGATATTGTTTTTTTAATTTAAACCAAAAAAAAGGGAGGAATAGAGGAAATATTCAAGATATCGTGTTGGACTTTTTTTTGCGAGCGAGGGGAAGGGAACCGTATTTCAAAAAAAGGAAACAATTTCCCCTTTCCGAACCCAAAATCAGATATTTACAATCAGAGCGGATTCAAATGAATTTCTTTCAAAAATATAGATTTTCTCGGTGTTACACTTTTTCATAGCCAATCCACATGTTTATTTCAAAATAATGTCCTCCACACAACCATCTTTTAAAAAGTAGGCGTTTTGTGTAATTTTAGCGACTACCATGCAAAAACGAATGGGGGGGGGGGGTGCTAGTCTTGAATCAGTCTCACAGTGGTTTGCACTCTGTGGATGTGTAAGAAACAGCATTTATGTGTATGTAATGTGTGTACATAATTATGTGCCAAACACACAACGCGTTTGTTTATTGTGTAAAACACACACGTGCAAAATCATCGATGAATTGTTCAACACCAATCAGAGCAAAAACGTGTAGGTGAAAACATGAACATCATCTATGGAAAAAGGACAATTGCTCAAGCGAATTTGTGGAATCATGGGGACGGGGGAGGCTATGACCACAAACAAATGTCAGTTATTTGAGTAATTAAATCAGGAGTGGAGTGAAGACACCTTTTTTGTCCTATCGACGCAACCCATTGCCTTTCCCGGTTTATTATTCAGACAGTTCTGGTTAAAGAAAGACCGAGAACAAACGGTAAAGATATGTCACAAATCGACTATAACATTTACTGAGATTAAACGCAACCATAGACTGAGTGTGAAAGACCCGACCGACCCCCCCCCCCCAAAAAAAAAATATTTACAAACAGTTTAGTTGTTTTCCTTAGTTGATCGTATTTATAATAATACCAAACGTGGCTTGTAGAATGAAAACATGTACATAACCTATGGAAAAAGTGAAAGAGGAAAAACATATGAAATATGATCAATTTTTTGTTTACGAAGAATCTGAGGCAGATACAATATGATTAACGTCTGATTTCTATTCGTTCCAAAGTCAGATCCAATTTCATGTTCCCGACATTGCTGTTCTTTAGACACACAATTGTATAACAATACTTTCAATTAATGTTTACATTTTGTTTCATTCCCTTACATGGTACGTTTCGGATGACAAAGGCATTGGTAAGTGTACAATTCGCTTTCTTTGGTTACATTGGTGTTCTTAAGTTTGGTTCCCGGTTTCGCTATTCATCAATAGCATTGATGCATAAATGGTTTCAGAGGGCAGCCGATTTTCTGTATTGAATGACACGATCAGTATTTGTCACGGACCAGTGAATAATATTCGAAGGATGTCGGATACACCTTTTGACTCCGTCTTTTGGAACAATTGCTCAAGTGGCTATGTGGAATCATCGTGGGGGGGGGGGGGTACAGCCACAACAATCGCCAGTTATTTAAGTAATTATATTAGGGGTAAGAGTAAAGACACCCATTTTCCAATCGACGGAAAGCATTGCCTTTCCCGGTTTATTATTCACACAGTTCTGGTTAAAGAAAGACCGAGAACAAACGGTAAAGATTTGTCACAAATCGACTATAACATTTACTGAGATTAAATGCAACCATAGACTGCGTGTGAAAGACCCGACCGCCCCCCTCCCCCCAAAAAATTACAAACAGTTTAGTTGTTTTCCTTAGTTGATCGTATTTATAATAATACCAAAAGTGGCTTGTAGAATGAAAACATGTAAATAACCTAGGGAAAAAGTGGAAAGAGGAAAAATATATGAATATACAATATAAGGCAGATACAATATAATTAACGTCTGATTTCTATTCGTTCCAAAGTCAGATCCAATTACATTTTCCCGACATTGCTGTTCTTTAGACACACGAATGTATAACAATACTTTCAATTAATGTTTAAATTTTGTTTCATTCCCTTACATGGTACGTTTCGGATGACAAAGAGGCCGGTAAGTGTACAATTTGCTTTCTTTGGTTACTTTGGTGTTCTTAAGTTTGGTTCACGGTTTCGCTATTTATCAATAACATTGATGCATACATGGTTTCAGAGGGCAGCAGACTTTAATTGACATGATCAGTATTTGTCACGGGCCAGTGAATAATATTCGAAGGTTGTCGGATACACCTTTTGACTCCGTCTTCTGGAACAATTGCTCAAGCGACTATGTGGAATCATGGGGTGGGGGTACAGCCACAAAAATCGCCAGTTATTGAAGTATTTAAATCAGAAGTAGACTAAAGACACCCTTTTGTCCAATCGACGCAACCCTTTGCCTTTCCCGGTTTATTATTCATACAGTTCTGGTTAAAAGGAAGACCGAGAACAAACGGTAAAGATTTGTCACAAATAGACTATAACATTTAATGCAACCATAGACTGAGTGTGAAAGTTTAATAAACCAAAACTGGGGGTGTTTTATTTTTAACTTACAAGAAAACCTTTCAGGTTAAGCTTTTTGATACAATTTCTGTTGGAATTGCACCCCAAAGAAAAGAAAAAGGCAGGAATAGTGAAAATATTCAAGATATCATGTTGGCATTTTTGTTACAATCTAGTCTGTGCTTCAAGTAAAAAAGTCTGCTGTTGTTCATAAAAAAAAAAAAAAAATCCAGTTTGCCTTTAACATCAAAACTAGCGTGTTTCTTTTCCTGCCATTGATAATTTGTTTTGTTAACGGAGTCTCAGCTAGTTTTACTGTGATTCAGAGCAACCACAGACCAAGTTTGAATCCCCTAAACATTCCATCTAATGTCGTCGGGTCAAATTAATTGATTTTGCTTACATGACGCATGACCAAACTCCACTTTAAAGTTATGTTATTTAGTTTATCGGGAAAAAGGAACCTCTCATACCTTGCCAAAAAATTAATAATTTCCAAAGATTTGGTTCAGTACGATTCTTGTTGATGTTGCAACTGTCTAGAGATCTAAGCCGACCCGTTTAAGAGGTTTCATCTTCGGTAAAAATATGTACGGAAGCGTAGAAGGGCCAAAAGAAATTAAGAAAAAATTAGCTCCTATCTCGCCGCGGCGAATTACTATCTCGCCGCGGCGAGTTACTATCTCGCCGCGGCGAGTTACTATCTCGCCGCGGCGAGTTACTATGTCGCCGCGGCAAATTACTATTTTGTATCGGTGAGCGTCGGGCACAACAAATGCGATCCCTCCGGGTCCTATGGAACGCCAAAGAGGCATCGGCGTAGCCAGGGTTTTCATCCTAGGGGGCGTGTAGGGGGGGGGGGGCTTGAGGTTACAATGGAGGGACGACCCAAAATTTCATCCGAGCTAAAAGGCCGTGAGACAGGGTTCCTTCACCGGAAATCCGCCCAATACCCGCCCTAGTCTAGTGTCCCACATACCACTCGGCCGGGCCACTATAGATGCTCTACATTTATCCGTGTTCCACTCGCGCTCGCGGGATAACTAACTAAAACACACGGTCAACCGGAACGCTATACCATGGCCGGTTTTGCCGCAACGTTGACGTAAATATGACGTGCGCGTTATTAGCATATTAATTAGCGTGACTCTGCGTGACTTCTAGTGGGTCTTGGTATAGACCAATCGAAAACAACCAAAAAGGTTAACATTTTTTTGGGTGGAGAACTCGTGAAGGAGGGAGTCGTAAACTTTGTAACTGCATTCCATATGGATAGAACCTTATTAATATTCGTGACGCTTGAAAGTATTGAAAAATGACGAACTTAAAGCCTATTTTTCAAATTGTAATGAAAAATACTGAACATATCAAAACGATTTTTTAGTACATAGTAGGATCATGATCTCTGAGGTAACGGCCTTCAAAACGGGAGTAAATGATGTTTAAAGAGTTAACCCGCGACCATCCAAATGTCTTTGTGACGGTAATTTGAGCTATTTCATTCAAATCGGTCGTAACGATCGAAAGACGGTACATTACAGTAATTACTTTCCCCGTTCTCTGAGAGATGCAATTATAATGTTGAAAAGTTGGCAGGGTCATCCTCATCCCGTACGCTAATGGATCTGGCGTTCCAAGTGGATAAATCACCTGTTGCCGCCTATTGAACTTTGTTTTCTTTCTTAATTTATTCTTAAAAAAAAAGAAAGGACAACTTTATTATTACATATATTATTTTATTCATCGGACGTACTTACTAAAGAAATTAGAACCCAGCCCTGTGTCGGTGATGAGGTTGTTAGTTTTGCCAGAAGTTGATCACATATTGCATAAATCCATCACCACTCGCGAAAATCCATCACCGATTGTGACAGTCAATCACCGATTGCAAAACTCAACTGCCTATCGATAAAGTGCATCACCGATTTGATGATCACATTAAATGCCTCTTTGGCGTTCCATAAGACCAAAAGAGTATCGCTATTCGTCGTGCCTGACGTTCGCCGATGCAAAACAGTAAGTCGCCGCCGCGAGTTACAATCTCGCCGCGGCGAGTTATTTTCTCGCCGCGGCGAGATAGTAACTCGCCGCGGCGAGATAGTAATTCATTTCGCGATATCGTAATTCGCCGCGGCGAGATAGTAATTTATTTCGCGATATCTTAATTCGGCGCGGCGAGAAAGTAAGTCGCCGCGGCGAGATAGTAACTCGACGCGGCGAGATAGTAACTCGCCGCGGCGAGATAGTAACTCGCCGCGGCGAGAAAGTAACTCGCCGCGGCGAGATAGGAACTAAATTTTTCTTAATTTCTTTCGGCCCTTCTACGCTTCCGTAAATATAGAACTAAGTAAAGGATACAACTCATTTTTTTTTTCAGCTTTAGAAAATCAAAAACATTATATAGCATATGTCCTTGACCTAATTCCACTTTCAACCAATTTGCATATTTATTGAAGTCACAAATCACACAATATGCAAGTGGAAGTAAAAGAATCTATCACTTAAAAAAAGAACAATTTCACCTACCAAACCAAAAAAGTAGAAGATATTTACAAAACAGTTTAGTTGTTTTTCTTAGTTGATCGTATCTATAATAATTCCAAAAGTGGCTTGTAGAATGAAAACATGTACATAACCTATGGAAAAAGTGAAAGAGGAAAAACAAAAACTCAAAATGTATTTATTTCTCTATTAACGGTAGAATGTTGGTTAGAGTGTACCAAATATCTAAAAAGTTTTACTGAGATTCAAAGCAACCACAGACGGAGTACACAGTCCATGCAACATTCTAACGAATGTCGTCGGGTCAAATCATCGAGACTGTTTTGATACTTTCTGTTTACACGTTAACTCTCTTAATTATGTTTTTCTGTCAAAGAGAATAGCCCTGTTTACAATTCTGAATTAAGACTAGCAAACATATTTGCCGAAGAAGTTAAGAATGCACACTTTAGGATAATCTGCGCGGCTCTTTTCAGACATTTATTAAGAATATTGTCGTGTGATGTGTACCTTCCTCCCCATACAGTACTACAATAATCAAAAAATGGCATAACTAAGCTAACAAAAAGAGAGTGCAGACTGCTTTGGGGAACATAGTCGCGGATTCTATTTAGCATACCTAGTTTAGAGGAAACTGTTTTCTTCACGTATTCAACGTGTGGGCCCCAACTTGAAGTGTCATCACTTATATAAACACTTTACAAATTCAACCCCCAAAATGGAACAAACGGTAAAGAATTGTAACAAATGTAGGGCCCACAGACTCTAAGATTACTGAAATTCAATGCAACCACAGACTGAGTGAAAGCTGCAAAACAGTCCAACGAACGCCAAAATGATCGATATTGTCTGTATATATCTGTTTTTGTTTTGTCATGGAGTTTTCAGTCTAAATTTTCCATTCTTATTAAGGCAATTAAAACGTCTGCTGTTGTTCTTTCACATTAACTCATGTTTTAACATTTCCATTTCCTTCTGAAGGACAGCAAAAACTCTGGTTTCAGAGGGCAGAAGATTTTCTGTATTGAATGACCCGATCAATATTTGTCACGGGCCAGTGAATGATATCTGAAGGATGTCGGACTTTTGTCGGACCTTTTGACTCCGTCTTCTGGAACAAATGCTCAAGCGACTATATTGAATCATCGGGGGGGGGGGGAAACAGCCACAAAAATCGCCTGTTATTTAAGTAATTATATCAGAAGTGGAGTAAAAACAACTTTTTTGTCCAATCGACGCAACCCATTGCCCGGTTTATTATTGATACAGTTCCGGTTAAAAGAAAGACCGCAAATTCGCTTGCTTTGGTTACTTTGGTGTTCTTAAGTTTGGTTCCCGGTTTCGCTATTTACCAATAGCATTGATGCATATATGGTTTCAGAGGGCAGCAGATTTTCTGCATTGATAACACGATCAGTATTTGTCACGGGCCTGTGAATGATATCTGAAGGATGTCAGATACATCTTTTGACTCCGTCTTTTAGAACAATTGGTCAAGCGACAATGTGGAATCATGGGGGGATTACAGCCACAAAAATCGCCATTTATTTAAGTAATCATATCAAAAATGGAGTAAAGACATTTTTTTCCCAATCAACGCAACCCATTGCCTTTCCCGGTTTATTACTCGTACAGTTCTGGTTAAAAGAAAGCCCGAGAACAAACGGTTAAGATTGGTCACAAATAGACTATAAAATTGAATGCAACCACAGACTGAGTGTGAATGTCCCACATTCCAAAACTGGGGGTGTTTTATTTGTTACTTACCAGAAAACCTTTCAAGTTAAGTTTTTTGATACAATTGAAGAATAAGGGAGGAATGGAGGAAATATTCAAGATATCCTGTTGGATTTTTTTTTCTCCAATCTAGTCTGTGCTCTAAGTAGAAAGTCTGCTGTTGTTCATTTAAAAAACATAATATCCAGTTTGCTTTTTAACTTCAAAAATAGCGCTTGTTTTGTTTAACATTTGAATACCAAAAGGCATACTGCATTATCTTCCCTTGGCCTTATTCAACTTTCAACTTTTTAACGTATTTGTTGAAGTCACAAATCACACAATATGCGAGCGAGGAGAAGGGAACCGTATCTTAAAAAAGGAAACAATTTCCCCTTCCGAACCAAAAATCATATATTTATGAAGCCCGGGAAGGGACAGGGTGGAAATGTTTTTTGGAGTTTGCTAATTCGTTCGCACGAATTGCTATTTCGTTCGCACGAATTACTAATTCGTGCGAACGAATTACTAATTCGTGCGAACGAATTAGCAATTCGTGGGAACGAATTAGTAATTCGTGCGCACGAATTAGTAATTCGTGGGAACGAATTAGGCCTAGTAATTCGTGCGAACGAATTACTAATTCGTTCGCACGAATTAGTAATTCGTGCGAACGAATTATTAATTCGTGCGCACGAATTACTGGAGTTTGTTAATTCGTTCCCACGAATTAGTAATTCGTTCGCACGAATTAGTAATTCGTTCCCACGAATTGCTAATTCGTGCGAACGAATTAGTAATTCGTTCCCACGAATTCGTTCCCACGAATTAGTAATTCGTGGGAACGAATTAGGCCTAGTAATTCGTGCGAACGAATTACTAATTCGTTTGCACGAATTAGTAATTCGTGCGAACGAATTAGTAATTCGTGCGCACGAATTACTGGAGTTTGTTAATTCGTTCCCACGAATTAGTAATTCGTGCGAACGAATTGGCAAACTCAAAAAAATTCCACCCTGTCCCTTCCCGGGCTTCATAGATATTTACAATCAGAGTGGATTCAATTGAATTTCTTTCAAAAATATAGATTTTCTCGGTGTTACACTTTTTCATAGCCAATCCTTGCTTCCGGTGATCTTTCTGTTTTTGTTAAACAAATTGATTAAATAAATGGTTGTGTTTTACTTTGCAATTAAATGACGACTTTACAGATTCAACCACTATAGATACAATCTGTTCAATTCAAAATAATGTTAAGCTTGCTTTTAATTGAATGCGCTTTTTTTCCCTTTATAGTCATTGATCATTTGTTTTGTTCATGAAGAAGCTGAGGTAGATACAATGTAATTAACCTCTGATTTCCATTCGTACAGTCAAATTCAATAACATTTTCCCGACATTGATGGGTTTTTTTTGCCACATGATTGTATTGCAGTACAGTTTCAATTAATGTTTTAACTTTGTTTTATTCCCTTTCATGGTGCGTGTCGGATGACAAAGCCACCGGAAAGTGTACAATTCGCTTTCTTTGCCTACTTTTTATTAAAAAGAATAATAATATCCAGCTTCCTTTTATCTGAAAAACGAGCGTTTTTCTTATCCCGCCATTGAGAGCCTGTTTTGTCTACGGAGACTCAGCTACTTTTAATAAGATAAGCAACCACAGACTGAGTTTATATCCCCCAAACATTAAAAAAAAGTCGTTGGGTCAAAGTAATCGAGACTGCCTATCTGACTTAATATGATGCAAGTCCGAACTCCACTTTGATTCAGTTTACCGGAAAAAGAAACCTCTCGTACCAAGCAGAAAATGAACTATTTTCCAAAACTTGGGTTCAGTTGAATTTTTTTCAATGTCACATTTGTATAGAGATCTCAGCCGACCCATTTAAAAGGTTTCAGCTTCGGTAAACACAAACTCTAAAGCATACAAAACGCTTTTCGAATACCTAAAAGCATTATACTAGCTCCTTGACCGAATTCAATCTTCAGTTTACATTTTTCTTTAGAGTCACAATTCAAAAATTTCGTAAAACGGAAGGAAAAGAAACCACTACTTTAACAACATTCCAATAACGTACGCCATTAAGTCAAAATGATCGAAATTGTCTTGATACTTCTGTTTCCGTTTCGTTTAGGAGTTTTCCGTCAAAAAATATATACTTAATTTCACTTTTAACTAGTTTATAGTATATTATATTTCGATATAATTTTGTCAATAATTTATTTTGTTAACAGAGGCTCAGCTAGATTCAATGCAACGGATGACAAAGTTCCGTCTTTTTTAAATGGGTTAAAATGTTCGAATGCAATGTAATTTCCTTATATTTTGTTTTTCCTTTGAACATATTTCCTTTGATATTATGTCAAAAATTGTCATTCTCACAACTCTTTTTTCCCCTTTTAATACAGTACGGAGGTTCCTTTGGCCTATCATCGGTAAGTATACACGGTTCACCCATAACTTCGGAATGCTTTAGGCCGTTTCATGCTTTCGCAAAAGTTGACGAATACGCTCTCGATGCAGCAGAATTCTTCTCTATTTGGAAATGAGTGATTGGTTTCATGTACAATATTCAATACTAAAAACCATCAACTGATGCCAGGATGACAAGGGTACCAATTGACTCTCACTTGTTGAACAATAATTAAACACCTTAGAGAGTTTTCTGTCTAAAAAAAATTCTCTCATGGAATACTTCATACACTAAAAAAACAGGCCGGGTCAGATCAACCCGGAATCGGGGTCCAAATTTGATCTACCCTTTTCCGGGTCAAAACGACACTTTTCGTGGTCGAAACGACACACAATAGGGAACAAAAGATCGTATACGTCTCCAGAGGGCAATTTCTATAGATGAATACAAGTTTTTCACGAAATAGATATATGGATTTTACTCAAAAACTAGGAATTTCCAAGGTGGGTTGATCCGTCACAATGGAAGAATTTTAGAAAAGGGATATGAAGTCCAAATTACAGACAAGGAAATTAATTCTGGTTAAAATAAGAGCATTTTGAAACTTCACTTTCAAACTCGAAAACTTTACTACACAAGAACAAAGAAATGTCTCCGTCCAGAAGGATACGAAATCTAGTATGTGTTTATTTGTAAAGTGTGTACATGTATTATGTACTACGCACAGAACGCGTTTGTTTATTGTGCAAATCGAGGACACACACGTGCAAAATCATCGATGAATTGTACAACACCAATGAGAGCAAAAACATGTAAATATAAACAAAGGGAAAGGGAAGAGGAACAATGTGAACATCCTCGATTTACATTATAAACAAACCTGCGTGGGTATGCCACAAAATTTCCGTCGCGTCCCATGTAAACAACCGGGACTTTTATTGTCTTTTCTCGCAAACGTAAGATATTATGATTGTTTCCTTTCAACCAGACCTTTGAAAAAGTACATTGTATAAGTAAACAATCCAAAGCATGATTTTTTTATTTACTTACACGTTCCAGTTAGCTCAATTTGGTTTACGGGTTTACTTTAATTGACCGATGCATATTGGTTTCTTTCATATCTTCAAACGCATGTCATTGAGAACGTAGTTATAAATTGTTGCATAGAAGTTTGCATTACCAATGATAATTGTACTGATGCATACGACCTTTATTCATTTATAAGATTGCTCTGATTTCTAAAAAAAAAATATATGTACCAAAATACATATATTTGTAGTGTCTCGCTTTTACTCTAGACTTTTGATTCGCAGAAAGTTCTTCAAGCAGAGAAATCATCAGTTGTACAATCACCTCCAGAAAAAGAAGGGAAACTTCAAGGTGTGTAGACATAAATCATCTGTGGATAATGTAATTCAACCCAGCTCGAAATAATACACGTCACATTTCACCCCAGCTCAATTAGTATGCGTCAAATTTGTTGGAATATGCAGTGTGTTTTACGTTAAAATTATATGACACTGTCTATGTGTTAAGATTTGAATGTTTACAATCAAGTTGAGTAGGACACTCTAGTAATTCAGCATTTTTTGAGAACTTCCAAGCAGTGGAGGCAGCAAACCTTTACGTATACTCATGATTTGAAGGCCACTTAATCGCCCATTCAGAGTAGTTTTCTTGATGGTTTGCATTGACTCTAAGTAATGTTTTGTTTACAGTGTAACTTGCATCCTGATTTTGTTTACAGGCAGCCCACCCACTCCGGCAACACACCTAAAGAGGATCCTTCAGGAACACAACAAATTCGCCAAAAACTGCAGCGAAGACACACTGAAGGATAACACCTTTCAGTTGCCGTACATTGCAATCGGTTACTTCGACCATAATGGTGGAAGCCTGTCCTTGGACAAGTACAATGTCCACCTGTACATCCCTCGTGGCGCACTTCCCAAAGGTCGACTAGAGCAGGTGTACATCTATGTCAACCCGAATGCGCCACCTGTTGACGGGATCCATCCGTCAGATTGTGTCTTGTCACCGATGATCCAGTGCGGCCCAACAGGTCTGAAGTTTCTGGACAGCGTGGTGCTGTCATTCCCTCACTTTGCAAAGGAGGGAAGCGGATGGGAGCTGCGTGCACAGTTGTGCAATGACGACGATGACTCGCTCAGAACCTGGAAAACTCTAGCTGCAGGTGTTGACGGCGAGGTGGTATCGACTAAAGACAAGACCGTCGTTCTCCTGGTGAAGCATTTTACAGGGGAAGTACTAGTTGGCAAACCTTCCGCAACGAGCACCAAAATAATGGAGACAGGAGTGTTTGGAAGCCCCTTTTATTCGTCTCGTGATTGGTATAGCTTCCGGTTTCGCCTCTGGAACGATGAACCAGTTGTAAGAGAGGTATTTCAACTCTTTGTCATATTTTCGTATGAGTTAAAGAGAGCACCGTGGCATTGTGCAATGTTTTAAAAACAAGGTAAACACTGAGGTAAATGTGTATAAGGCCAAAAAAAAGTCTCCGGTTTCTGGTATGGAGCTTGGCCAAAAAGTGGTGCGACGACGGGGCTTTTTTTTTTTTTTTACCTGATTTTTTTGCTTCAAATGTCGGCTGATAACTGCAAATGGTGTCCGACTAAACTTAGTGCAAATATATTGGAGTCCAGAGAGGCCACATAAAGCGTATACTCGACCATAACCCCATCTAAAAATACGTTTAAATTGTGCAGCAGCAGGTTTCCAGTCAAAACAGTGAGTTTGGCGGTTTTGAGACAGCATCTTTCATTGAAAAAAAAAAAACTTCTTCATTTTGCCGACGCGCATGGCTACGGCAACACGCGGGCATACCAAAAACCGGAGACTCTGTTGTTTTGGCCTAAGGTGTACTATTTCAAGCTGACAAGTAATGCATAGGTAGCAAAATGATTGAACATGATTTTTTGAACATTACTTGCAAAATCCATGCTTTATTTACGTGGCACAGAATGTTATGGAGAAGGAAAAAGAAATGGGCTCCAAGCCGCTGGAAGCTTCCAAATTTCTGACAGTTTGCAGATCAGGAGACGTCCACGCTGAAATCGAGAACATCAATGAGGGCTGGGAACTGGCAATTCCTTGTTTACAGGTAGAAGGCATATAACTGTTTACCCATATTTTCTGTGTGATTGTATGTACCTTTACCTGCAGATCAGAGCCTTTCCTAGTTAGGACAACTTCCACTGTCAAAGTATGACGTCAGGTAAAAATAACTGGTTTATACAAAACAAAATTCAGGCAGTTCATTTCAAGCATAACACTACCCGTTTATTGAGGTTTGGCCTGGAACAACAACGTCAATTTTCTTATCATTGCTTACGCTTTGTTTGAGGCAAAGCGTACAGTACCGAAGTCTAACAAGATAGAGACGCAGGCGAACCACTCCAGATACTTTGCCTGTGCTGCATGGATTCAGAATAATCTCAATTGTCGCGAAAGGGAGCATTTGTGACTAAACCATGTCCTTTAAAGCGAATGTAAATTATTGGCTTTTGCTGTAATTTTCAGAAATGAACTATTTGGGGGTTAGTATAATAGAACAAATATTGTTACACTGACATGTTGGAAGTTTTGTGTTTGAAACTGCTGATAAACCAAGAAAAACAAAAATGTTCAAGTAGTCTGGTTCCCTGACTCCACTTAAGATGAAATTGATCAAAAATTTCGGAAATTATAAGGTAAGGAAAACAGTCTAGCTGGCCTGCACCAGTTCATGAACATAGAACCAATAGCAAACACAATTTGGACTGAAAAAAAACCCGGTAAATTTGGATCAGTAGTTGAAAAACAACATTCTAGTAAGGTATTTCATCCTAGTAAGGTACAACTTGGTAGTTTTATTTTCGATGTTTGGAAATGTTGTATTTTTCCTTTAAGATGGAGTTTATTCTATTACATATGGCAAGCCATCTATACAAATGATTGACTCATTATAAAGTTATCATTTTGAAGACTGTAGCCTATTTGACAGTGGAATCATCACATTCGGGCCAGCTTTTACATTTAATCACACAACAACCGCCAACCTCCAGTGTTCACATTTCATGTAGGTGAGAATGATACAAAGACAAAAGACCATACCAGAGCTGACGTGAAGCTTTTTGCAAAGTCAGGTAGCAAATGTCGGAAACGGAATTGTTTTTATGGTTGAATTCACTATTGAATTTCAATTCCCGGGCACAACGTGTGCTTACACAACGTATCGCAATTGTTATTTGAAAATTTCATTTTTATTAAATTAACAACAAAAGGGAAACTTTATTTAAATATTGATACATTTCTGCATATTAGAAACAGACTATACCTATCAGAAGAATCTGGAAGTTGCCAACGGACTTTGTGACCTTTCACCTCAAGCGCCAAAATGTGAAAGAAGCTCTTTCTTGCAAAGATCCAGCTTGCGAAAGTTCCATTTTCCAGAGTAGCACCGAAACGGGAGAAGCTTCAAATGGAGACAGAGCTCACTTCATCATTATACCACCAAAGGTATATCTTGAGGGAAAATTTTCATTGAAAAAATACCCGCACTTTTTGTAATGTAATTTTTAAACATTATTCTGAGTGCTTCCACTGTGTTCCCACTTCTTTTTAGATAGAACTTTACTTAATGTAAATCTAAAGCCATTTGTCAATGCATACCGGGGTATTTTTCTGCACGTTTACAGTTCCGAAATAACTTTATTCGGGGCTTATACCCCCTTTTGGTATATCAACATAGATGTTAAGCAAAGATCAACACTTCTCGATTTCTAGCTGTGCTCCGTGATGAGACACGGGTCGTATGGCGGCTGCCTAAGGCGCCTTCACATGCCTTCGGGTCGACGGCTCGTCCCCATTGTACATGTATATAGCCGGGCCCTTGCAATTCAGCTTCTCAGCTGCCGGTATTAAGGACGTTTAGTCTCCCCCAAATATAGTTTTAGTCCACATGACACTGGTGAGCATCTGGTAATCGATGTGTTTACCTTCTCTGGCTTACCAACAAATGATTTTGTTGACATGTCCCCTAATAAAAAAAACTGTGTTTATTTTCACAAATTCATTTTAAAATAGGTGAAAGAATCGAAACGAGAGAGAGACGAGCAGAGTCCTTGCTACAATTGCCGACAAGTAAGTTTAAAAGTTTGGAGAGATATTGGCTTTTTGAAAAATTAGCTTGTAATTCGTTAGATCTTTGGTAGTTTTCGGAAGTCGAACTGATAACAGTAATAAATTTAGTTAAATGCGCAACAAAACGAGCATTATTTTCCAGCGATATATCGGATGCCGTTCGATATTTTTTAGATATTATTTTCGAACTGTTTTTCATAAGCTTACATGGAAATTAAAATTGCCATGTTTCAGGAGAAATAGAGAATAGGTCCTTATAGTGCGGTTTAAGATAAACTTTACTTTTGTCAAAAAACCCAAACATTTGTACTTAAGTTTTATTTGAAAGATGATCCCTTGTTATCTTTGCGATGCGTGACTTTCATTTTCATGATTATTGATGTTTGCCTTCACATGGGAATAGAAATAAAAGTTTAATAATATTTGACTCCTTGAATCCTCAATTTAATTATTTGGTTTTGTTTCAGGATGCAGCCTACGAAATCTGCCCATCATGTAAGGTGAGTTTATGCGCGTATGTGTAAAACAGATATTTTTCTTTTATGGCAAAAGTAAAGTCAGACGCACGGCCGAGACATTTTGGTGAAATATTTCTGACTAAAGTCTTTCCCTTGTTCTTTATTCTCTCTGCTATTTTTTTGAACATGTCAGGCCTATGTTTTCAATATATTATTATGTATACGTTCGTGTTAGACATGGTGTTAGAAAAACAACAGAGAAACAGCAAGTATACTGTGAAACCTACCAAATAAACACGCTACAATGTTCATAAACGTTTGTAAAAACAGCGTTTGCATGTATTCAAAAGTAAAAAATAAAATACCATAGGTTTTAAAGTGTATGGACTGATATGGTTTAATTCACACTTGTATGTTTATTGATTGTCTTGTTAGGAGGCGATGATAGGCGTTCAAGTTCCCAAGAAGCGAGAGTTGTCGGACGGCGATTATGGAGGCTTATCAGAGGAGATGGTATGCGCTCTCTCTCAACAACGAGACACGGCCAGAGTGGTGGTGGGGCTAGCAGATGTCGACCACAGCTCGATGCAAGCACAGGATTCCTTAAAGGTCTTCTTTGGACGCCAGAGGGCGCGTGGCGTCCAAGACAGGACGGCTGTGAAGCGTCTGCTGGAATCTCTTGATAAGCACATTGTGAAAAAAATTAGAATGGAGCTGCAAGGGGCAGGTATACGGACACGTTTTGGGTCAAAAGGACTTTTATTTGACCCTTTTGCGGCACGTTGTTATGTCCTGAAACCTGAGCAAAAGTGTCATTTCGACCCAGAAAAGTGTCAAGCCAAGTAGAACCCTGATTTCCGATAGGATTGGACCAATGACAGTTTAGAGTGTGATCGCTTTCAGTTGTATCACGCCTGTTGTAAGCCGTCACATTGTAAAGCCCCACTAAGTCCCGGTGTCGTCCGGACAAAACCACTTTTAATAAATGTCGTTAATGCAGGTATCAATTCACCTTCGAACTTGTGTCTTAGTTAATTCGGTACGGCCTAGAATTAATTCAACTTTTAAAAGAAAGCAAAATAGAACGGTAAATTTATAATGATTGGTTTTTAGTGTCTGCGGAGTCAGCTGTATTGGGATGTGCTACAAATTGGCCGCAGTTTTTCGCTCCACGATAGAAGGAATTCTAGCACTGCCACAATGTTAAACCAACGTCTATTTTCTATAAATTAGCAATCTGTGGACATGTTGCTTTGATGGGAATTTCAATGCCGAGGGGTGATAAGAACACAATGAGTAATGAAATAAATAAGGTCTGGAAAACGATCCCCCTCAAAAAAAAATAATAATAAATAAAGAAGCGGAACCGACAGCGAATAATGGCCGTAATCTTGCCGTAATTACTACCCTTTATGATTAAGAATAGTGGCCGGAGTAGCAAAAAAGTCTCGTATCATTGCAAAAGAGACTAAAACTGTTTCATATTGCTTCTACCCCAGAAAACCCGCCAGATGATGGTTTCATATCGGAGGGAAGGACTGAATATTGTTCTTGGCTTGCCGTGAGTATCCTGCTTGGCAGTTTTTATTGGTCGATGCAAAGGAAACATAGAATGCTCCATTGTGAATTAGTGAATCACGACGGAGGAAATTGAACGTTTCGTCCACTGTTTTTGGTCTGTTCGGATGTTTCATTTTTTTCCTATTAACTCAGGCACTATAGCGATGTTTCCTGTCGTCATTGCGTGACTTTGTTTCTAATTATGTTTGTTCCTTAGAGTTTTTTTCTTTATTTTACAGTCGGAAATTGACGACGAGAAACGCTTCCGTCGGCTTGCCTCGAGATTGGGACCGGAGTGGGAGGCACTGGCAACAGAGTTAGAATGCACTAATGCAGACCTGTTCAAGATTAAAGAAGATAACAGATATGACGTCAGTAATCAGATCTTTACGATGCTTGTCCAGTGGAAGCAGCGGTGTGGGTGGTTGGATGAAAGCATCTTAGCCGGGGCCTTGGAGAAGGCTGGACGACGGGATCTGGCACAGCAGTTTCAAGGTGAGACCACCAGTTATTCCATAACACCGGAACGATAATAGTATTGTTTCAATTTTATATATCTTTCAAAATACAGGGTGACCCAAAAAAAATGCAAACCTAGAACATTTGCCGTTAAAAAGAAAGAGATCGGTGGATTTTTGTGTTTTTGGTATTATATTAAAGCTGGAAATGTTTTCTTTTAAATACTTAAGCAATCATGAAAATAGTACTTTGGGTTGCTGAGAAAATGCCAATTATGTAAAAGTAGTCACTATTCATCTTGTACACACAAAAATACAGCATGAGGGGATTTTCACTGTACCTATTTGTGCATGTCCTAATTTTTACAATCAACATGGCACATAATATGACAAGAGTACAAATTAATTGGATCGAAGTATTTTTCATTTTCCACCTGAACAGGTATTGCATCCTTTTTAGTCCTAGTATAAACCGTTTGAGCATCATAGATATATGGCAAAATAGTAAATACATTGCACAAAATGAAGAATAATTGCACAGTATATGCTTACAGTAAAAGTTTCTTTCCGTTGAGTTTTCCAACTCCTTCACAACACTCTGCAATCATTGCAGTACTATTTGCTTTTTTCTTTTTCAGTTTTTTTTTTAAACAAATTGTGCATTTTACAAAGCAACTAATTAATATTCACTCAATGTCACTAAATCTAACTTGACTTTTGTTTGTACTTTTGATTTCATTGACAGAGACGACGTCAGAATCTAGGATGAAATAGATACAAACGAGGCAGTATATCTGGATGATATATTTTCACCTTACATACTGAGTCTGTTTTTGAAGGTAGTAGACACAATCAAATGACTTGGTGGTCCTAACGTTTTGCTTGTTTAATTGCTTTTGAAGTCAGTCTTTTGGTACTAGTGTTTGAATGGGATTTGAAAACAAACAGCCAGCAGGAATTATATGACTAAATTTGCAAGAAAACGACACTTTTTCTTTTGTTGTGAGTTGCTGTAATCGTTGTCAACCACTGCAACATGTTCATATATGCTGCTTGTATTTTTTTTAAAGTTAATGCAAAAACAATATGCAAAAGAAAATGGCGTTTTTCATTTGATATTTCGCATCTGAATGCCGTTGTTACTAAGACCCGTTACTAAGTAGATTTATCGGCTGTTGTAATGTCGAGATTTATAAAATGGAAAGAAAAATATGATTTTAAGAGTTGCTGAAAAAAAAGCTGTGTTTTAACGAAATTATGTCTAGTTATGAGATGTTTCTCTTTTTTTTTTAGTAATTAATGAGTACATATGAGAAGATGAGGTAAATTATATTTTGAAGTCCAATAATAAGGGAGAATTGTATATCAAAGCGAAAAGTAAATTTACTTCATTTTGTTTTACCTATTGTTTAGAATCTTTGGACCCTTTTCAAGTAGGCCGAAATACACCTGTATAGATATTGTTCTTCTCATATGCTAATTATAGTCACAAGTTATTTCAAAAAGACGTAATTGTTTTACTTTTAGTTACACATACAACAATTTATTTCAAGGCGTGTCTTGAGTTATTTGTCAAGTTGGATAGGTACAGTTACAAAGACTTGTTGACACAGGTTAATACGTCACTGCGACATGATTTAACATCCAGGGGAGGGGGCGTAGGGGAGGGGGCGTTAAAACACCGCTAATTCCTCGGTTTTCGAAGTTGCAATGGAAACAATGCAGTATCTCGGCATCACCTTTTTTATCATATTGCATAAATGATACTCAATTTTGGAAATAGTGTGAAAATATGAATGTGATTAATGAACATTTCAAAATGTGATAGAAAGTAATTAAAAAAATTCAAAACTCCTGTATAATACATTGTTTTCATTGATAACAAACGACGTATTTTTCATCACAACTTATCGGGGATTTGACTAAAAATAAGTACATACAGACCAAAACAATGAATGTTTAATGACCTGATTAATGTTTACTATTACTATTATTTTGGGATGTTTATAGCCAGCATTCATTCTAGTCTATTGTAGTCTATGTCTGTTTGGTATAATGTCGCTTGTGTAGCTGATGTATTTTGTTTGTATCAATTATAATTTTTCTATCAGGTTGTTAAGGGGGGTCTTTATGCCTGATGCTATTTTTGTATGTCTGTTTGTTGGGCAGTTTGGTGTGTCACTTTGCCCATGTTGCATTTGTTTTTGTATGTGGGGTTGTGTTGATTAATGGTTGCTTGTTCGTCTGTTTGTTGGAGTGTTTGTTTGCTGGGGTGTTGGGGTGTTCGTTTGTTTGTTTGTTGTTGTTGTTGTTGTGTTGTTGCTGTTGTTGTTGTTGTTTTTTGCTGTTGTTGTTGTTGTTGTTGTTGTTGTTGTTGTTGATGTTTGTTTATTTGTTGGGCTGTTGATTGACATCCTTGTCTCCGTGTTATGGCATATATGGCATTTATTTTGTTAGTTTGGTTGTCTGTCTTGTCTCTTGTGCGTTAGTTGTTTATATTTGATACTGTTTGAATGTTTGCGTCATTCTTTCTGGGTTAGTGTAGCCTCTCACCAAGGCCATCGTGGCTTAACTTGCCCGCATTCAAAGCGGCGAAACCGCGAAGCGACTGGAGATGGAGACCACACATGCGAATGGCGAAGCCACGAGGGCCTTTTCTAACTTGTGGGGAAATTCTTATGTTTTTCCTTGTAATCTCGATTTTTGCTAACCCAAGAGGGTAGCAAAATTCCAACCAATCATCAGCCTTTTAGTGCGTGCGTGGCTACTACTCGGACGCGTCGACGCGCCTGGATGCTTACACAAAATTTAAAAACAAAAAAATGTGAGTCTAGTTTTCCACGTGATCGTGACCGCGTAATTGTTCTTACATTATCGTATTTTGACTTTACTTAGAAAAGTATTTCAAGAAATTATTTGAGTGTACAAATTTATTTTTCATCTGAACTTACAGTTATTTGCTCTTACGTTTTCACCCTTCGTTTAAAACTGGAAGCGACTAGGCAAAATCCTCGTTGTGATTGGTTAACCTTCAGTACTCTTCTTATTTGCAAAAAAAAACTATGAATAATTAAACAAAATTAAGTTGGGAAAGGTCTCCTGGCTTTGCCTCTCGTGCGTGCTGACTTAATCTTTGCTCCAGTCGCTCTGGGTCTTCACAACTCTGCCGCTCTAACCCACGATGGCCTGGGCGAAATGCTAGGGTTAGGCAAAAAAAAGTCTCCGGTTTCTGGTATGGAGCTTGCCCATAAAAAGTGGTGCGGCGACGCGGTTTTTTTTTTTTTTTTACCTTTTTTTTTTTTTTTTTTTTTGGCTTCAAATGTCGGCTGATGACTGCAAATGGTGCCCGACTAAACTTAGTGCAAATATATGGGAGTCCAAAGGGCCACATAAATCTTATTCTCGATCATAACCCCATCTAAAAACACGTTAAAATTGTGCAGCAGCAGAATTCCAGTCAAACCAGTGAGTTTGGCGGTTTTGAAACATCATCTTGTATTGAAAAAAAAAAAACTTTTTCATTTTGCCGACGCGCATGGCCACGGCGACGCGCGGGCATACCAGAAACCGCAGACTTTTTTGGGCCTTAGTGTTTCTCCTTACAATTTATATTTTAATCTTTTTGGTCATTAATTTAGTTTTAGTAGTTTTGATTTAGATTTTAAGATTTGTTTACTTGTTATGATTCTGTAATACTTTTAGCTCTCATGATTATTAAAACGCTATCATGTTTTTTATGTATTAAATTATGGTTAATGTTTTGCATTTTGAATTATTTTATCAAATGTTATATGAATGTATTTTCTTGATATTTTTAAAAAGTTTTTAGTTCATTGCTAACTGTTACTCAGTGTGAAGCGCCTTCAGCGTCATTTTGAAAGATTTTAGCGTCATATCAGATTATTATTATTAGAAAACTCGACATCATGTTTAACCTTTGTATCCGATGTTTTCAAAAAAGATTTGCTGTCTATATTTCCAAGCTCTCGGCTTTTTCATGACCAGTCTACTTATTAGTCTTGAAATTCAAATAATTCTCTTATTAAGATCTACCTTCTAGAAGTGTCGTGCTGTACTTCCCTGTATTGTTTGCAAACTATTGGCATAAACTTTAAACATTTGGCAAACCACGTATTTATTTCATACCTCTGTCACCCGCAACGTTCATTGTCATGACAGGTGCGTTACGTGTTCCGTGTTGGGGAAAGGGATGGAGGCTTTTTTTTGGGGGGGGGGGGGGTGTCACGGGTGTTTCCGGATGAATTTGATTGGTTGCTGTCAGAACATATTTGCCAATTGACGAGTAATTGCTTGAAAGTGGGTTTTGGCGTGGCTGGGGGCGCACCCCCCCCCCCCAAAAAAAAAAAATTGGCGCCCCCATCGGCCCCACTTACTATTTTGTAGCCCTAATTCACCACGATTAACCCTAAAGGGGCCGGGGGCGGAATCCGCCCCCCCCCCCTCAACATTTTCCGTGATAGCCTCTAAATTTGTTTTTTTTTGCGATCCAAGCTGTTATGACTTTTTAGCCTCGAGCTTTGCGCATCTTTTGATACCAAAAACATAAAAATCGGACCCCGGGTTGCCGCGTAGCGAAAAATTTTTCGGCGCTACGCGCCGTGAAAACTGAATTTTCGCATATACGTCGTGTACACAGAGCAGAATTGCCATTCGTACATATGAATAATTAATAAGCCATAATTCCAAAACCCTTTGACCTATAGTCATGAAATTTCTTGGGTATGTTTAGGAAGAGTTGCTCTATGCATGTGCCGAGTTTCAAAATTTTTCGTCACTCGATGGCCGTTTGTTAAAAATATGGGTGGAAACCGTGCACAGGACTTGGAGCTTGCAGTTCTGTGTAATTTTCATGTAATTTGGACCCTAAAAGCGCTCTACTTTGCAATGGAGTGTAGGCATCGTTTTTCAAAATGGCGATGGGCTTCAGGACTATTTTCACGGGTGATCATCTTCAGATGGAAATTTCTCCTAAAAGTCATCAGTTGACCCCCCGAAAATTGAAAAGAAAATGAAAGATGATGAAATAAGCTTTAATTTGATGTGTGTCTCGAACACCTTGGAGAGTTGTGAGTATTTTCCCCGAATTTTTGAAGTGGGAGCATTTACCAGTGGGGTCTATGGAAGTTTATTTACTGGTCTGCTACCATAAGTGTGTGGGGCACAGGTGGCTTCGGTCAAGGATTTCATTGTTTATTCAGTACATACACCCGCAACATGTGCTCCATACTCGAGCTTGTCTAGGGGCCAGACGATTTCATGGTTTAACGTGCGATAACCCGCTGCAGCGATAACCCGCCACCGCGAGAGAGCGCTATCACGACCACCGTTGCGTTGATTGCGGAACACGTGTTGCCACGGCACACAACGAAGTTTTGGCTTAGAGTGCATGCAAACCTGTATGGTCGTCAGGCTATTGCGACTATTCTTCATGTTGTTGTCGGGCGCGGATATCCGGGGGGGGGGGGGTATGCACGGTTCGAGTTTTGCAGTGCAAACCAAATGATAGTCAAAACAGCGGCGGGCTAGTCAAACTATTTTGGGGATAATGGCAAAGATGAAAGGACAGGAAGAATAAATCATGCAATTCAGAAAGCAAACCTATTCAAATGTTTGTATAATTGTATTAACTGTTTAGGGTTAAATTATCAGATCTGGTTATTTAAAACAATGACAAAATTGCCTCAGGATGCATGTTTACATTTATTGTTGTTTATGAGGCACTCTATGAAAGAAAAAAAAACATGCGGGCTAGTGTGAAAATGCCTGCGGGCTAGTTAATAAGAGTCCTTTTAATAAGTGGCCCGGCCCAGTGGGGAAAAAATAAGGTCAAACCCTGGGCTATGGTTCACCCCCAGCTCTGTATTTTTTTTTAGAAATAAATCATTAAAAGTAATCGAACACCACCTCCCACCGCTCTGACACCCACAAATAAATATATTTTTGACTAGCTTGGTCAGAGGGTATTTGTACACTATTCTGTAATATAGAGAAAATAATCGTCGGATTTGAACAGCGCCCTAATTTAAAGTATGTAGCACCCCCCCCCCAACTATTAATTTTACGAAAGCCAAGTCCCCCCAAAACTGTATATTGTTTCAACATTGATTTGCTGATATTCAATATTCACGATATATTTTTATTAAAACTAGGCAACTCCAGATACATGGAGTTGCACGGCCTAATGTCCATATTGCAAAGGATAACCCTTGCTCTATGGGATAACATTGCGCTACTTTGCCGGCGTTCAAAATGCAAAAATTTATATCAAGAGGGTTAATATCTGGTTGGTGCGAAAATGACGTGGAGCCCTGTCCCGCCGGGCCAGGACAGTCATACGGGCATGAATTATGCAACGCCTTCCTGACCAATGGCGTTGAGCGTCACTTGTTGCCGCGGCATACGAAGTAGATGTCGGCTTGGAGTACATGCACACAATTTACAGTCCTTGGCTAAATCCAGTTTGCCTACGTTCAAACTGCAAAGGTTCAGATCAAGAGGTTGAATTATAAGATGGGATTTTGCGTCGGGGTGATATAAATTAAAATAGGTTTTGCCCTTCACCGACGTTTTTTAAAAACTGTATACTTTTTAAACTTACTTGATGGGTATACTTTCTAAACACTGTATACTCGAGTGATTTTTTCCAACTTTCACTCGGGAGGTAGCACACTGAGTATACAGTGTTTAAAAAACGTCGGTGAAGGGCAAAACCTAATTGGAAGAGGTTGAATATTTGTGTCCTTGGGCAAGCCGCTTGCCTCTCTCCACCCAGGAGTATAAAGAGGTTGAATATTAAATAAGTGACATTAAACAGCCGTCTTATTGAAACTCCTTCATATCTGGTTGATTAAACTTTATGGCTTGGGGAGGACATCGTACTTTGCAGTACACATGATTCACATTGCGAAGGAGCACGGTTAAACAACATCATTAACAAGACACAAGGTTCGACGTTAATTATGCGAAGGTTCATGATTGATATTGCGAAGAAGCAAGGTGCAACGTTGACATCAAACATGATTCATGGTGTACATTGACAAGATCGAACGTGAACATTAAAAAGTTTGACCATTCACATTGAGAAGGAAGAACTTCCACATTGCGATATTAAGCAACGTACAACGTGCATATTGCGAAGATACAACGTCAATATTAAAAAGGTACAAGGTTCATATTAAAAAGGTCAACATTAAAATTTCGTTCTAGGGCCACCGTACTATTGAGGGAACTACATACACATGATATGTGGGATGTTCACTTGACAAATCAAATCCTCATTGTCTTGCGGGTACCTTCATTATAACTAAATTTTTATTTCAAATACATTTTTATCTTTCTGCTAACTCTGAACTTGGCCCCGATTTCACGATGGCTGTTGAACAAAGAATTCCGTGCTTATCATCGCCACTTCGTGGTAATGAGATGCGCACATGCACAGAAGCCACAATTCCATGCTAGTCCATGAAATACGCTCACCGTAAGCACAGAATTTTGTTTTACAGTAAGTATACATTTTCTGCTAAGTGTAAGCACCACTACCCCACCCCTCCCACAGGTTTGTGCGTTTGTTCATTTGCCAGGGTTCCCATCCTGTGGGACAATGTGCTACAGTGTGGAACAGTGCAGGGGCGCCACATTTTATCCATGCTGATTTTCTTTTTAATTTCACCGAACACCCGTCCATCGTCAAATAACAAAATTGTGGGTGGAAGTGGAGTTTGACAACATCTTTCCATTAGAGCTTTGTTCTGGATGGTCAATGTCAGACAATACGTAGCAATAATTTGCCTCGCAAGGGACGTTTAAAAACAGCTAATGGCCAAAAGCAGAAATTTCTCGAAAAATAAACAAACAAACCAACATTCAAGGTAAGCCTCCCCTCCACCTATGTTGTTGGTAAGGGTAGGGGTAGTTGGTAGGACACAACAGATACATGCCTGCGTAACAGGAAATTCGTAGTTATTTCCAAATATTTTTTTGATGAATATGTTTTAGTTTAAACGACCTACATGCTCGAATGTGTCTGGCCAATTATATTACATAATCAGACGTTTTAAAAATGGGTGAAAAATTGTGATCAATTTTTCACTTCTGTTATGAATTTATTTTCAGTCAATATTGGAAAATACAAAAAGAACAAACAAAATATATCCAATACTTATAAGCCCTTGTTTTGATATTTCTTGTCCATTTACATACTTTGTATCATGCAGCATAGTCAAGTTTGTCCGATATGAATTAAAAAGGTTGAGAGGTAATTGCATATTGTCACAAAGCGCTCATTGTTTTAAAGTAAATATAAATTGTTATTAGTACATAAAGTTCAATTTTCAAAACTTCTCAAACAATGCATATGTAGTGAGACGTCTTTTACGAGGCACCGTACAATTGCCACAAAGCCCAGAAAAAGGTATACAAACGCGCACTCAATGCCGTGAACGCGCGAATATCAGCCCTTTTCTGCCTGCACACCAAAGTGTGGGTATCGTGTGCGTTCATTTATGCTTGAAAACCAACATTTTAGTTTCAAATGAGCGAAATTTGTATTTTCTTTTACATTCTAATGTCACAATGCAAGTTCTCTGCTTCCGCTCGGCTAGATGTAAGTTTATTTCATATTGACGAAAGGGGTGATTTTGGGGTGAATTAGTCTTCGTTATCTCAAAGTTTTAATCAACGTGTGTCACATGTCGATTTATTGCAATACGACTGTTTCATGTCAGGTGCAATTTGGCGGCCTAGTTCACTAAACAGCCGTAAACTGTCCAGGTGTTCGAGGAACTTCGGGGAACCTAATTAAAATATAAGAACCAAAAATATTAGGAACCTGGGAATCTTAGAAACTGGGGTAACTTTACAAATACAAACTTTAAGATTCTAATTATCATTGCCAACGTTAGTACATTTTATAGAGCTGGAAGTTGAACCAAAGTTGTATGATTTTTGTAACACTTGTTTTTTGAGTTAGATTGAGATTCAGATCCAGAACTATTGTAATCTGTAATCTGTAACAAGTTCATGAGACCATACATAACTTGACTCCTAGTGTTTTGATTGTCTGTTTGTGTTGATTTGTCCTTGGCGCCCTTAAATCTAATCATTTGAGCGGACCTCCTTAATGGCGTACCGCTACACATATAATAGAATGGTGGAAATGTTGTATTTGTTGGTGGCCATGAACCATAAACATGGAAATAAAATATTGATCAGTCACTCACAGTTTTCAGGAGTAATGTTAAATTGATAGTATCTTTGGAAATTTAAATTTCATGGTCTTGGCGGGGTCTTAGTCTTTGATCTTGGATGTGTGACAAGGGCTTTAACTTGCCAGCAGCTGATTAAACAACGTGAACTACACACCAAAACTTCGCTTGTTCTCCTTCGTGGTCGTCCTCCGACGTCGCCATTTTAAATTGTGTTTATTGGGACGTGATTCCAAAACCCGCCCCATATCTTTACACCAGCTGCTCGGACGGGGACCAGACTGCTTCCTAGCCATGTTCGAAACTTGAAAAAATTATCCGTTGTAATTTCTTGTTCTCATTGTTAACAACTAAATCACTTCAAAAGAACATCCTTTAATCATCGTTCTTGTATTTTTTAACGACTTTTAACGTGATCAAACGAGTTGAGTCTGATTTTAAATATAAAATAAGGTTTGTTCAATTTGGCCCACGGTCTACGTCCCCCGAACGGTCTCCCACTAAATAAATAGTCATGAGAATGGGGCATGTTTACACTATTAGTGAACATAGTGTGCATGATTGTAGGATTTTATCAGCGCCCCCATTAAAATTTGGTACAACCCCCTCCCCCTCCCCCTACCCCTCCTCTCCTCCTCCCCTTCCTCTCCCCCTCCACTGATTTATTTTTGGATGCCTAAGTGTCCGGAGAAATAACTGGTCTACATTTCAGCTAGTCTGTGTATCACCCGTTATCCACGGAGCCAAGTCTCCTCAATAATGTCTGTCTAAGCATGCCTATAATATGCAAGCCGCGCGCCAGCCAATCGGAGTCGATTTTATTAAATCGTGACGTTATTTCATTCCCAAAGCAAGACTAATGGTATGATTGGTCAATTTGAATGCAGTTTTTCGTAATATAAGAATCAACAATTGGGCACATATCACGTAACATGATACAGAGCGCGTGACACAGGTTCTTCGAATCCATGTCTAATGACGCGCAACGGGTAAATGACCGATATTTAAAGCGCCCTCCGATTTGTCAAAATCTAGAGGCCAAAATGCGGTTGTCTTGGCGCGCACTGTGCTCAAATGCAAGCAAAAACGTTTTCACGAAGTAACACTCTCCTTGTTTGAGCGCGCGAGCGCTGACCTCCGTTTTCACGAAGTAGTACTCATGTAGTGTTGTTATACATTGAAGCGTACTACTTCGTGAAAACAAAAAAAAATACAGTTTGGCAACTTTTTCTGTTTCACGAACTAGCACTCAATTGTTTTCTCTTATTTTTTGGGATTAAATATACAAACGGTTCAAAACAGCAAATTTAACAAATACAATACATCAAGTGTCCACAACGAGAACCCCCCCCCCCAAAAAAAATGTGCAGTTTGAAGGATAGTTTTGTTTTAGAAGACGTTCAACTTTAGATGGTATGTACATGAGTGTTACCTCGTGTTGTCACTGACGATAATTAATCAGCGAATCTGTTCAAAAATTATAGACGTCTGTTACATAGACTACGTTTCAGCACGCCTACCTCTCCCCCCACAAAAAAAACAACAAAAAAAACAACGAATAAATAAAAAAAAATGTGTAGGCTCTAAATCCGCGCCGGGCGTGGGTCTGAATGGGCATGGGTCCGAGTTGTCATGGATGCAAGTTAACATGGGTCCGAGTTGGTTTGGTCCATGTTGACTTGGGTCCGAGTTGGTTTGCGTCCGCGTTGCATGTAGTGCCACAGCCAACTTTTCCTGTTTCACATTGTGGGACTGTATGCAGACGCGTTTGTATGTTCATACACTGCAAAAAATAACTTTAGCAATTAAACACTACTTTTCTAAACACTTTCTTGCTATCAGTTTAGAGAAAGGATAGATAGTGTTTAGCTATTGAACATTGATGTTCAGGAATTTGACACATAATAAACATGTTTACAATGACAAAGTGATAGCAAGGTTGTGTTGAACGGCTAAACACAGTTTAGAATGTCGAGTGGCGTGTGCTGTATAACCAAGACAATTTGTTTATTCACAGTGATCAGTTAATGATTGACTCCAAAATGATTCAAAGCTCTGGGCTTTTCTTTTACTATAGACCTTTGAACCGCTTTGGAGTTAATCATCAACTGATCACTGTGAACCAAAAACTACATCTGCAAACTGGAGAGACATGGCGTCGACAACCTCAACAACCCAGCTTTTCGTGATGGTGTTGATCGGGTTTACGCTGTTGATGTCAATCGGCAAAGCCCAGGTAAGAACGACATATAATTTATTTCCAACAGGATTCGAATAGGATTCCAATGCAGCTAACGTTTGATGCATGCAGTTATAAAGCACTGAATATGAAAGTCAGGATCCCTATCGGTACGTGCACCTGAATCATGTCAGTCAGAATACTAATGTTGAAATATTTTGACAGTGCATCATATCCAGCCTCGAATGTTTAGCAGGAGATCAACAGGATAAGACCCAACTCTGTTTCCGTAGCTTTAAACTCCACCCGTGACGTCACCCTATTGTCCTAGCGCTCCACTATTTTGCACGAATGGAGCGTTGGAGGCGATAAACCTCTCCATTTTTTGGAAGGGTAATAATGCCTCCATCACTCCATTCCTACAAAATAATGGAGCGGGAAATAAAGAAACACCAAAAATGGCACAGTTATAGCTTTGCACAGTTGCAACTTTACTACACCGTTTTTCAATGATAATTTTATGCATTTTCTTATATATTTCGTAATATGCTTAATATGTAAGTCAACAACCATTTTTTTCGCACATAATTTTCCCATTAGTCCTACACCGTTTCTCAAGTGGAATTTTATGCATCATTCGTACGATTACGTGAAATTTAGGAACCATTTATGTTTCTTATATAGCATGCTACACCGTTTCTCAAATGGAAATTTAAGCATCATTCGTACCTGTACGTAAAAGTCAAAAACCGTTTTTGTTTCTTATACAGCATGCTTCACCGTTTCTAAAAATAGAATTTTATGCATTTTCTTATACAATTTCTTACAGTGTTAAGGCGAAAGTCAAGTACCATTTTTTTCTTGTACAGAATGTTCGTATATAGTCATGTTACATGCAACAATATAAACGTTTCAACGATATAAATGTTTCACAGTTAAAGCAAATGTTTTGACAAGGTTCGCAGTACAGTTTATATCTCGATCTTGTTCCTGGGTTTCAATGCCTAGCATGCAGTCCTAGAAATTCTTGATCGGCAAGAACTCATCATCCTGAAAAAAATGTGTAGGTCTTTTCCATGGTGTCCAAGAACAGTTGAAGGAAAATCACAAGTTCGTCCAATGTAAACCCGGAAGACTTGTAGCCATTTTGCTTACAAAATGCACCAAAATCTTAATCTTGCAATTTTGAGTGGTTTTAGCTCGTCCTTCCTTGTCCAATGATGAGTAGTTATAGTCTCGAGTTGCGTTGGTTACGAAGTAGTCCGACTGGAGATTGCCCGCTAGTTTGGACCCTCTTCGTGACACTATCCACAGTCTGTAAAGCCAGAATTAGAAGAAAACAAAATCAGAAAGTGGGTCAAACAATTACACGGAAGCATAAGGTCATATTCCTGTAAATCCACTTAAGTCTTACAAAGCCGTAAAAGGCACAGGGTAGCTTTGACGATTGCAAAATGACGACACAGAGAGCTTCGAATTAGAACAGTCATAGTGCAAACACGATTTCTGAATAAACTTCATCAGATAGCAAATTAAACAATAAAGCTTAATGTATCTGACATTATCATGCTCAAAATACAACATTTAATTTTTTGATTTTATTAGCTGTTATTTTTACTTGACAAAAAGGGTAACTTCTTACCTTTATACTCATACATGCAATCTTCATATTCATTTGGAGTGTCGAAATGAACTTCGATGTGTCCCAGGCAAAGCTTGAAGCGGCCAGTAAATTATCATCCGATATATCCACGTACGGAGCTAGTTTCAGCAACTATCAAAGACGGTTTCCTGGCCCGCTATAATTCTACTGTATCCCACGTACGGCATTATTTCCTCAACGTCTTGAGACTGAACACTGCGTGTCACCAGCACGCTATTCAAGAACGAACGCATTGTGCCCGGGCGGGGTTTAGCATTTTATACCAAGCCCGCCTAGAATCCAGCATTGTATTGGTTACGTAAGAACATATTCTTATTCGCAGTACAATTCTGTAGGCTACAGTTCCATTTATACTAATGCAGTTTACAGTTACGCAATAAGACAAAGCTTGTGTCTTTGTATGAAACAAAGTCGCTCCATTCGTGCAAAATAATGGAGCGCTAGAAACAATAGGGGGACGTCACGGGTGGAGTTTAAGTCGGATAATGCCGCTCGGTAACGCGCCATTCGTGGGTAAGAATGGCCCGAGGGCTTCGCCCTCGGGCCATTCTTACCCACGAATGTCGCGTACCTCGGGCATTATCCTTTACTGAAAATTAACTCATTTTGAGTGAGGAAGATGACAACTTAGAGTTAACATTTATTTCTTAAATAACATCGAGTTTTCATTCGCGATTTGATTGATTTTCCCTGCAAGTAATTTCTATGTAAAATGAATGATATCACGCTTAATTATTGTTCTGTCCCTTGTATAAATCTTCCAATATTAGCAATTAAAATTCGAGTATAAAAGGAAACATTGGAAAAATGAGAAGAAAATGGGGATCTTCGAAATTTAATATCAAACTCTTTCTGCAAGGTTATTTTCTTCAAGGATAGCAGAGAGAAACGGATATTGTATAGTGGCCATTTTGGAGATGGTGCTTTTCTTACCTTGGAAAATACATACATCACACACATGCGTTGTTCATTCTAAGAAATCGACAAATATGACGTCCGGACATTGGAAATCACTAGTGAGAAATTAATTTAATATTTGATATCTATTTAAAGGTACTCAAATTATTGCGATGATTGCGACTTTTGAGGCTATAATTCCAGCCCAACTGTTTTGAGTTTTGCAAATGACTGAAAACTGAAAAAAAAAGTAAATCTCAAATTAAATTCCTATCCGAAACTGGCGTTTTGTCATTGCCTGTGTAACTAAGGCCATGACGGCCGTTGCTACGGGCGTCATATGAGGATCTTGCACGACCTGCGGTTTAGCGTTCGATTAGCCCGGCTGTCGTGGATAACCCGTCTGCCTTTACCCGAGTTGATCCGGATGAGCTACTCGAACGCGCCCAATGTTACTAAAAAGACCATCCTCAGGGTTTACACCCAGGCAATCATGCATCTACCTTGCAAGAGCTGGTTACAAGGGAACGGACATTTTCGTCCGTAAAAGCTTGAGCCCTGAAGGCCAGCGATGGCTTAAACACGCAAGAAACTATCCCTTATGGATCCTGGATGGCAGAATTGAAGTCAATTGTATTTCATGCCTTAATTTTTGATTGCAGAGGTTGGTTTGGTGACCATATGTATCATGTACACAAATACAAAGTACCAACCACGGACATGTCACGTGCAGTGTGTGATTCGGAGTAGGCCTAGCCTGCTACGCTACTCAGTCGGCATATTCTATCGCAATTTTGCGTGTGGTTTCGTACAGGATAGGCCTACATGCCCACCCATTTTAATGAAAGATAAGTAAAACACTGAACATAGACCAATAATGATATTAAGCCTGTAACTGTATAAGAGCAATGTTTAAAAGGCCAACAGCCATATGGGCAGAGTTTCATGTCAGGCGAGTCTTGTGCAGTGCCGTGTTTAAACTAGCCAGCCGGTCAGCTGCAGCCGGACAGTTGTAGTTTTGAGTAAAAACACCTTAATTTTCATGGGCCAAAACATTGCCTTTCTCCGGTCAGAGGTGGAATCGAGAATAACGCGACGCCAAACTATTGCGTGTAATTTGCATAACCGCCGGTTATTCACGCATTCAGCGTGTGACGTAATCGTAAACGACCACATCAGGGATCTTCTCAAAATTCTGAAGGTGTCCACGCGTCCATAAACCCTGATTAAACTGCGCTTAATCATCATTGTTGATAATCATGATTTTCCCCATTGGCAGGAACAAACCAGCCTCTGGTTATTTTGGAAAATCTTGTTTTTTTAGGTATTGCCGCTAGTAAAAATTATTTTGCGGGTGCTCTTTTTTGTGATGGAACGTTATTTTACAACTAGTCGTGTCCCCCAGAAAAACAATGTTTTCAGCTTCCCTACCTAGTCATCTACCCATATATTGATGTGTTATATTGTTGTGTGTGCCTGTTGCGTCTTGTTAATGTTATGTGTAAGTGTAGCAGTGCAACCCGGATATTCATTTTCATAATTACTTTGTTGAATGGTTTTCATCAATGGTTCATAATACACCAGTAGTTGATCCTAACTTAGATCGTGCTATTAATTTAGATATGCTTATGCCATGGAAGGTTTTTTTTGTAGACAACACACGCTAGTAGGAAACGTGGCCTTTTACAAAAAAAAGAAGATTTTATCACCTATAAATTCATTTAATGAAACATTAGCCCAAGTACAAAACGACAGGAAACGGGTGTACATAATTTTTTTTCATGATTCAAGTAATAGTGTTAGATATTGTGTTAATATAGGTTTTCTCAGAAAATGTGTACACGAATTTGTAAAAGAAGCATTCGTTTTCGTGCGAAATAGAATGAACGTTCCAAATCTCTGTTTCAATTTAACAAATGATAATTTGTTTTTTTCCGTGAAGGTGCATTCAGTCGTAAAAAAAATTCAGCGTACGATTTCCCGAATGTGCACTGCATTTAGTGTATTGACATTCATTTTAGTGCAAATCGAAGGCACATCCGCAATCCTATTTTTCCTTTTAATTTATCATCAATCTTTTTCGCTAAATGTGCAGCCTTTTTTCCCTCGCAGTGTTATTTAACGTATGCCTGGTCAAGCATTGGGATTCATTTGTGTGTTAAAGTAACATTAGAGGAATGGTTGATTGAATGATTGAATTTTTGAATACTCATGATGATTGAGCTAAAACCAGGTGATGTAGTCTTTTGAAACATACCAACTATTGTAATACATCCTATATAAAAACCTAACCTGAAGAAAATCGTTCTTTTACTGCTCAGCATTTGCCACAATCGCATCATATAGCCAAGTCTCACAGTTCATTTAGTCCTAAAATATCCAATAATTGCTGCAAGAGGGAGATACCGACGAATCTTGGACGTTGACCGAAATCGCCTCATCGATGCCTTTGAGGCTGACGACGCTGACTATCTGCAGGTAGCAGATACGCTGGGCATCAAGCACTCAACACCCATAAATCAGAAGATTGACTACGACATGAAAGATGCCCTTCAATGACCGATGACAACCTCCTTCTAACTTTTCGTCAACTCAATACTCAACTGCGAGCTGATCTTCCCGATAAACCCTTCGTGACCACTAGTACCATCGCTAGAATTCTAGATGGTGTGCTTGTAACTCTTAAACTAGCGGAAGATGTTCCAGAACAGAGGAATGAGCTACGCATATTAGATGCACGAGTCATATTTGAAATTGGTTTCTCCGGGTTGTTGTCCTTGGCCACAGTGTGTACATTGACGAGACTGGGTATAACATAATTATGGACCCGTCGGTCTTATGGTCGCGCTCCTCGTGGAGAGCCAGCAAGGCGTGTTGTTCATGGCCAGAGAGGCAAACAAGTCAACATCACATGTGCCATTTCTGGTGAGGTTGGACATTTGGCTCACAGAATATCATCAGAGACTGTGAAGAGAGCGACTTTTGAGGAGTTCTTAGCGACAACTGTACAAGAATATGGTATTTATTCCCAGCTGGCGAACGCATATATCTGATATATGACCAAGCTCGATGCCGGCAATTTTACCATCAAGCTGCTGCCCCCATACTCGCCATTCTTAAATCCAGCGGAAATGGCGCACTCAGCTCTCAAGGCGGGAGTGAAGCACACGCTGGGGCTTCCTGAATGGCAGGACAGATTTGGAGACCAAGACGCAAGAGTCTAAGCTGGTGTGAACCTGCAGGTCTGGAGATCCCAGGAGGTGGCTGCACTCAACATTGGAGAGATGACACCTGCGAAATGCACCGCCTGGTACAACCATTCTCAGACATTATCTCCCTCGATGTCTTGGTAGACAGGTCATTGAAGGATAGACAAACGAACTGATAAAAAGAGATAGATTCTTAAAAAATACATAAAGAAATTAAAATACAATTCAGATAAAGAACCAACAAAAAGTCCACATGCAGATCCCATGTAATATGACACGTGATGTGTTCCTTTACCTTCTCAATAATATGGCTACAAGATTATTTTGATTGTTTTCATATTGGTCCTATTTATATCACTTTCACATTTCATTTGCCTACATTTCACATAGGCCTGTGTGTATATAAGAACAATTACATTAATGATCAATAAGGGATTCATTGATTAATTAATGAATCATTAATTAATGAATCAAAGTTGTATCATGGTTTGTATAGGCCTGTATAATTTTATTTAAATTGAATGCAGACATTGCGAATTTAAATTGTAACAAATGAAAAGGAATGTTCAACTCAGCCCGTGTCACAATAGACTATCGATTTTCTGCGAATTGGATTGCACATTCGTGATAACCGGCAACGCATACGTCAAAGGAAAACCTAATCACGTATTTGTAAACCCTTAAATGAAACGTTATGCACATTCATTCATTTGATTGATGAAAAATGAAATCGAATGCTAGTTATTGCGAAAATGAAACCAGGATGTACGTCGTTCTCAAACTCGGCGCCAAATTGAATTTATGTTTTACAAATTCGAACGCACATTTTCCGCAATTGTCTAGGAAAACCTATACATCCAATTTTTTTTCCGCTGATCAACAAACCCTCTAGAATTACTCCCGATGGTGCCACGCTTTTTGCCAGCCTTTTTACTATTGAGTTTTCAGATCAGAGAACTGGTATTTTACATATATAAGTTATCATCTTCCCGTGTTGGCATGTGTACACTCAGTATATCAATATCCTTACTGGCTTGATAAAACGTGCTAAGAAGAATTATATGCATGTCAAATTTAATAGTGTAAGGTATTATATCAAAGGCACTGGAGACTTATAAATTCTTTATTGAGTAAATCTTAGTCTAATACTAATCCATCTTATTTTGTGCCTAATGGGGAAAATATTGATGATGCAGACAGTATTGTCAACCATTTTAACGATTACTTTGTAAACATTGGGAACAGGATAGCCAGCAACCTTCCATTGTCTGATCGTTCTTATCGTGTCTTTTCTTCTTTGTCATGTTTTTTTTTTCTTCAAATTATTCGACAAACTTGTGTTCAGTCGTATGATCGCAGTTATTTACAAGTATGGCCTCTTGTGTCAATCTCAATACGGCTTTAGAGCAAACCGCTCTACAGCGCTGGCTATACTTGATGTGTTAAGTAAAATTATTGATGCCTTTCAGCAAATTTTTTGGACTTTGTATGGGGCGCTTTCACATTGGTCGGGGTCAAAGGAGTGTTGCCATGAAACGCTGAGCTGGAGAACAAACAATACTTCGTTCGTACGTGCAGTACATGCATAGTGCATGCAGCGATAATGTATGGTGTACCATAAAGGCCACTAATGCGGTGTGATGTCTGTCCTTAACTCGCGCGATGTGTCGTCACCGTTGAAGAAAAGCGTTTTCGAGATAATCGCAAAAGATGTTTCTCATATTTTAAAACTGCAAAAAATACCACTTTGCAACAACTTTGTGCAGGAAGGAAACCATCAAACGATTCTACGAGAGCTGAATTTATACATGGGCACAGTAATTAGACTTAATTTATTAGTTAATTGGTGAAAATTATTTAGTAAAGATATGAGGCTCTTCGTGAAAACGCAAATTCAGGTTTCCGACATATTGGCCCTTTCTGTTCAACGTGTATTTCCATAGGCGCGCGTGAGTACGCGCGCGCAGCTGAACATATAACAAAGATTTGTGGCTCTTCGTGAAAACGCAAATCTCATTTGGCCTACTTTTACGTATTTCCGTGCAATGGGTTTCGTAAGCGTGCAAAGGGCTAAAATGGATGTGGCTCTTCGTCGAACACGCAAAATGCGTGTGGCTCTTCGTGAAAACGCAAAATGCATACATCAATATTTTTTGATATCGCGGCGTGATGTCCGTCCTTGACCGGCGCGATGTGAGTGTATCGTGGCGTGATGTCCGTCCTTAACCCGCGCGGTGTGTGTGTATCGCGGCGTGACGTCCGTCCCTTAACGTACTTGCGCGATGTGTGTGTATCGCAGCATGATTTTCGTCTTACGTATGAGGCACCATGTATAAATGAATTGTTTAACAAAATTGTTTATATAATATTCATTTTAAATTTCAGTTTTTCGGCTTATTTTTTTTATATATTACATAATTTACATACCATGCATTATTCTTCGGTCATTTACAAATAGATAATTGTTTGGCAGTTTGCGTTTATGTACATAAATATATTGATTTGCCACTGCATTATTTAAACAGTTTGTCACATAATCTTATTATTTTCAATTACGTTTTTTGCAACATCATTATTTTTATATAATTTGTAAACGTAACGTCATTATTTATAAATATATTTTGCAACATTATTATTTACAAATAATTTTCTAATGTTATCTTTTTATATTTAAATACTGTTTGCAACATAATTATTTAGAAATAATTTGTCAACGTAATGTCATTATTCTCAAATAATTGTTTTCGCAACATAAATATGAATTGACCAAAAATCTGCATAGACCAGTTCACTAATAAATTCAAATTCATACACACATGCGCATAAAAAAACCCGAAGGCAACAAGCAAAATCGGCCCATTAATGTACTAGGGTCCGAACAGTTTTTTTTAATTTTCTCTCAATTACTGCAGGATTTGTCCCATTTGTCTTCGAAAAGTTCCTGAAATCGTCAAATGTATTACTTTCTGGTCAAACTGTTTTTTCTTTGGACAAAATATAAAATCTTAAACACAAGATGATTTCGTCCCGTGCGCATGAGGTCGAGGAAAATCAGCAGGGCTCCTTTTCGCACGATCACGAGCGCCAAGAAACAAACGTGTGCTTTATTCATCGTTTACAGCGCGGTCAGGTAATAATAGTTTAGATCATTATCTACAAATCATCACTGTGGTGTTAAAACCTATGAAGCAAAAAGTAAAATGTAAGACTAAGGACTATTCATCACTAATGTCTTCGCTACCATTTGTTTACTGATGTTTTATTTGCTGTATTTGCTTACAAGAAAAACATGCATGCGCATTCTATTTCAGTAATTAAAGTTAATTATAGCCAGACACACACATCACGCCGGTTAAGAACACACATCACGCCACGATACACACACATCGAGTCGAGTCGGTTAAGGACACCCATCAAGCCACGATACACACACATCGAGTCGGTGAAGGACGGACATCACGCCGCCCAACACACACATCGCGCCGGTTAAGGACGGACATCACGCCACGATACACACACACATCGAGTCGGTGAAGGATGGACATCACGCCGCAATACACACACATCGCGCCGGTTAAGGACGGACATCACGCCACGATACACACACATCGAGTCGGTGAAGGATGTGCTTAACCGGCGCGATGTGTGTGTATCGCGGCGTGATGTCCACCCATTCTGAAATTTGTATTCCTGTGGAGACTTTTCTTTGTTCTCGTGTAGTAAAGTTTTCGAGTTTCAAATTGATGTTTCAAAATGCTCTTATTTTAACCAGAATAAATTTCCTGGGCTGAAATTTGGACTAAATATCCCTTTTCTAAACCTCTTCCATTTGCGACGGATCAACCCACCTTGGAAATTCCTAGTTTTTGAGTAAAATCCATATATCTATTTCGTGAAATTCTTGTGGAGACGTATTCATCTTTAGAAATGTTCTTTTGGAGACGTATACAATCTTTTGTTCCCTATTGTGTGCATGTCTCCGTTAGGTAGTAAATTCCAGCACCCACATCACGCCACGATACACACACATCGAGTCGGTTAAGGACGGACATCACGCTGTGACACACACACACACACACACACACACGCACCTTACGTTACATACCTTGTGTGGACATTGCTTTGTTTTCGTGTAGTTAAGAAAACTCGGTACAAAAAATAACTTTACGTAAACTGTGAAAACTCTTTTAACCCATTTTTTCCCCTATGATTCCCTATAGTGTTTCTCTTCATTCTACTACCGATAAACCTAACCAAAAAATGCCTCTAAACCTGTTTTCCAGAAAGGGCAAAACCTTATGTGGACACGGCTTAGTCCACATAAGGTTAACACAACCTGCATTATGTGGACCTCTTTTGTTCACAAGTCCACATAGGGTATGTAACACAAACTCATCGCGCCGGTTAAGGACAAACATCACGCCGCGATACACACACATCGCGCCGGTTAAGGACAGACATCACCCCGCGATACACACACATCGCGCCGGTTAAGGACAGACATCACGCCGCGATACACACACATCGCGCCGGTCCTAAAGTGACTCAAAACCCTAAGAACAACCTACAGAGCTGCATTAACATGTACATGTACTACGGTGCAAGTCTAAAGGTTTAGTACTACATGTACATTGTACACGTACATTTTTTTTTTTTTTTTTGTGGTTTCCATTAAAAATACGACTGTCCAAGAAAAAAGGGTGGAGAAGCCACATTGATTATACAAAAAAAACATGTATAAACAGTGCACAGGCCCCCTAATATTGTAGTGAGTGATTACATTCGCACATGTATACTGGTTGGTAAAAAAAAATCAAAAAAAAAAAAACAAAACCGCACACCCACCCACACACACACACACGCGCCCAGTCGTGTTTTACTATACGCCTGAGGACAACCTATTGTGTTTCCCTTTGTCCCTCTAATATAACACTTTCCCAACGACTAAGCACATAGCCGAACGATCGAGCCCCTTTTGTGCTCCTTTTGTTGTCTGTCCTCGACCATATTACAATACAAGAGCGCGCGCATAAACACACACATCATCACCCACACGTGTGAAAATTCCGGCAATCTTGGACGCCCCATTTTCCTTAATCATCTTTCCTTTGTTTGTATTCTAAGTTTTTAGCGACAGCTCTAATTGGTTTTGTACACGATTTGAGATCGTGGACGTTCGGTCAATCGTGGACGTATTGTTTGCGCCCCAATTCTTGTGTCCAACGTCCACGATTGCCGGTGTAGACATACTCACACACTCACATGTTTACGTTACATACCTAGTGTGGACGTTCCATTGCTTTCGTGTAGTTAAGAAAAACCATTGAAAAAAATCATTTATCTCAAACTGTGAAAACTTTTTCAACCCATTTTTTTTCTATGATTCCCTTTAGTGTTTCTCTTCATTCTGCCACGGATAAACCTAACCCAAAAATGCCTCTAAATCTGTTTTCCAGAAATGGGGAAACACTGTGTGGACTTGCCCAAGTCCACACAACGTCTCCTCTGCCTATTGTCTCCTCTACCTATTGTGTTTCCCTTTGTCCCTCTAATATAACACTTTCCCATAGACTAAGCACATAACCGTACGATCGAGGACCGGTTTTAACAATAGGCACCGTCGTCCGAGGATCAAAGACCCCTTTGTGCTCCTTTTGTTGACTGTCCTCGAGCGTAATACAATACAAGATCACACACACACGCACAGGCGGACAAGGCGGAGACAGTATTTTCTAAAACTCTTCCATTTGCGACAAATCAACCCACTTTGAACATTCGTAGTTTTTGAGTAAAATCCATATATCTATTTCGTGAAAAACGTGTGGGGTACCAAAACGGTACCCCGCACGTCGGTGGGCATTCCTTGTGGGGTACCTCCCATTGTTCCGGTACCCAACAAGGCAGTGGTTGTACACACACACAGGCGGACAAGGCGGAGACAGTATGATCCTTCGACTTCGCCGGCGGGACATAAAAAAAGCTTCATTTGGTAGTGAATTGGTCAATTCCATTACAATTTCATAAAAAATATTGAAGGTCCCAATTCAAGTTTCAAGCTGAACACTCTTAGACAAAGGTATTTTTGGTTATTGTTCACCTCCTCTTGCCTGTGAATGGAGTTGTGAATGGAATTGTAATTGGACTTGTGTTTTACCTTGTTATCCAGGAAAAAAGGTTCTGCAAAACAAAACTGCCAAAAGGTAACTGTTTCGACAAATTTTGATAAGTCCTGCTCTTTCCACATTTGGTAAGGGGTAGTAAGGTAAATTGAGCATTAATCCAAGTGAGAAACCAATCTTGAAAATCGCACCTGAGTTAAGTTTATTGCCATATTTATTGGTGTTTGTCAAAAAAACCGTGTACATTAATGTTAAACATTAATTGAGTTATTTTTAAAGTAAGTTTTGTTTAATCTTTAGATTAATTAAAAAAAAGTACAATCTAAAATGTTCACATGAAAGCCAAAATGAAAATCCTTGAAATGCTCAACATTTATTACTTTGAATGGATAGGTCAAGGGGTTAATGGCTTGCCTCGATCAGTGAAAACAAATGTGTTAAGATGGTGACTGGATGAAATTTCTACCTGACAAGATAATGTCCTGTGGTAACAGATGGTCAAACAAATTTAACTCCAAAATTACTGTCGTTAAATTATTTCACGGGGTGTGATGCCTATTAAAATTTGTTATAGTGTTGTGATGCTTATAGTTTGTCCATGCTTGGTCCCTTGCTTCTAGGCTAGTTGGTATGTGGAAAAAAATTCCAAACGCTGAAAACAGTCACTGCTTACTGCTACCCGCTTGAATAAGTTCTCTGGAACTGCATGGGCAAAGTCTTCCACAAAACCCCTCTTTAAGGCCAGAGATTGAGACGGTTAAGACCATATGTTGCAATCTTTCAGTTAGAATAATGATTCACACAAGACTCATTTGTAGGCTCTAACAATGTTGTTTTGTCTAACTCTTATTCTCAACCATGTGTTCTCAAGTCTCATTCCTTTGTCTTAGCCATTTTATGTGTGTGGGTGTGTGACCTTTCTCTACTCCAGTGTGTGTGTACTAGCTTGAGGTCACATACAGAGGGAGCTGTACCATGTGACCATTATTAACTCCTGTTACATCTCTCTTCCAATAAGAAAGCAAATGATTATCAATTTATTTTGTTTTGTAAAATTTTCTCAGATCTCACATTGTCCAGTTCAGTTCCATTAATGTTCTGTGAAACAAGAGTTCAACTAAAGTAATAATGTTTCTCACACATATTACAGTTCCAAAATGATTCCCGGTTTCTGTCAATGTACAATGCGATTGCGCTCAATATTAATCCGAATCGCCTTTGTTTTTTGTTTTGGTTTTTTGTATCTAACACTAGATCTACAAGTAACTATTTTCAAATGCTCTGTGTACGATTTTTTTTCATGCACTTGGTGTTTCTTTTTTCATGCACTTGGTTTTCTCCTCATGGAATTATTTGTGTGTTACAGAGTCTGCGAAATGGGACGGTTGTTTCACTGTTCGCTCGGATCTGGTTGGCCCTGAATATTGAGTTTGGACAAGTTCCTTGTCTCGAGGAGGTTGATCTACGTCACGCATTGGTTCCATGTTGACTTCGGTGATAGAGTTGTTTAGACTAAAGTCCTCTTTGGTTTTCTTGAGGTCTCGTCGATTTCTCCGGTAGGTGTAACCCGTTTGTGTCATGACGTCATATGATCGAGGATCTGTCGTCATGCCTGTGACTTTGGCCTTCTTCCATTCGTTCTTTTCATTTGTTGGCCTAATACGAAATGTATCACCAGCTTGAAGTGAGTATAGATCTTTGGCTCCTTTGTAGTGATGAACCTGTTTCTTTTTTCTTCGTCAGTCGTTAAGGAATGTTCTCGATGATCTTGGGCTTGAGAAGTTTGTTGGTCGTTGGGAGTCGGGTCTTGGTCCTTCGGTTCATTAGTCGTTGAACAGGGCTGCTGGCAAGTCCTTGGGATGGGGTGTTTCGGAAGTCCAGTAGCGCTAATTACGGGTCAGCTCCGGCTTTCTTGGCTTTCCTCTGCAGCGTTTTGGCTATTTCAATTGCGCTTTCTGCTTTTCTGTTGCTCAGAGGGTAGTAAGGGGATGAGGTGTTATGTCTAAACGCCCAGCTCTAACTGACAGTTTTGAACTGTTCAGATGTGAATTGGGCTCCATTGTCAGTAATCAACACCTCTGGTATTCCATGACTAGCAAAGTTTGCCTTCAGCTTTTATAATAGTCTTTGATGTGGTGTCATCGAGGTGGTCAATTTCCCAGAAATTGGAGTAGTAGTCAACTGTGATCAGGTATTTGTTTTCACCTTGGACACATCGGTCTGCTCTGGTTCTTTCCCATGGTCGACTAGGAATTGCATGAGGATGAAGAGTTTCCTTCAGTTGTTTGGATTCTAGTGATCAACAATAGTCACACTTTTGGATGAAATCTTTCACCTCTGCTGTAATGCCTGGCCAGTACAAGCATTCTCTTACACGACGGAGACATCCTTCAATCCCGAGATGTGAAGTGTGTATGCGTTGAAGCATATCACTACGGATGGATTTGGGAACAATTAATCTTTCCCCTTTGAAGATCAATCCCTGCTGGATACTCAGCTAATCTCTGATGACGAAGTATGGAGTCAGCTGTTCGGAAACTACTGTTTTGGTGTCCTGCCATCCGGTCAAAATGGTTTCCTCCAGCAACTTCAGCGTTGAATTATCAGCTGTGCATTGTTGTAATTCGTGCAGCCGTTGTTCTGTGATCGACAGATGCTGAACCATGTTAACTGCTTCAAGCTGTTGCTCAAATCGATCTAGTGAATTCTTAGGTAGATATGCTCTGCTAAGTGTATCAGCCACATACATCTCTTTGCCTTGATGGTATGAGACTGTTACATCATAGGTTCTTAGTCTCATTAGCATCCTCTGCAGGCGTTTTGGTGCAAGATGGAGAGGTTTGAGGACGATCATCTCCAGTGGTTTCTGTTCCGTCTGCACATGTACTCGGCGTCCATATGTATACTGATGTAACCACTCCAGCCCAAAGATTACTGATAGCAATTCCTTCTCAATCTGTGCATATCTGGTTTCTATATGAGTGAGGGCTCTGATAGCGTAGGTGACAGGTTGACCATTCTGCATCAATGCTGCCCCTAGTCCAGTCGGTGACGCATCAGACTGCAGAGTTAGCTCTTCTCTTTGATCGTAGTACTTCAGTAATGGTGCTGTGGTTACTATCTTCTCTATTGCATACACAGCCTTGTCGTGGCTCTCTAGTCAACACCAGTCAGCATCCTTCTGTGTCAGCTTTCTCAGTGGTTCACATGTATCACTCAGCCGAGGAACAAACTTGCTGAGATAGTTAACCAAGAAAATGAATCGTTGTAGCTCCGTCTTGTTTGATGGGTTTGGCATCTCCTCTACGGCTCTCAGGCTTGCTGGGTCTGGTTTCAGACCGTCTGCCGTGATGAGGTGGCCCATGAATGGCACCTGCTTCATTTTTAGCTTCAGCTTTGCTTTATTGAACTTTAGGTTTCGTTGGCGACATCGTTCTAGCAGTGCTGGTAGCTTGATGTCATGGTCTGCAGTTGCTTCTTCTAGTGCCTCACCCTTCCCGTATACCAGTATGTCATCTGCTATGGTCTGTACTCCTGCAAGACCTTCTATAGCCTGGTCCTGACGTCTTTGAAATTCCTCTGGCGCCGTGCTGATTCCAAATGGCATTCTCAACCATCGGTATCTGCAAAATGGTGTGTTGAACGTCGTCAAATACAAGGTTTCTTCGTCTAGCTCCACATGCCATTCTTAGCATCTAGCACTGTGAACACTTTTGCATTGTTTAAGTCGTGGAGGATATCTTCAATTGTCTTAACTGGGTAGTGACCGCTTTTCAGCGCTTTGTTGAGGTATTTAGGGTCGAGGCAAATTCGCAGCTTATGTGGTTTGTCTACGATGACAAGACTCGATACCCTTGGTGTACTAGTATCGACTGGCTTGACTGTAAATTAAGTCACTTAAATATCCGGTTAAGATGATGAACACTTTAATTTCACCTATACATGTACATCGATGAACATCATTTTTTTTCCCACAGCCTGCCTCGGTTGATTCTTTGCCGTTTGCTGTCTGTTTTGTCTGTTTGCTGTCTGTTTTCTTGAAAATCCTCTTCATCAGTAGACCAAGTACACGACAGCCACTTCTGTCACAATGTTGTAATCTTTAAGTCAGAATAATGATTCACACAAGACTCATTTGTAGGTTCTAATAATGTTGTGTTGTCTGACTCTTTTTTTCTTAACCATGTGCTCTCAAGTCTCATTCCTTTGTCTTAGCCATCTTATGTACGTGGGTGTGTGACCTTTCTGCACTCCAGTGTGTGTACTAGCTTGAGGTTACATACAGAGGGCGCTGTACCATGTGACCATTAACTCTTGTTACACCATAAAGTGCAATATAAGCCAGCATTGAAGACATGGGATATCGTTGCTTCACTCACAAGAAACCAATGATGTAAATTCTGATGTAGAACGTTGTTGGAATTGTGTAAGTGAATTCGGCAATTTACTCTTCACATAATTGGAAACTACCATAAGATAGGCAACAGTTGGAAGCCCAATTAGAACTTGGCCTTCTTGTTGTCCCCAACAAGGCTACCTTCATTCATACAGTTTCAATTGCTTAGCCTCCTGTCGTGCCTTGTCGGCTACGTCACCACTGTTATTACTTTATTCCAACACTTCAGTGTCTGTACTGCACATGGATGCTTGCATTCCTATTCCATAAGTTAGGGCCCAAAAAAGTCAGTTTTTGTTCTTTAGTATTCTGTGGGGAGTCATCATCCTGTCTTCGAATGAAACTCCAAAAGTCCCTCAACTTCTACAACTAATTACAACTTGTGGATTTCCTGTCTTGCAGCTCTTTCATGGCGTTTCTAACTGCATTCATCTGTTTCCTTGGCCAGTGCTTAATGATTGTGACCCATCTTTTGAGTAGCCTTGGTCAAGGCGCTAGTTGTTATTCATCCGGCCGTAACGCGGTAAACGACATCTTCGCTAGCGCTATGCATGCAGTCATAATTATGTTTATGCATGCAGTGCATTAAAAATACAGCGCGAACAGCGACCTCACGCGGCCACTATTTTTATGCAAATCAGTTGGACCCAATCTAGCGCCTTGGTTCAATCGTCCATGTGAGGTTTTGGGGTGGTGCTCATTATGTTAATAGCCTTAGCTGACTTTAAATGTCGTTTTCTTATTGGTCGATCGTTGCGTGGAACCTTGCATAGTGAAACGTGGCAGCGTACACAATCCATACACGTACACGTTGTGTGTCTCTGCACACGGCACCAATGCACAAAAACTGTGGTTCCTGTTACGTCCGCAAAAGGCGAATAGCTGTAAATAATTTGATGACGTCCGGATTTACCGAGGTGTGATTGGACACTCCACATATTAGCCCCGCTTACACCTATCTGTATTCGCATACGAGGTCAAAATAAAGAATAACGTAAGCTTTAGCCGACGATTGAACCAAGGCGCTAGATTGGGTCCAACTGATTTGCATAGAAATGGTGGCCGCGTGAGGTCGCTGTATTTTTAATGCACCGGATGCATAGCGCTAGCGAGGATATCGTTTACCGCTCTACGGCCGGGATTAATTACAACTAGACCTCGACCAAGGCTATTTGAGTAGTTGCCCGATCAGGTTTTGTCTCATCCTCAAGTGATGCACGTTTTCCTGAATACGGAACAATGAACAAAATGAATGAATTTTTAATAAAATGGTAGGAAATATTGCATCTTGTTCATGACGATCGATGTCCCCGTTTGATGCTAGACCTGGACCCGTGAACGTGGTGTTGTAAACAGCCATGTTCACGGGTCAAGTCACGGGCATGATTCTTGGCAAGATTCACAGTCTTTTTTGTCGCCCTCGCGATGCTGAAGTAGAACAAATGATTTTCCTGATCAGCACGACTGCTGCAATTGACTACGGCACAATAATTCAGCTCCGATCCATGCGATGCTTTCACTAGCACAGTACAGTACAGTAGCGCGAGTTTTGTTTGTCCTCCTGCAGTCATGTCTACATTGACCTTTTGACCTATAGTGAAATCACTTATAGACAAAAAAATCTCACTTGGAATCACCACATTGATGTTTTATGTAGTAAAATTTCTAAAAAAATGTTGGGGTTATGAACCGTTTAAAAAAAAAAATTGTACCTGAAAATATTGTTGTAACATTATATAATTCCTTAATTCTTTCAAACGTGAATTATGGCCAACTTTCTTTTGGCGGATCTTTTGGTTAGGCCAAAAAAAAAAAGTCTCCGGTTTCTGGTATGCGCGCGCGTCGCCGTAGCCATGCGCGTCGGCAAAATGAAAAAGTTTTTTTTTCAATACAAGATGATGTTTCAAAACCGCCAAACTCACTGGTTTGACTGGAATTCTGCTGCTGCACAATTTTAACGTGTTTTTAGATGGGGTTATGATCGAGAATAAGATTTATGTGGCCTCTCTGGACTCCCATATATTTGCACTAATTGTTTAGTCGTTTAGTCGGGCACCATTTGCAGTCATCAGCCGACATTTGAAGCCAAAAAAAAAAAAAAAAAAAGCCGCGTCGCCGCACCACTTTTGGGGCAAGCTCCATACCAGAAACCGGAGACTTTTTTTTTTTGGCCTTAGTTCTACTAAAAAGTGTTGTCATATTAACAGTCAGACTTCAATCTCGACCAAACTTGGTGACAATCATCTTTCGGTAGTGGGATTTCAGACAACCTCAGACAATTGAGGTCAAAGGTCATCTAGGGGTCAAATGAGGTCAATGCTAAATTTGGTTAGGGTAACTGAAAGTGTGCTTACTAACTGCCTTTATAAATACTGCCAGCATGCCAGGGGGATTTGCAAGTTTCACTTGCAGTTTATGTTTAATTGAATACTATTATTCCCTACCGAATAGTTATGATTATTGCACAAATAGTAATACACATTGTTAATGGGTCACTTTAGATGTAAAATCATTGCATACACATATATTCGGATGCTTCTAATTTTCGATAAAAAGAAATACATTTTAAAAGCTTCAATTCAGAAATGTATCTATATTTTATAATTTCTGCCGTTTTCACAGTGACTTATTCATAACTGATCTGAAACAACGAACATCAGAATAGTGTCCCACCCCATCGCATTACCTTTGTACCACCACTGAGGTTCTTACGGCGTGCAATCTTAAAAGGACTTGCAGCGGTAAAAATTGTGAGTATCAAAAGCCAATGATTTGTGACGAAACAAATGACGGAGTAATTAAAAATGATCAAAAAACCACTAAAAAGTTAGTATAGTGGCACACCGCAGGAACTATTCTACTATCGAACGACAATGCCGGATGAGGATTGTCAGTTTTTTGATTTTCTGTATCAGAAGTGGAGAAAGACAACTATTTTTCCAATGAATGCCATCGATTCTACTTTCAGTCTAATTAACTATACAGTTATGTTTTCTCACAAAAAAGAACAAACTATAAAGATTTGTTTCAAATGTATATCCAAGGTTCACTTACATTCAACACAACCAATGAATGTTGTTGGGTGAAAATCACAGACATGACCCTCAGCTGATATTTCTGTTTTCACAATGACACCTTTAAAAGAGATTTTTTGCTTAAAAAAACCTCTCTTATATTTTACTCCATACAGGTTGGCGAATTACAGGACGTAATGGTAAGGATACAACGCATCCACTTTGCCCACTTTGATGTACTAATGGTTTACTGTTTCATTGTAAGCTGAGGTGTATTCAAGTATGGTTAACTGTTTCCATGATGTTCTGAGAGCGATTTTTAGAATACCATTTCCTTCTTCGGGGCTGCTGTTGTTCTTTTCATAATAATTCATTTTAATCACTGAACCGGCACAACGATCTTCAGTTTTTTTGGTTTTACTTTTGCTCTGCCATACATAATGTTTGAGCTACTTTGACATACATGATGAGTAAATAGAATTAACCATATGTTATGAACAATACACGATATGACTACGATAGCTTTTGTTTAAATGACTGCAAGTTAATTACCCCAACAAAATGTTCACAAAAAGACGTTTACAAGGGCTTTTCTTAAAGCTCGTTTCCGTCCTGAGGCATAGAAAATGACGAGGCTCGTTCAATTTAGAATGTCATCTAAAGAAGTGTAATCACTTGACATTGTGGGTGTTTTGTTACAGACTAGGTATCGAATCTCAGGTTCACTGAGATTCAACGTTCCTAAAGACTGAGTGAAAGTCCCACCAAAATTCTAACAAAAGCTTTTGAGTCAAAATGGAAGGGATTGTCTTGCATTTGTGTTTACACACTGACTCTGTGAAGGAGCTATATGTTAAAAAAATATTCTCTGATCTGCTTTATTTCGTACAGGATAGAGAATCAGATGAAGAAGTAAGGAAGCAAATCATCTTCTTTCCCAACTTCGGTGAAGTCAAGTATGGTTTACTGTTTCAATGAAATGTTTCGCCTCGAGCGCCATATTTGGCAGATATGTTCTCAAAACATAGCAGTAATTCAAAAAGCTTTACCAGGGGCGGTTCTACGCTTTCTAAATCCCAAAGAGTGAAAATTCACTCCATTCAAGTGAAGATTCCGTCCCACAGGCGGACACCAGGAACTCGAAGTTTTAGAGTGAAATTCCTTCAATCGAAACAATTGAGTTTTTACTCGAGCTTCGACTGAATTGGTTTTTTTTTTCCAGACTTTTTCAATTTAACATGAGAGTGATTTTCACTCTAAACGTCTTGTTCCTAATTTCACCCTTTGGAATTTAGAGAGCGGGGAAGGGGGGGGGGGCGGGGCTAGGATTTCGTCAAGCCCCCCCCCCCGCCAAAAAAATCCATAAAACAAACATTGCATTACCAAAATGTAAGAATATGACGTACATGCGAATGGTCTCCCCTAAATAAATAGTTGTGAAAACGGTGTACTTGTACACTTTAAGTTTATATAGTGTGCCTGATTGTAGGATTTTACCAGCGCTTCCCATTGAAAATATGGCACGACCCCCCCCCCCCCCCCACACACACACACCCATACACACACACACCCCCACACGCACAGTCATGTTTTGCTATGCTTCCGAGGATTGGCTTTGTGTTTTTCCTTTGTTCCAAATTGTTTCAAATCAAACAATATGCATGCTAAAGGAAGAGAAAACATAACTTAAATAGTCATACGGGGAAATGTTCGCCTACCAAACCAACAATTAGATTTTTACCGCATATCTTACCAGGGTTCGACCGTAACTTTTGTTTTCACTTTTCAGCCGGGCTACTGAAACAGATCCTTAACTAGCCCGTGGACCTTTTCACTAGCCCGCATGTTTGTTTTTTTCTTGCAGACGAACGTTTGATACAATCCTCTTGGTACCATTTTGCCCTCATTGTTTACGAGATAGACTTCCTGTCCTTTCATCTTTGCTGTATCCCAATAATGTTCGACTCGCCAGCCAGGCTACTTAATGAATGGTTTGACTAGCCCGCCGCAACCATTATTTTGGCTAGCGGGCTATCGCTAATTTCGAGTTCTGCGTAAACACGAATTTCAACTACTTAAGTTATGGCATAAAACCTCCTCAACATAGAATCCCTTATGACATTAAAACTTCACTCCCGGCAATAAGAGCGCGTCAGGTCGGGGAACCAGACCGAAAGTACCGATAGCCCCGGCGTTTCATGAAATGTCATTTTGTCATCTTTTGTTTATTTCCACACAGAGTGGGATCCCGCCACCGCCAACGGTAAGTGTAGAACTCGCATTCTCTGTAATCTACCGAGTTTGTTTTTAAGGTTTGTTCCCGGTTTCGCCAAAATTGGGGAATATGCTGTCACTATCGAAATTATTTAGGCCTACATGCCATCAACTTGATACAATTTTGGCAATTAAATCTGACAAAGAGAGGAAAGGAGAAATTATTATTATAGAAATTATTATTTTTATATATGTATTTATTATAAATAAAAATAAATTGGATTTTGATCGTCACTTCCTTCATCAAGTAAAGGGTGTGCCGTTGCTTAATTGAAATAAATGCCAAGCTTGCCTTTAAACTTAAAGCCCTTTTCTGCTAGATAAATCATTAGATTATGAATTCTTAAATCCGAGGACATTTTCCGATATGGTTATATTTTAGAACACGAATGATTAGAAATACCGTTGCAATGAATTAATGTCATTCTTTCACCTTGTATTTTTTCTAAATATCTATACCGATGATGGATGAACATCTGCAGCCGCCCCCACCGGTAAGTGTTCACATTCTTCGCAAACTTCAAAGTTCTCAGTTTGGTTCGCGGGTTCGCCATAATTGGGGATATGCTCTCGTTTTAAAAAGTATTTACATGATTTCGGGACTGGCTGCAAAATGGGGAAATATTACTGAATCGGCACAACGACCTTCATTTCTTTCATAACGACAAACGACTTTGTGCCATTCCCTGTTTGAGATGCTTTTGACTCATCGGAAGAGTAAATAGAATCAACTGCACCATCCAATAATATCAATAAACGATATGAATAGAAAATTGTTCGTTTCATCAATTCCAAGTTTCCCCCAACTACAATATTCACAAAATATACAAAAGACAAAGCGATAACAGCGATTTCTTTTCTGTAAACTCTTTTTTTTTCGTGTTTTAAATAATATCCTATACTTCTTATTGAATTTGATTTTATTTGTTCTTAGTGATCCATGGCTTTGGGATTTTTAAAGGAAAATAAAGTCCGAGAACCATTCGTTAGATAGTCTGGTTCCAAGAGCCAAAGATTTTGACGTTGAGCATTATCAGGTCAGGGAACCAGACGCTCGACTGCCGTAACGCGTAACGATAGCCAGGGCGTTTCAAGAAATGTAAATCTGTCATCTATTTTATTTCCACACAGAGTGGGTCCCCGCCACCGCCAACAGTAAGTGTAAATTCTTTTTAGTCTTCTGAGTTTGTTTTAAGGTTTGTTCCCGGTTTCGCCATAATTGGGGAATATGCTCTCATATTTATACCCTATGCACGAATTCCTTTTGAAGCAGAATTTCTCTTTGTCTGGACGTGACTTGGTTTGTTCGCTGTAAAAATGCCAGTACTTTACTGCGGCATGTACACACAGACTATGTCTTTGTGAGCAATTATGGAACGCGCTTATCAATTCAGATATTGCACTGTCGACCTACCTATAACCAAAAACTTAAATGCCCAAACAAAAAGTATATTTACACGAAAAATAGGTAAAGCTAAATTTCTTTCGATAATAAAAATTGATTCATTTATATTTGTTTGCTCATCACATTTCTACCCAGGGTATGCCCAAACAACTTAAAGCTGGATTCCATTTGGGCCCTGCAAACATTACAAATTACCACACACACGTACAATGACAGATACAATACAGTAGGCCTACAGTAAAATCAAAGCACACGGAATTCATGAATTGTAAACCTATGACTGTTAAACAACAACGTTTAACACCAGGCTTTACTATTAAAGGTAAGTGAGTGTGTAAGGAATGTGTAGGCCTATAGGCCATAGAGCTATATTAAATTACTAGAGTGCTAACTCCTCATTCTGCGCGCGGAGAGGCTTTGAAACCGTCCAAGGCAACCACAGAGAGATTGAAGTCTCACCAACATTCAAACTAACGTCATTGAGTCAAAATGATCAAAATTATATCCCATTGAGTATATGACTACCGTAATGTGCAGATATAGGCAGCAGATTACCATGGATGAAGTCTTCTTGGGTACAATACGTGGTTCGAATGAGCATATAGAGGGGTAACATTTCTGTTTACACAACGATTCCGTTAATAAGATTGATGTTTACTAAATATTCCCTCGTTTGCTTCATTTCATACAACACATACAGGAAGGGGAATCAGATGAAGCGGTAAGTGTACAACTCATCTATACTTTCCCAGATGATGTGTACTCAAGTATGGTTAACTGTTTTTATAACACCTCACTCACAGATTCTGTGTCTTGATTGGCCGAGAGCGCGTCACGTGTCACTTGCTATTTTTACTATTTTTTACTTGCGTTCCAAAAAGACTATACCACGCAAGCCTCGTTCTGAAAAAGTACTATGCGCATAGCAACACACGTACTATGCGCATAGCAACGAAAGCGTGACTGAAACCCAGACGTGTGTTTCGGTGCATTGCGTAAACACTGCTCTATCGCCCTCGCACCCGTTCATCAAGGCAACAAACTACACGTATGATCGAGAAAAAGGGAACGAAGATACAAATAGTCGGGTGCCCTTTCAAAACGCAAATTTAACGTACATTTCTTTCGTAAACAACTCACTGCTTGCACACAGGTTGACAAAATGGAGAGTACTACTAAAGAACCTCGATTTGCTCTTCTTACGGACGACGAACTGACAGAATTCCTTGATTCTTCTGCTTCAGAAAACACCAAAAAAAGTGTGAGATACGCCATGAAAATCTGGACAGCTACTGCAAAGTCAGAAACACGACAGTGTCAGCGCTTGAACTAATGAACCACACGGACCTCGATAACTTTTTACGCAGGTTCTACACGGAAGTGCGTCAACTCGACGGTGAGAAGTACAGCAAAAAGAGTATGCAGTCCATCAGATACGGTTTGCAGAAACATTTTAAAGATAGAGAAAACAATCCGGTAGATATTGTGAATGACCACGCATTCGAGCGATCGAATAGGTGCTTCAAAGCCATGCTTGTTCACTTGAAGAAAATTGGAAAGGGATACTCGGAGCATAAAAACCCAATTACTCCAGAAGACATGGACAAAATAAACGCTTCGCCAGTTACAGACCTGTCCACACCAGCTGGTCTTCAGAACAAGGTGTACATAGACACTATGATATATCTCTGTAATCGAGGCAGGGAAAATGTTGAAGACATGAAAAAAACAGACTTCAAAATAAACACTGATTCCAACGGGCTGCGGTACATCACAAAACGTGATCAACTTACCAAAAATAACAGGGAAAATAGCAGTGACAAGAGCCAAGCAGGTGTGATGTACGAAGTGCCAGGCAACCCCCTGTACATGCAGAAGCTCCATCCTATTTGTGAATATTTTTGGCAACGACCAAAAGACAACACTTGCACGAGCTCAGACACAACATGGTATTGTAAATCGCCGCTGGGAAAAAAACACTCTTTCCAACAAACTGAAGGAAATTTCTACAGCAGCCAGATGTGGTAAGATTTATACAAACCACTGCTTCAGAGCTACAAGTGTCACAATTCTGGACAATGCTGGGTTTGAGTCCAGAGACATCATGACCGTTTCTGGACATCACTCCGAAACGAGCATAAAAAATTACAGCCGAACCAGTGAAAGCAGGAAACGGGACATGAGTGCTGTTATAGCAGCTGCTGTGAACTCTAAACTGTCTGCTGCCGCAGCCGCACCATCATCATCTCATACAGAGCCAGCAGGTGAGCAGGGTCAGTTTGCTGCCGGGCCATCATCATCCCACACAGAGCCAGCCGGACCATCATCATCTCATTCAGAACCAGCCGGACCATCATCATCTCATGCAGAACCAGCAGGACCATCATCATCTCATGCAGAACCAGCAGGACTCACACCCGATCAAACACGCCAGCAGGGTCAGTTTTCCCCATTGTTGACGGAATCTCAAGAGTCCCTTATTCTGAGAGATGTGGTCAATTCACCAGTTCACCTAGGCAACATCACCTCATCACCATCACCAGTGGCTACAAATGTGAACATTAATGCCGATGCGACAAACAACCGAACTTTTCATTTTCATGGATGCATAGTACATTTTTACAGGTGAAATAGCCCTGCTGATCAGTTTTGCAGTCAGTTGTTTCAATGAAAACAAGGAGTCAGTTTTGCAGTCAGTTGTTTCAATGAAAACAAGGAGTAGATTGTTTTGAATTAACTGTTCACTGTTTTCAGATTAAAAGTTTAGTTGAGGTTTAGTAATAATAGTTCAACTTAAACACTGTTTCATATTTCAGTCATGAAATTCGAGCGTATTTAAGACATTCACATAGCTGCTTATTCCACTACGAGGGGTGGATTGTTTTAAATTCACTTTTGAGATTTGAAAAAGTTAAAGTGAAGTTTAGTAGTTCATAACTGTTTTAGGCATGAACATTTGAGCCTAGATTTGAGACATTCACCCAGCTGCTATACAAGTTTGTTGCTGAAACTTGCAAAAAGTACTTGGATTGGAATAGACATTAGTACCGAATAATTATAAGAACTGCATGTAAAATGCATTGTGTAGTGAATGTGTTCCAATGGAATGTTTGAAATGAATTAAATTCAGGTTCAGTTTGATCACTGAATTCGGAGATTTTTTGTCATTACTATAGATACTTTCAGGAAGCTTAAATTGTGCAGAATCTGTGAGTGAGGTGTTATAAAACAAATATTGACTGCTTTATTTCGAGGTACAGTAAAACTAGCCTCCTTCGGTGATCCATGGAGCATTCTATTTTCCCTCGGCTTCGCCCCGGGAAAATAGAATGCTCCATGGATCACCTCGGGAGGCTAGTTTTACTATACCACTCAAAGCAGTCAATATTTGTATACAATGTGATGTTACGCCGCGGGCTCAATACTTGGTAGACAAGTTTTCATAACCAAGTAGTCATTTGGATAGCTTCTCTTTGCCCGGAAATATTGGTTCACTATAAAATTGTATTTTGTCAAAATTTAGGGCTGCAAGTTTTCTTTTAAAAAGAACTCTACTTTATACTAAGTTTCAGTTTATTTTACCGACAAAACTCGTACTTAAACCAAACATGAAACTCTTCCAAAATTAGATTAAGATGTGAGTTTTTGTCCATGTTGCATTATGCAGATATCAGTCGACCATTTCCAGAGGTTTCAATGTCGGTGAAAGACACAATTTTGTTTGCATTTTCATGTTATAAATCAAATCCGTCTAATAGGAGTTGATTTTTTTTCTAAGTGATTAATGGCTTTGAGGGATTAAAAAAAAAAAAAAAAAATCAGGTCCCGAGAGCCATTCGGTTGATAGTTTGGTTCCCAGAGCTAAATCTTCTTACGTCGAATATTGTCAGGCAGTGGCGTATCCCGGGTTTTTTTTTTATTGGGGGGGGGGGGAACTATTTTGACGTTGGTGGTGCCACTTACTCCCCTATTGCGCCACTTACACGTTAAACTACTCGAAAGTAGGCCACATACATATCATCAAGGTCAAACTGTAGGACCAAAAAAAAATGCTAAAATCAAAATGACAGCCTCTGGGGGCGGGGACTTGAGTCCCAGAGCCTCCCTTGTGTGCGCCACTAATGTCAGGCAAGGGAACCAGACATTCGACTGCGGTAACAATAGCCACGGCGTTTCAAGAATGTCATTTTGTCATCTCTTTTATTTCCATACAGAGTGCGATCCCGCCACCGCCAACGGTAAGTGTGGAATTCAATTTCTTTGTAATATTCAGAGTAAAGCATTGTTCCGCGGTTTCGCCATATTTGGGGAATATGCTCTCATTAACAAAAACTATTTATTTAGACCTATGCATGAATTCCAATTGCAGCAGAATTGCTCTTTGTCTGGACGTGACGCTGTTTGTTCGCTGTGAAATTGTCAATACTTTAGGGCAGCATGTACCAACTGACTTTGGGGGTTTTTTTGGAGCAATTATTGAACGCGTTTATGAATGACGATATCGCACAGTCGGCCTTGTAAACTAAAAATGTACCAAACAGAATGTATTTACACTGCAAGTGGATCGAGAGAAATTCGTCGTGTGCCCGGCAAAAGGGCATATGTGCATATGCCCTTATGCAATAGCGCGTAATGACCAAAATGTTCCCAGCAAAAGGGCATATGCAGCAAACTGCCTCTATTTTAATGAAATTTACACATTTTTGTCAGAAATTTCTACCAGTTGTTTCAAAACTTATGATTCATTCGTGTGACAAATTTCAAATTCGTACGATTTATATTACCTGTAGGGGAACATTGGATTCATAATACACGCGGGGGCAACATTGAAGCCTTTCAATGCAATTTTCATGAAAATGATTTTTGCGTCAGAACGCTCATATGCCCTTCTGCCGGGCACCCGACGAATTTCTTCCAGTGATAAACACTGACAAATTGCCTGGGTTAAGTTTACACAAGGAAGGGTAAAAACTGCAACTACCCACGGTGGGTTGTCCTTTACTCAATTGTTTGGGTTAGAATTTCTGTTAAATTCAACCAAAACGTGTGGTCATACCAGACTATATAAATTTAATGTGGTCGTTGGATAAAATTAACCCAGGCAATTTTTCAGTGATGATTTATTACTCACTATTTATTTATGTATTTATATATATTTATTAATTACATCACAAATTACATCATCAACGTACAATTACATTTCCAAATACAATACCAAAAAATAAAATAAAAATACATGAAATTAATGTATTTTCAAACTTTTATAATTAAACACAATCGAACAACAGGCTTTACTAAGGTTTGTGAACACAAAGAATAATATACTTTCGTGTGTTTACGATCTCCTATAGCACAATTTCTTTTCAGTTACTAAACCCTTTAACTCTAAACTTGTGGATTTTTTCGTTTCTTCTTCTGTGTTAAAAATTAATATATTTTTCTCGCGGAGTGGTGAAGCCAGATTCAGCCATGATTTTGTCGTAAGATTAAAAAAATCTGAAATCCGAGCACATTTTCCCCCACTTTCCATACATATGAAGGGTGAACATCTGCAGCCGCCCCCACCGGTAAGTGTAGAATTCGAATTTTTTTTTGTAAACTACGGAGTTCTCAGCTTGGTTCGCGGTTTCGCCTTAATTGATATGCTCTCTATTACCAAAAGTATTCACAATTTTGAAATGCAGCAGAATTGCTGTTTGAATAAACAACTTTTTTTTGCTGTAAAGTTATCAGTACTTTGGATTTGTTTGCAATTATTATTAAACGCGTTGGTGATTTGATATATACATTTATCAATCAGCCTTAAACCTGCCACCGATACATTTGCATGCTTAACCGAACATGACATTTGTTCACAAAGAAAAGTGAAATCGGTTGAAGTTCTTTGTTTAAAATTCCATCTGTGGCACAACATTTATTAATATTATCCCATCTCTTTCAAAGGAACGACCTATCTGCCCAGACACCATTTCATTTGTAGAATATATAATCTCTTTTAAAATTAAAGTTTAATTTCTTCTGGATTTTCAAGTTTCTTCCAGAAAAAAATCCTTTTCCATCTTGCTGTTTTTGGCTTTACAATAGTTATTCAATTTGGAATTAGTCCTGAAAGAAACTGTAATTAAAGCTGTTAGTCTTTCCATACGTCGTGGGAATAAAATATTTTTTTCAAATCCTATGACATTTTCCCGATATTGATGTTGTTCAGACGTCTTCTTCACCGGCCCAACCTTTCCAAACGACCGCAGCCGCCAAACCAGCCCAACTATCTCCACCAACTTCACCGGCCACAACAGCCACATCGGCCTCACAGGCAGCATCGGCCACACCAGCCATACCGGCTACACCAGCTGTTCCACCGTTCGGTAGGATAGGGGTAAGTTATCATCAGTTTACTCTGTTAGAAAATAAAACGATTGCTGTTATTTTGTTCTGTATCTCTTTGTATATTTGCTGTGTTTGACCAAACTGTACGAAAACTGCAAATAACTGTATTTGAGAATAACTTTGATTAAGAATTCCAGCAGTCGTCACTCGAACGTTAATTGGGAACAGTTGTCAACACGAATACAAATCATTTTACAACTTTTTTTCCTTTGCCAAACAAATCTAATTTGCTACTTTTTTTGTATGCATGCAATTCGCATTCTTTGTAACCAGTTATAAAGATTGGATCGCGGTTTCTCCAAACTTGGCAGATATGCTCCGATTAGCATAAATACTTACGCAATTGCAGAATGCAGTGGAATTGTTCTTTGTCTGGACGATGTGATTTGTTGTTAAATTTGATGTAAAATTGTCAATACTTTCGGGCGGCAAGTACCCACTGACCATGTACTTTGGAGAATTATTGATCGCGTTTATGTATGACGATATTGCACAGTCGGCCTTAAACTTGTAACCAAAATATAAACATGCCTAACCAAACACTATGTATTAGCACAGATATATGGTTCAGTTAAATTTCATTCATTAAAATAAAGTTCTCGTGTAGTACCAATTGTTATCAGCTAACAAAACCTCATTACACCAATTCACTTTTTACTTACATTACGATTTAACATGCTTAACAACCTGGTGCAATCATGGGAATTTAAACCTCTAAAGAACCACAAACATAAGACGACAAATGCTTTAATGCTACTAGGCTGGACAAAATTGAGTTAAGAAATTCTACCTGGCCCAAACCACATAAAATAGAATCTCTTGTCTTTTGACTTATCTATTTTTTTTTTAATTGTGACACCTTTTCCAATTCCTTAATTACAGAGGGTATCGGCTTCGGTAAGTTGAAAACGTTTCGCCTTTTCTAATGTCACTTTAAATTGCTAAAGGTCGTTTCATGGTTTCGCAAAAATTGGCAAACACGCTCTCATATTAAATCACATTCATAATTATTTCATCTTGCGGCAGAATCCAGGTCAAAATCTCGTGTTCCAGTTGAATTTATTGTTGATGTTCCAACTGTCTATCTCAGCCGACCCGTTGAGGACGTTACATTTTCGGTGAAAAAAAAAAATCATTGTGTTAAAGATAGAACTCGCTTTTCTTTTATCTTCGAATAGCAAAAAACAGTATACTATTAGTAGGGGAGGTGGGGCCACCGGATCAAAATGGAAAAATCTGCGGCCAGCCTGGACACGCCGCTCTCGATTCTAAAAATAGTTGGGGAAAAAATATAGGGGAATCCCCCGCGGCAATTTTTTTATTAAATCTATCGTCAGGTTTGGGAGCAAAAAAGAAAAATGTGTGCCAAGTCAGAGCCTGTCGCTTTGGAGTTAAAAAAATTAATCTGTCGTCGCTAAAATGAGGTGATGTCACCACCACGTGACCTTGAAAAATATGTGAGTCACCAGCACATGACATTGAAACGTGTTGAGGCACGATAGAAATTTGGCGTAAACAACGCGACCTTGAAAAATGTTTGAGTCACCACCACGCGACCTTGAAACTCGGGGCAAACAATGTAACCTTGAAACTCCACTACAGTCAAGCTCTCATGGATTATGAAATAATTGATCGCCCTCCAAAAAAAATGAGAAAAAAATACTGTATTTCCTATAATAAAATGGAGAGTAATATGTTCAGACCGACTGTCAAAGGATATTCTAAATGGAACAAAGCCACGCTGCGTGATTACGTGCAGCGATATAATATACCGCACAATGAAAATATTTCTCTTACTCGTAAAGTCTACATCGAGGGGATAAAAAATTATGAAAGTCAATTTAAAACCTTGAGGAAAAAGACACTACATGAGCTCAAACAGATTGTAGACGAACAAAATCTAAAATACGTACCGACGGGTTATAAACGATGGTTTTTGAAAAAAGATTTAATCACGGCGATTAAAATATACAGACAACCCGAAGACTTTACAGAGTCAGCTTTTAGAGAAACGAGAAGGTTTAGAAATTACTACAGAAACTGGGAATTAAACCCCAGACTTTATAACTATGATTTAATCAAGTTTTTTGATTCGCATAAGGAACAAATAGTCAATAAAATCAAGTCTGAATTGAGAGAGCTCAGAGGTTTAAAAGTAGAGCTTGTACTAAAAATAAGGTATCGAAAAATCAAACCGAACGATATCATCGAAACGATCGAAGCTATTCATTATAGCAAGCCGAAAGCCGTTTTAAATCAAAGTCAAATAAAACAGGTTTTAAAAGAAGAGATCGAAGAGCTATTTAAAAAGGATGAAAGGTATACGAATCAAGGATCGGGTTGGGTAGTCGATACAATACTCGCGTTATATATCAACATCAACAGATATAATCCAGCGAGAGACAGTTCTTACATAAACCTACCCGAACATCTTAAAATTAAACAGGCGATGATCAACGTACAAAACAAAGACGACGAGTGTTTGAGATGGTGTTTGAGATCTGCCCTGGGGTTATACACGGACAAAGTAAAAAATCAAACAAGAAATAATCCTAAATATAAAATCAACGAAAGCAGACCGTCAATTTACACCAAGACGACGGACTCAGTTTTAAAGGCGTTGACTTTCCGACACCGGTCGATCAGATACCCAAGATTGAGAGACAAAATAATCTATCGATAAACGTATACGGTTATGAGGGTGAGATATATCCATTATACGTGTCTAAAAACTACGGGGTAAAAGATATCGATCTGCTTTTGATTTCTAAAGGTGACAAGCATCACTATTGTTGGATAAAATATTTTACGAGGTTGATGTACGACGTTACGAAACATAAATGTAAGAAATATTTTTGTTGAAGATGTCTATGTCATTTTACCAATCAAAACAAATTAGACAGACATATTGCCAATTGTAAGGGTATAGATGCACATCCATCAAAGATTGTATTTCCGACGGGTAAACCAAAATACATAGACGGGCAACCAGGCGAAAGAGACGTACCGATATTAGAATTTAAAAACTATAGGCACAAACAAAAAGCACCACTTGTCATTTATGCTGACTTTGAATCCATACTACAAACAACATCAACACCCACACAGACACTAACATCTAAACCTACTCACTCAGACAAAGAGACAAACTCAAAAAAGATTAACGTTCACAAAGCTGGCGGTTATTCGCTAGTTTTCGTCCGATGCAACGGTAAAAATGTGTATCAAGAGACTTATAGAGGCAAAGACGCTTAAACTAGATTTATAACGACGCTGTTACAATTACAAAGCGATATTAATTGCATATTTGAAAAACCCCAACCCATGAATTTTAACGAGCGAGCTAAAGATCATCATGATACAACAAACACGTGTTGGATTTGCGAGAGACCAATTTATCCCAATTACTCGAGCAACTGTCAGTGCCAGAAACCCAGAGAACCCAAGACGATTAAACAAATGAAAGAATATCAGTACAAAAATAGCAAGGGATTTATCGAGTCTAAATGTCTCGACTGCAAAAAGAGCAATAATAAATTTAGAAAGGTGAGAGATCACTGCCACGTCACGGGTAGATAAAGAGGTGCCGCGCACGCTTATTGTAACCTCAAACTACAAATTAAACCCGGTTGTACACCGATACCAGTTTTTTTTTCACAATTTACAAAATTACGACGCGCATTTAATCATGCAGGGAATGACAGAATACGATAGCCAAACAGAAATACAAGTGATCGCTAAAAATTCAGAAAAAGTATATTTCGTTTTCGATAGGAAATCTACGATTTTTAGACTCGTTTAGTTTTATGGCATCATCGTTGGATAAATTAGTAAAAGGTTGTCCAAAAGAGTCGTTTCATCTACTCAAAAAGCATTTTAAACATTCTGACTCATTATTACAAAAAGGAATTTATCCCTACGAATATATGAACTCGTTTGATAAGTTTCAAGAGACCAGCCTACCACCCATCGAAAAGTTTTACAGCAGACTAAAAGACGAACATATATCGCAACAAGACTATGACAGAGCTCAACGCGTGTGGAACGAGTTTAATATACAAAATCTAGGAGAATATCACGACTTGTACGTGACTACCGATACGTTATTACTTGTAGGCGTATTTGAAAACTTTAGAAGAACGTGTATTACAAACTACGGGCTAGATCCAGCCAACTATTACACCGCACCCGGATTGTCCTGGGATGCTCTATTGAAACATTCGGAAGCTAAACTCGAACTGTTGCAAGACGTCGACAAACACTTATTTTTTTGAAAAAGCAAAACGAGGAGGCATATCTAGCGTGGGTGGAATAAGACATCACAAAGCCAATAATCAATATCTCGATGACTACGATTCAAACAAGCCCTCGAGTTATATCGCTTATCTGGATGCAAACAATCTGTACGGTTGGGCTATGAGTCAATATCTACCGTACAGCGATTTTAAATGGACACCCTCGAAACCGTTTACCGAAGAAAGAATATTAACGCTTAAGAAAACGTCCAACACCGGTTACTTTTTTGAAGTAGATTTAGACTACCCGTACGATCTACACGCCAAGCATAACGATTATCCCCTTGCGCCCGAAAATATGGTCGTACCCCAAGCTTGGATGTTTGATTATCAAAACGAGTTATTGGATACCGAACCAAGTAGCGACGTACAAAAATTAACAACGTGTACGCTTAATCCAAAACAAAAATACGTGTTGCACTACGTTACGTTGCAGTCATACCTCGATCTCGGTTTGAAACTAAAAAAGGTACATAAATTTAAACAAGCGCCTTGGATGAAATCTTACATCGATAAAAACACGCAACTCCGAACCAAAGCAACCTCTGATTTTGAGAAAGACTTTTTTAAACTGATGAATAACAGCGTGTTTGGTAAGACGATGGAAAACGTTAGAAATCGAATAGACGGTTATCTACTGAGAGACAATAACGATGACGATCAAGCAAAATACAAAAAAAATAATTCAAAAACCGAGCTATAAAACAACAACGCCGTTTCCAGAATGTGACCTGTCGTTTGTCGAAACATATAAAACGACAACCGTGTTAAACAAGCCCATTTACTGCGGAGTGAGCATCTTAGATCTCTCAAAAACGCTGATGTACGATTTTTATTACAACCGATTGAAAGATAAATACGGAGATAAAATCAGGTTGATGTATACGGATACGGACAGTCTCTTGATTGCCGTTTACACGGATGACATATACAAAGACATGCGATCTCACGGGCAACACTACGACTTTTCGAATTACAATCTGGATCACGATTTATACGATCCAACCAATAAGAAAGTGATCGGTAAATTTAAAGACGAGTTTGGAGGTAAGGTCATTCAAGAAGCCGTTTGCGTAAGACCCAAGATGTACTCGATTTTAGCAGATGACAACAACATCACTCTTAAAAAGGCCAAGGGGTTCACAAAATCGGTCACTGACAAAAAATTAAAACACCGACACTACTACGACTGCATCTTTAAAAATAAATCTAAAACAGAAACGATGACTCAAATTCGATCGGAAAAACACATCCTTTACACCATATCTCAAAATAAACTATCGTTGAGTCCGTTGGATACCAAGAGGCACATTTTACCGGATGGAATACACACGCTCGCTTATGGTCACCGTAATCTAGATATTAATTAGGCGATAATTGCATGTCCTCGGGTACAACTTGAATGTCTTGTCTCACAAAACTCCTTTTGGGGCCGTTTTGAAGGTAATAAAGAGTAGGACCCGTCGTCACTTTTTTACCGTTAATCATTTTAAATTGACTCTTTCTTTTGTCCACATTGAAGATGACTACGCTCGAAATGGGATCCGTGGCTCTTCTCGAAGTTCCACCCTCTTGCTCGCCCGGGTAATATAAATATCTAACGTCTTGCGGTAATTGTTGCTCTTTTGTTTTAACGGGGTTAGCCGGCAATTGCCGGACCTGTTCTAGTTTAACCGCCTGTCACGGCCGTTTCACTGATAAAAAAGTACGCCCTCTGTTGGCGAGTTGCAGTTAGTGGTAAAATCACGTGACCGCTGTGCAATATGCATTATGCATTTACGCGCAGCGATCCTTTTGTTGCATTGGCGAATTTAAATACCCCGCCAATAAGGTAAAAAATAATTGGTTTGTTAACACTAATATGCAAATGATTACCAAATAAAGCTTTAAAAACCCTCAATGAAGCTAGTACATGTTGTACAGTCGATTAATCGCCATCGGTCATGCACACATTCTGACCTGTGTGCTTTTTGTGTGGCGTGGTGACTCGTGACCCGGTGTGATTTTGCGAATGCGGGCTGTCGTTTCCACTACGCAAAAACATCATTTTTTTAATTGAATTCTGGTGGTTTGAAGTACAATGTGTCAATATATCAACAAACTGGTAATTTGTGTTTACGTTAATATGGACAATAGATTTGGGACAAATTGCTTTCGTGAGTCTTCAGCCAAGATTAAGAGTGAATGAAACAGGAGTTCGTCAAGTCGCGACGTATATGTAGGCGATGTTGTGTACACGGCTTGTACACAGTCATAGGGAATTTCCGTCATGGTAGGGACCTTCGTCGTGCCCTTGTTTTGGTACGATTTAGCAGATTCAGACAGAAATCTCGAAGGTAAGTATACAGATTTTGTAATTATTTTGCTCAGGGTATGTAATTTTTGTTTATTCATAGGCGACACAACTTTTATCCCGTGCCAATTGACACAACCATCCTCCATTGTCGCACATGAAACAGTCGTTGGGTAGGCGCATTTAACTATCCAAAGGCACGCACTATGAAACTACACAACGACTCTTGTATGTGAAAGACTTTATCTAAATACTATTTATACATACAAATTTTCTCCTTGGTCATATTACTTGCATTTTGCAATACTTACCCCCCAAAATCATCTCAAATAATCACAGATTGGAAAGAATATTGCAATCTGACGCTGCTTTTTTTCATCATATACAATGATATAGGTATGCCATCTCAATAAACATGATAAAGGTTAATTGCAAAATTGAATATGACAATTAGACATGAATCTGGGAGTGGACTGAGAAACATTTCCAATATTGCTAATTTTGACTTAAGACCGAGTTGGCCTTGAATCAATTCGACTTCACTGAGTTGAGTGAGTTGCCTTTGACCGAGTTGACTGGGACAGAGTTGACGCGAAACCCATGTAAAAACATGTGCACAAACATGTGCACAAACATGTGTACAATGTACATTAACTTGAATATGTACTTTAATTTGCCTTGTAGGAGTACGTAGTTGTTGTCTCTCTACAATGTGGAGTTTACGGCATTCCAGCATGACGCACAATCTGCCCTGCCTTGATGTAGGACACTGCTGTCAGAAAATTTGACAACATTCATCGGTGAGCACTGTTTTATCTACATGTATATATTTTCTACTAGATTGATCATGGCAATGTGGCATTTGTTTTTACATATTTATAAATGTACATACGAATACATGCATGCAAATGTTCATGTTCTTACATTACATGTTCACGTCTGCACATATACAAAAATAAAAAAAAATCAAATTTTTCGATTCGACATCTTATAGCCTTAGCACTCATATTCAAAGGTAGACAAAGTCTGACAAAATTATTCTTAGAATATGACAACCCCCCCCCCCCCGCCACATAAAACAAAACCCAAATCAAACAATACAAAAAGCAAGTTTAGGGTGTCGTGTGATAGTTATCCATTAATGGGAGGCTTTTGAGATGTTTGATGGTAGCACTGGTCCTTTCAATTGTTTACGTCACTTTAAAGCGTATGTGCATGTGCTTAAAAATAACGTAAACAATACAAAAGGACTGGCGTGTTTACTGCCACCATGCGTCGCAAAGGTCTCCTATTAACTTTGTTCAATTTGTTACTTTCTTGTTGTGCTTGTAGGTTTCTTGTGATTCCTGTGTTGGTGGCAACGTGTTGGCAGCTCATAATGGATGAGCTTTGGAAGTTCCCCTGCATCCTCTGTACTGCTACACACCTAGTGCGATTGAACTCTGTTTGGATCAGTTCCTGGCCCTGTTCATTCCAACAGCCCAACCCCTCAATCTGAACCTTTCTATAAATGCTCCGGTATGGCATAGGGTATTTTTAGTACTCTTTTGAGAGCTCGAAGTGGGAGGGGTAGCAGATCTGTTCGCCGCCTCCCTGTCCCAGACACTTAAACTGTATAGAACGTAACTGACGTAAACATGTCATAATGAACAACTTGCTGGGGGAAAGGGGGTGATCTTGAGATTAGATGGAACTCAGTTTCAGAGCTTACTTGAGGTAATCATTGAGCAATCTATTTTGTCCGTAATGCCCTCTCAGATGGTATGCAGTTCAATACCTGACTTAACGACGCTCATTGTAACCTACGATGCATCATTGTATCCTTACAACACGTCGCAGCTGCAACGCGTCCTGCAATTCATTTCACAAAATATGTCATAAGTGCGAGGCGTCCGAGGCGTCGTAAGTGCGAGGCATCGTAAGTGCGATTCATTCCACAAAATACCTCGCAATTCATTTAAAAAAATACACCGTAAGTGCGAGGCGTCGTAAGTGTGAGGCGTCGTAAGTGCGAGGCGTCGTAAGTGCTAGGCCTCGTTAGTGCGAGGCCTCATGCAATATGCATGTATGTCACTTTGTTGAGACTATGAGAGTAAATTTAATCATCATAATTCAAGAGTATTGCTGATTAGTTTCAGAGAATTTAAAGTTTCTGCATTACATGTATAACATTTATAGTGAAGAATGGCTGTTGTAAAGCTTCACCTCTCTGAAAAGTGTTTTTAAATGATGTGAATTAGTTGTGAAATAAAGAATGTTCTTTGCAAAACCACAATTCGTATTGTTTTGTTTAAGCTTGAGCCTATTTTCAGCAACACCCTCCAGAATATTCATGGGGGTTAGTGTCCAATAAACTCAAATTCATGTTTGGATTGTGCTTTATTCCTCCATGTGCATACACCGTTACACGTACATGTACAGTAGCAAAGTTTGGGATTGTTTTTAGAAGTTTCTTGTGATTGAAAATGCGTTATTCTTACGGGTTTTGAGGCCGCGGTGTCACGCGGTCTGTACGTACAATATCATGTACATGTACATGTACAATGAACATGTACATTGGGTTCACACACGTACATGTACATAGTGCGCACAGTACGTGTACATAATTCATATAGCGCACACAAAGCATGCAGAGCCAGGCCGGTTGGTACCCGCGCGTCCGTTTGAATGTACCAGCGGCATAACAAATTGTAAACCAGCGATCCAAAGTTCGTATCCTCCGTGAAACACAGAATTGTAGTTTTTTTATTTATTTATGAAAGAATATATTGCTCTTCGTCACCCTCTATCATTAATAATTGTACAAAGTTTGTTTAAAATGTCTAATTTTGACATTTTTTTCGACGGAACATCGACACATTTTTTTTGAACATGGAAAGCGCCATGTTGTGTGACGTCACAGGCGCATTGGAGTTAACAAATACCAAACTAACGCATCACAATCACTTTATTGTGTGTGCGCTATGCAAGTGAAACTGCCGTGCTGTGACGGTGCTTTATCTATTAATCTTTTCGTTTCGTCATATATTGCCTTGATCACGCTGGGTAATCGCTCGACCCATTGCGTGTTTCTACTCTCGGGATTTAACATTTCTTGAGCGTACTGATGACCAAACAGTCTCTCGGCTAGCGTTCGATTAAATCTTTCTACGATACCCTGCGATCGGTGGTTTCCGGGTTCGCCGACGATAATCTCGACGTTTTTTTAGGCCATCCATTTTTTAAAAGCGCCTTTAAATTCGGTACCGGCGTCTACTCTCAACGTTTTAGGGTAACCCAAAGGCGATCTCGCGTAAATCTTGACGATAGCATCTGTGGTGGAATCCGCCGTTTTTGAAACCAAAGGTTCTGCTTCGTGGTATCAACCGTCAACCGTCAAAGCGTATTTATAAGTCTTGCGTTTTACTTTATCTAGGGTAGGTATAGCACATCCATTTGGTGAAAGTCGTTTGGTGTTTCAAACCCTCGCGAAGTACTCGTAGGCCTGGGTACATACGCAGGACCCGGTAGATAAATTTGCCAAATTGGTTGTTTTTTAAGCCAATCTCTGATTACATTTTTATCGTATTTTGTTTTATCGTGTAAATGGTCGACGGCGCTTTCACCTCTCCAATAACCGCTCGGGCTTTAATACAGTTTAGATAATGTTTTCATCATTTATTATAATAATAATTTAAAAGGCTTTATACATTAAATAGATGGCGTCAGCTGTTGTAATGATGGTTGGAGGTGCGATCATAAACGCCTTAGCTTTTTCGGGTTCAAACTTTTTATTTTCAAGTCTAAGGGATGATGGCAGTGAACGCGACAGAACAACTCTCAGCCGCCAGAGATCAGTGGCAACGAGAACGAACGAAACGACTCGATTTTCTCAACGAACGTAGCAGAAAACAAAATGCCTCTAAAGAAACATTTTCCAACGTAGACCGAGCGTTGCGTTACTACAACGAAATGACCGGAGAAAACGTTGAGTTACCCCGCGAACTTAAACTCGAAGATTTTTACGAGCCTAGCGACCAACAAATAGAAAAAGAACTGGTGTTTATCGCGGGAGGAACGCTATTGGTGGGACTATTGGCTTACAAATATCTTTAAATTTCAAACTAGTATAAATAAAATGATTGCGTATGGAACAAAGCTCAACCCCAGCAGGCTATTAAAAATACCAAGATCTATCAAGGGTGAGAGAAAAGAGGTGGTCATTACCCACAATCCTAGTAGTATATCGGCGGGGCAAACGCTGAGGGTCAAGTTTCCTCAATTGGGTGTAGACCACGTGATCGTACCCGGCACTTGTAAACTAGCTTTCAATTTAGAACTCGAAGGTGGAAGTGACAACAATAAAACCATTTTTAGCAATTTAGCCAGAAATGTAGTCAGCGAAATCAGCGTCAGGCTTCAAGGTCACGAAATTATAAGTTATCGACACGCCGACGTGTATCACAACTTTGAAGACAATTGGATCAACAGCTCGATGACTCGAAACATGGCGTACTCGGGCATAGAAAAAGAAAACGTGTCTAAACTAAGAACTGGGGCTCAAGATACTAACGCGGGCGCCAACAACGGTAAAGATCAAGCTATCGCGGATGCCTATGGTAACAGATATTGTATTCCCCTAGACATTGACATACTGACTTCGCATCACCCTTTTTACCCCAGCGGTTTAAACCAACCTCTGACGTACGAGATAAAGTTTAACGATTACGATAAAGTAGTCTACAGTTCAGATACGGCGGCGATGTATTCTATCTCAGACTTGTCTCTAGAATTCGAAGTGGTGACCAACAGAGACCTAGCTAACACCATCAGAAATAAACACAAGGGGTTAATGCAATATATGTTTGATAAAATCCACTCGCTAGAAGTTAGATCCGTCAACAAATCGTACACGCTTTGGAACGTCAGTGTCAATCAACCCATCAGGGGTCTCAAGGGTATTTTTTTTTTGTTTAAAGATCCCGCGGTCCAAAATCCGCAGCGATTTTACAATCCAAAAATAACCAAAACATCGGTGACCGTAGAAGGTACACCCAATCAACTCTACAGTCAAGGAATGTTTCAGTATCAACACTGGAATGAAATCAACAAGTTTTTTGGCTAGATTTTAGAAGTAACGACGACAATTCCGCTCACGGATCCGGTAGGAAACTCGGAGACGGAGGAGGCATCAACATTCAATTTACCAGAGAAGCCGAAAGTCAAGGTGACCGCATGATGTACGTCTTTTTGGTCATGGATGTTCAATTGAACTTGGAACACGGGAATTTTAAATCTCTGTTAAGTTAAAATGACACAACCGCATTGCGCTTTAATCGTCGGCAAAACAAATTCGGGTAAAACCAAATGGATTTTGGAACTGTTAGAGTCAGACTATAAAAATACATTTGAAGCGATAGTCATCATTTGCCCTACCATATTTAAAAACAAAACGTACATCGAAAGAAAGTGGATTCAAGCAGATCCCGAGGTATACCTCTGCGATCCGGAGTTGTACAAGATGACGCTCAACGAAGCGATCGATTTTTACAGTAAAATATTCGAAGGTGTTGCCACGCTGTTTATCGTGGACGATTGCTCTTCGGATCAAGAGATTAAATATCGTAAATAGACGTGCGCGCTAAGCAAGATGGCATTTAGCGGAAGACACGTAAATCACAGCTGTTGGTTACTGACTCACTTTGTTACAAGTACGGAACTTTAATATCACCCCTAGTTGCTACGATTATCACAACAAAACATTTCAAATTTAATAAACCTAATATATAATAAATGGAAGATCAGAAAGCAGCGACAGCAACGCCTGCAGCTCAACCATCAGAGACAGAGACGCCATCACCGACGGTAACGAGAGTGACCAAGACTAAAAATCCTAAACGAATTCAGCAGGGTAAAGCTTTAGCCGAGCACAATAGACAGATGAAATTAAAATTAGCAAAAATGGACGTAACATCGGATGAAGCTACATGCTCACCAGACTACAACTCTTGGGTGATGTGGGGTGCTATAGCGTCTATAATAGGAGTGGGGTTGCTGATATTAAAAAGTAAGGCAACTGCGCCGGTAATACAGCCAGTGCCGGTAGTCACGCAACCCACTACACCCAGCGTCCCCAAAACGCTAGACATGGTAAAACAGCAATTTAAAAATTGTTATATTAAAAACGATGAGTAACTTTGACACCAACGGAATAGCTAATACGATTTACCACGGAGCCGTCATATCGGGTCTTTCGATGGGATACGCCATGGTAGGAGCTAAACTACTCAAAATGAAAGCGCCGGATTTAAGTAAACTAAGCGTAGAAGATGCGGCTAAATTGACGGGCATTATAAGTGGAGCTCTGGCCACGCAAAATTGGTTGGTGACCCAGGGTATACTACCGGGCAGTATAATAAAAACGGCATAAGTTAAATAGGTTTATTAAATAAATGGCCGAGGGAGGATTTGACTTTGACCCCGTTGATGATTACGATTACGATTACGATGATGATGTAGCAGAGACCAATCACGACGACAACTTTGATACTCCTGCACCACCAATCCTCACTACCGACATAGATGACGTTTTAGATCAAGGAAGAAGCATGGTCACTTATGGTCGCGTTGATGAGTTTTACGATACTTATAACATATACAATAAACCAATCTCTCCGAGATACGAAAAATTTATTCTCAAAACAGACGGTTTATTTTATGACACCTGTAAAGGCTTACTAAGGTTAACGGATCAAAGAAAACCAGACAGATTCTTGACTCTGAGGACTATAGAGTTAAATGTAAGAAAGATGGGTTCAAACGGTAGAGATTTTATTAGAAAGGAATTAGGCTTTACGCATTACGAACGTAAGACACTCAGTGACGATCAAAGCCAAAAACTGCAATCGATACAACCCGAGAGTATCCCCAACACAGAACTACCCAGAGCCGCCGATGAGGTAACCGAGATTATAGAAGATTTTCAACGCGACACCGACGCTCAAACGGAAGGATTGAATTACAGAGAACTCCAGGGTTTAGACAAAAGTCTTCAGACGTTAAGAGGTAACCTAGAACTTAATTTATCGCGTCTCACAGAACTCGACAGAGAGATTGCAGCCAAGAGACAAGAACTCGACGAATCTCACAACAAAGAGGGTCGGCGAGAGTTAAACGATCAATTGAGCGACTTGAACGTTGAAAGATCCGCCAGATTAGAAGCCGCAAAAGCCAACGACCGAGGGCTCAAAAGTCAGATCGCTAGAATTAAAGAAACGATTAATAAAATATTAGGCGACGACACGACTCTGGCGGAAAAGATTAGAACTCTGTTTAGAGAACAAGGTGTGACCGTAGTGAGTATTTTAGCCGCTTTGAGTTTAGCCATCAGCACGATAGTGAGTAGCATTGCCGCTAGCGTGAGAGGTGTGGGTGAGAGGTGTGGATTTCAAAACAACTCACTAATTTTGCATCTGCTCTTAAAAAACTCGGAGTGAGCGCGTTGAGTGCTCTGCCGGGTATCATAGGCAGCGTACTCAGTTGGATATTTAACGCGCTGAGTAAGTCCGTATCATGGTTGGCCAAACACGTGTGGGCTTTGTTTTTGGGTGTGGCAGCCTTGGTGTTTGCGTACCTGCCAAAACAAAGGTAGTTATAGTTGTAATAAAGTTTAAACAAACAAAAAAAAAGCCTTACCAGCACAAAGTTGGTAAGGTTTTTTTTTTTGTCTTGTGAGATTAGATTGTGACTTATCGCGTTGCCTCGTCAGCCAAAATACCCATACCAACGATAGCCAATATTCCTACCGTCAACAATAATTTTTCGTCTTGGTGAGTTTGTAGTTTCGTGGGCTCCTGTGTTAAAACTGTAGGTGCGGGTGTTGGTGAGGGTGTAGGTGCTGGTGCTGGTGTTGGTGTTGGTGCTACAACATCGTTCGTCATAGGCTCTGGGGGTGTTGGTGGTGCGACGTGAGTTTAAATCTAACACCAAACCAGTTTTCATACTCTGGGTAGCGATTTGAAGATTGTTGTTATAGCCGTCGTGTGTTCCAAACCTCAAGTTCATATCCGATGGAATTAAATACAACTCCGGATTCACGACAAAATTTAAAGGCGTTCTGGCATACTGCAAAGAGTCTTGAAATTGATCGATACTCGTTTCCATGTCATCTACTGCATTGATGATATCTTCAACGATGACGTTAAATTGTCTTTGAGCGTCTAATCCGGTGCCCGGTGATAATACGCTCGTTTTTGTTTGAGCCTGCGCACCGAGTAAAGCGTACACGTAAGATCTGATCGATTCGTTGATCTTTATGATTCCAGCGGAGGTAAACGATCTCTTGGCGGGTATAAAATCTAACCAAGCCATGTTGACGATGTCGTCTTGTTCGAGATAACCCTTCCAATGCTTAAAAAAAGCATCGTGTTTTTTTTGATCGTCTAAACCCCAATTTTTATCACCCGTGGGGTTGATACAATCGTCGAGTGTGGTCGTGTTTTTATCAAAGTCTAACGGCAAGAGTAAAAACGATTTTGTTTTTTCGTTCCAAAGAAAAAGCCGACCTAAGCCATAAGTCTTTTGATCTCTCGTCTGTTTAAAAGACTTATTTTGATCGATGGCAAACGTCCGACAGATGTTGGTAAATGCTCCACGATCATAGGTGTTGCTGAGAGCGTCAAACGAGTCTTCTCCCGGTATTGCCATGGCCATGTCGTTTAATATCCTTCTAACCGTAAAGTATAGATGAAAATTAAATAGAGCTTCAACGTAACGGTTGTTCGAGTTTAAAATATCGATTCCAACACCACAGCCCGTGTCGGGGAACGGTGTTAAAAACGTGTAAGACGCGTTGACCGTAATCTCGAGTTCGCCAGTGAGATACGGACTGTCTAGTACATGCGCTTGGGTGGTAGCTTGTCGTTTAGCTACATTTTGATTTACTTGTCTCGTTACCTGATCAGCTATCGATTGTATCTGCTTTTTTAACAGACGTTTAAATTAGTAGACATTGTAGATAATTTAAACGGTCAAAAATCTGTCCGCGTAAAAAGGGTAATGTTTAACCCCGGATATTTTAATATTTCCAGCGCCACGGAGATTGATTGGTATACGCAAATAGACGGACAACCAGCTAAAAGACGTGATGACTCTATAAGACCCAGTAAACTCGACCCAGATGCGGTAATAAGAACGGATAGAGATTTTATCGCACAATTGGTACCCGCGTACCCCTACGACTTTTTAATTAACGACGAAAATGATTACAATAGAGTTATAAACGACCTTATAGAAGCGTATGAAGAAGATAGACTAGACTCTGCTTTAGAATCGATCCAGTAAAAAACAAATCAATTAAGTGACGCACATGAAGTTGTGTACAATAAAAAACGAGAAGCTTCCCTAAACAATGTAGAACGCAATCTGCTTATATTTTGATTAAGAAATTTATATGAAAGATACTATCAAGTCTCTGAAGGTAAAAAGATAGCGCTAGAATATATCGAAGGTATAACAAGCAAACCTAGGGTGAGAACAATTAGAGAGGCTGGTGTGACAATTCGGGGAAGTCTTATCGTGTCGGGTGATGATTAAGATTTTATTTCTCCGAGTCATTAGTGCCGTTACCACCCGGCGTCACCGGTTCGGTCACCATACCACCGGGGTGGTACGACGTCGATTGGTTCGATTTTAAACTCTATACCCGGGGTAAGATATTTTTCAAATATTTAGAGAATCTAAAAAGGTGACGTTGGCGGTAACCGACGTGAAACTCAAATTGCGTTTAAACAGAGAAGTTTCTCGATTACTCAATTTACCCAAAGGAAGACTGGTACCCAAAGTGGTGTATATGGGGTCGTACGACGTTAATCCGTTTAAATTTTTGTTTATTCGCTGTCCGCAATTAAGTACGAGTGAAAATTTCCTAGATGGTCGACCGTCTGATATCTTGAAAATCGTACCGTTGGGTACGCGCGAACCCGAGCCTGATAGAGTCGAGGATTTCAAAAAACTTAAAAACGGTATAATCGACAAACTGACATTTTCAATCATAAGTCAAAAAGGACATATCATCAACAACAAGGGTGTGAGTATAATGATAGAGTTGGAGATCTTTTAATTTTGTAATGTTTTTATATTAAAATATGAGTATAGATAGTAAGGCGTTATACCCCGATATTTCTGGAGATGTACTCCGATTAAATAGTAACGAAGAAACAAAAGTATACAGACTTAAAAGAGAATCGATCTTTAATCTTGAAAGAGAGAGACCACCGAGAGCGCACTTATAAAAAAATAAAGAGAATGATCGACACTATTAATTACGTAGAGATAGGAGTCGAAGGACTGGGGTTTTTAGCGGCGGCTGTCGGTATTCCCGCTCTCTTGGGTGTCATGTCAGCCCCCGTTGGATTGGTGCTAGGAGGAACGTTTATGGGCGCTTTTGGTGTAGATATTCTGCTTAGAATCCCGTCCGAGCGATTATCCGCCAAGCTGAAAAAGCACGACCAAATGAAATATTAGCGGACTCCAAACTTAATACGATTGAAGAATACGTGTCTCAAGTCATCAACGACGGAGATATATCGCACGAAGAGTTCTTATTGATTACGAGAGAGCTCGCAAAATTTAACGAGCTTAAGCAAACAATTAGAACAAAGACCAGCACAAAGCTTCAAAAAAATAAAAACGATACAGACTTTGAAAAAGAAGTTAAAAAACGGGTAGACGAACGGCTGGCAAAAGAAAAAAAAATCTCTTATCGAAAAACTTACAAGTTCAAATTCTCGGTAAATAAACATTATGAAGGCGATCCGCCGAGTTATACCTCTATTTTACCTCTTAGGGCGACACCCTCGGCCCCGCCTGTATTGTAGTGGTTATCGTATCTTTTTAGTGCCTTATTAAATTGATTTTGAGTCACTTTAAATAAATCTCTAACTCGTTCTTTGTCTAATCCAACGATGTGATGGTAACACGCCGCTATTAACGACCGTTTAACGCAACCATTTCCCCTCAATGTTTTGTAATTAACGAGCTCGTTATATTTGTTGATTGTTTCTTGGACATCTTCTAAGTCTTGCTCCGGACAAACAGAAAAAATAAGTTTCTCCACAGTTTTTCTTTTATTTCTTTTTAAAGTTGACCAATTGATACGATCTTCTTGCGCATTTTCTGCCGAAAAATCAAAGTAACGTGAGACTATTTCACGGCACGTTTCACAAATTAAAAAACCATTCTCGATGATTATATGGTGATCGCACTGATCTGTTTTATCAGATAGCTCGAGGTTTTCACTCTGAAAAAAAGTCATGGATATATTTAATAAAAACCGATATTATTTTTTAATAATTTTTCAAGTACTCGTCGGTCTGAACATATAACTCTCCATTTTTAAATAAAAACAGCTTCTCTACCTTTTCACAGATAGAGAAGCTAATTTTTTTTGTCCCGAGTTTCAAGATCACGTGGTGGTGACTCACATATTTTCAAGGTTACGTTGTTTACGCCAAATTCCTATCGTGCCTCAACACGTTTCAAGGTCACGTGTTGGTGACTCACATATTTTTCAAGGTCACGTGGTGGTGACATCACCTCATTTTAGCGACCACAGATTCATTTTTTAACTCCAGAGCGACAGGCCCTGATTTGTACACATTTTTCTATTTTGCTCTCAAACCTGACGTCAGATTTCTAAAAAAAATTGCCGCGGGGGATTCCTCTATATTTTTCCCCCAACTATTTTTAGAACTGAGAGCGTCGTGTCCAGCCTGGCCGCAGATTTTCGCATTTTGATCCGGTGGCCCCACCTTCCCTACTACTATACTGAATATCTCCTTGTTTTTTCTTGCTACATTAATTTGGAATTTAATCCGAACTAGGGGAGAAAGAAGAAAATACTATAAATAGAATGTTGGAATGTTAAAGAATGTTGGAATGTGATAAGAATCATGTTTTCTTCAAGTAACAAGTATGGTGTTGTTTAATTCAAAATTCCAAGTTGCTTTTCACCTGAAAACTAGCGGTTTTTTTCTGCTTAGAAGAAAACAGAACAAACGGCAAAGAATTATTACACATTTGTGGACTCTAAGATTTAATTAGATTCAAAACAACCACAGACTGAGTGAAGTCCCACCAACATTCCAAAACTGGAGGTGTCTTATTTTTAAATGACAGGAAAACGTTTACAGTTTTAGGTACTTGCTTCAAATAATAATAAAAGGGAAGAAATGTGGAAAATAGTACACTTATGATATGTGGTTGGAAAATGTTAACGATCCATTTTCTTGTTCAAATAAACAGTCACTTGTTGTTCGTTTCAATGTAGTCTCCGACTTAAGGCCATCAGCTGAAACTCAAAAACCGGCTGTAAAATGAATTTCGTTCCAGCAACACTGGGTCTACTTTTTAAATGTACATATGTGGGGTTCATTACATCATGTTAAAAGTTCTGCTGCAGTTTTTTTTTTGCACTCCGTCATTTTTTGTGTGCCAATGTCATGTATATGTATGTATGCTAAAAACCCACATTTTCCGGTTTGAGGCCTTGCGTTGGCACTTCCAATTTCAAAAGTATAGCACTATAGCTTGTCACATCCTACACTCTAGAAACTCCTGGGTCAGACTCAGTCTGCTCAGTCCTTTTCCGGGTCAACAATTAACCCATTTGGAGTCATAAATGACCCCTTTGGAGTAAAGAAAACCCATGTTTCTCGGTCATTTTGACTAAAATGGTTTTTTTTTTTTACCCAGAAAAGGACTGAGCAAATTTGGATTCAGATTCTGGGTCAACCTGGTGCAATCACTGGAGTTTAAACCTCTAAAGAACCACAAACATAAGAAGACAAATGCTATAATGCTACTAGGCTGGACACATTTGAATTAAGAAATTCTACGGAGCCAAAATAACATAAAATATAATCTATTGTCTTTAGACTTTCTATTTTTTTTTTTATTCTGACACCTTTTCCAATTCCTTTCTAACAGGTTTCATGGTTTCGCATAAATTGGCGGACTCGCTTTCATATTCAATCACATTCATAATAATTTCATGATGCGGCAGAATCCGGTTCAAAATTCGCTATACCCTTTTTGGGGTCCAGTTGAATTTGTCGTTGTATTCCAACTGTCTATCTCAGCCGACCCGTTGGGGATGTTACATTGTCGGTGAAAACAAAATCATTGTGTGAAAGATAGAGCTCGCTTTTCTTTTTACCTTCGAATAGCAAAAAACCAGTATACTGAATATCTCCTTGTTTTTCTTGCTACATCCAATTGGAATTTAACCCCAAACATAATGTCGGAACGTGAAAGAATGTTGGAATGTGATAAGAGATATTGTTTTCTTCAAGTAACAAGTATGGTGTTGTTTAATTCAAAATAATATTCAAGTTGCTTTTCACCTCAGAACTAGCGTGTTTTTTTTCTGGTTAGAAGAAAACAGAACAAACGGCAAAGAATTATTACAAATGTGTGGACTCTAAGATTTAATTAGAATCATCACAACCACAGACTGAGTGAAAGTCCCACCAACATCCCAAAACTGGAGGTGTATTATTTTTAAATAACAAGAAAACGTTTACAGGTTTAGTGACTTCATACAAAAAATAAAAATAGAGAAGAAATATGGAAATAGTATACTAAAGATATTTGGTTGGAAAATGTTAACGATCCATTTTCTTGTTCAAATAACAGTCACTTGTTGTTCATTTCAATATAATCTCCTAACTTTGTTTTATTCCCTTACATGGTACGCTTCAGAAGACAAAGGTTTCGGTAAGTGTACAATTCGCTTTCTGTGGTTACTTTGGTTTGGTTTTCTGTTGGTGTTCTGTTTGGTCTTTCTTTGGTCTTCTTACGTTAGATTCCCAAACGCGGCAAGAAGAAGACCAAACGTAAACGTTTGGTCTTGTTGTTGTTGCTATAGCCGATGTTGGGCATCCTCATCTGACCCGTGTAGCGACAAAGCACTCTGAGGTCGAAATATGAAATGTGTATATATCTGAATGTTCATGTCGTGGCAAGAATACTCAACATTTAGATAAAGGAAATCCTCTTCTTAATCTATAAATAGGATACGAAAAGTTGATTGATCCCTTGAAGGCCATCAGAGGTCAGATATGAAATTGCCTACATACGAAATCCTTTTCATAGCCACTGAACATTATGACTTGGCTCTTGAAAAAGTTGGGGTGTAAAGATTTAATCGTATAAATAACAATAGAGTTAGTGCATTTAATATAAAGGTCATTGTGCGCTGGAAAATCGTCAGCGGGAACTTGTAACCAAAACATGTCCATGTTGCATCCAAACACAACATATTTACGGAAAAAGGTGTTCATGATTGAATTTCTTTCGGTAACATGTAATATTTTCCAAAAGTGTTCGGGGGGGGGGGGGGGGGGGGCGGGGGGTGCTGCCACTGTGGTTTCCGGTTTCGCTATCTATCAATTTCATTGATGCATATATGGTTTCAGAGGGCAGCAGATTTTTTGTATTGAATGACACGATCAGTATTTGTCACGGGCCAGTGAATGATATAATTATGAAAGATGTCGGATACACCTTTTGACTCCGTCTCCTGGAACAATTGCTCAAGCGACTATGTGGAATCATGGGGGGGGGGGGGCGACAGCCACAAAAATCGCCAGTTATTGAAGTAATTAAATCAGAAGTGGAGTAAAGACACCTTTTTTTGTCCAGGCGACGCAACCCATTGACCGGTTTATTATTCATACAGTTCCGGTTAAAAGAAAGACCGAGAACAAACGGTAAAGATTTGTTAAAAATAAACTGTAACATTTACTGAGAGTAACGCAACCATAGACTGAATGTGAAAGTCAAACATTCCAATACTGCGGGTGTTTTATTTTTTAACTTACAAGAAAACATTTTAACCCTAAAGGGGCCGGAGGGGGGGGGGAATCGCCCCCCCCCCCTTCAACATTTTCCGCGATAGCCTCTAAAAAAATGTTTTCGCGATCCGAGTTGTTATGATTTCTTTTGCCTCGAGCTTTGCGCATTCTTTGATACCAAAAACTAGATTTTCGCATATATGTCGTGTACACATAGCAGAATGGTATGGAAGTGTAGACAGGACTTGGTTAAAAATAAAACTAATTCGTACGTACGAATTACTAAACCGTACGTACGAAATACTAATTCGTACGTACGAAATACTAATTCGTACGTACGAATTACTAAACCGTACGTACAAATTAGTAAACCAGACGTACGAATTAATAAATCGCACGTACGAATTACTCAGTGGCATAGCCAAGGGAGGGGGGGGGGGCGTGGGGGCAGTGGCATAGCCAGGAATTTTTCAGTGGGAAGGGGGCCGCTGGGGGGGCTGGAACATTTCATGGGGGGTGTCATGTAGATCAATGATAATTTTTTTAGAAACTCAAAATCTCAGTGAGGGGCGACTTGGGGCGATAAGATTTTATGGGGGACTGTCTCCCTCGCCCCCCCCCCCCTTCGTGGCTACGCCACTGCAACAGCCACCCTCCCCATAAAACCTTGTCGCCCCCACCCCCAAGTCGCCCCCCAAATGAGATTTTGAGTTTCTAACAAAATTATCATTGATCTACATGACGCCCCCCCCCCCTCCATGAAATGTTCCAGCCCACCCCCACCCCCGGCCGCCCCCTACTGGAAAATTCCTGGTTACGCCACTGGAATTAATAAATCGTACGTACGAATTAGTAGTTATTTTGTACGCAAGATTTAGTCATTCGTACGTACGGATCATTAATTCGTACGTACGGTTTAGTAATTCGTACGTACGATTTAGTAATTGTACGTACGGTTTAGTATTTCGTACGTACGAATTAGTAATTCGTACGTACGGTTTAGTAATTCGTACGTACGGTTTGGTAATTCGTACGTACGAATAAGATTTATTTTTACCATGTCCTATCTACATTTCCATAGAATTGCCTCTCGTACATATGAATAATTAATTAGCCATAATTCCAAAACCCTTTCACCTATAGTCATGACATTTCTTGGGTATGTTTAGTAAGAGTTGCTCTATGCATGTGCTGAGTTTCAAATTTTTCGTCACTCGATGGCCGAGATCTTGGGTGGGGGGGGGGGGGGGGCTTGGAGATGGTCAAATTAACCCGGCCCCTTTAGAGTTAAGTTAAGCTTTTTAAAACAGTTTTTTTTTATTTAAACCAAAAGAAAAACAAAAAAAGGAGGAATGGAGGAAATACTCAAGATATCATGTTGGCATTTTTGGGGGGTTACAATCTAGTCTGTGCTTCAAGTAAAAAGTCTTATGTTGTTCATTTAAAAAGATATTATCCAGTTTGCTTTCAACTTTAAAACTAGCATGTATTTTTTCTGCCATTGATAATTTGTTTTGCATATTTGACTTATATTATGCAAGATTAAACTTCGTTTTCAACTGATGTTATTTACTTCACCGGAAAAGGAAACCTCTCATACCTGACCGAAAATAAAATAATTTAAAAAAAAATCGGATTCAGCTGCCTTTTTTTTATTGCACCTATAAATCTAAAGTTCTCAGCCAGCCCGTTGAAGAGGTTTCATCATCTTTGTTAAAAAAATATCCTCAGTATGTAAAGAATACAACTAGGTTTTTGTTGAACATTCGAATACCAAAGGCATACTGCATTTTCTTCCCTTGGCCTAATTCAACTTTCAACTTTTTAACGTATTTGTTGGAGTCTCAAGTCACACAATATGGAAGCGAAAAAAAAAAGGAAACAGTATCTTTAAAAAAGGAAACAATTTCCCCTTCCGAACCAAAAATCAGATATTTACAAACAGAGCGGATTCATTGAATTTCTTTCAAAAATAAAGATGTCCTTGATGTAACACTTTTTCATAGCCAGTAGTAGTGTAGTCTAAGCATTTGACCTCGTTTTTCGGTGGAGGATCATAATCCTCATTAAGGATCATATCGGTTACCCCGCCGAGGATCATAGGAGGAGGGTTGAGGTGTGTGTCTGTGATGCAAATCGATGAGCTGGGGATTAGCGCTGAATGGGTATTGTTGGTAGAAGACAATGGAGCGACAAAAGTGGGAAAAGTGAAAGAGGGCGGACGACCATGGAAACAACGGGCGCGTGTTTGAATGGATTTTTCGTGACAATGCTGTCAAAGGAATATATTAACTTAAATCATGGATAAAGGCAACAATCCGAGAAGACAGTTTTTCGACGCACTTTCTTGAATCGAATTTGATTATAATTATTATTATTAATATACAAGTCTATTTGTAAGTATCATATTTTCCCCGCAAAGCAGAACAAAAGCAGGGCATTTGAAAAAAAAAAAAAATATTACTTAAGTATCCCACAAGACGTATCTCACGCTTAAACATAAAACGTAACTAAATAGTATAACAAATATTATAACATAAAATGTTCACATAGAATAAACACGGCCCCGTTAAATCAATATCAAAACAAGCGTACTACATGTAAGTAAAATCAAACACGCGCACTTTTCAAACGAATCTAAAAAGCTAAGTTAATCATCCAACCGCAAACACAAGAGGACTGAAACCAAATATTAAAAGCCACGTGTATACAAAAATACATATATGCAATAAATTCAGAATATGAGTTAAAACTTTGGCATATCTCTCTTCTGAACAGACTGTTTCGTACCATAAGGCACTCATCAGCAGAATGACGAAAAATAGAATACAAGTAGCATCTTACCTTATTTCGAATCAAGCGGGTGCACGCGTTACGTGCGTTACGTCATTGAAGTTAGTACGCGTTTACGTCACTGAAGTAAGAACACATCTGTCTCGATGCCTGCACTTGGAGACGATTTCGCTTCTCTTATTCAATGTACCTAGATCTGGCCTACATATGATTATGTATTTCTCTGCTATACACAAATTGCATCTCTTGTTTACGTTAGAGTATGGGAGTGCTTTCAGAACGATGTCCCATTGTATTTCATAGTCTTTCCCCTCGTCCTTTAAGTCCCATATATGTTTACTTAGCTCTGTTTGCGCCCTCTTGCTCTGGGATCTGAATGACTGCTTGTGGTTCGCTAGTCTCGCCTTGAAGGTTGTGGATGTCAGCCCGACGTATGACTCCTTCTTGCCTTCGCTCGTGACGGTGGCCTGGTACACGATGTTCTTGCTGAGGCACTCCCCGTTCAGCGGGCATTCGGCATTGCGGGGGCAACTGCATGCGCTACCCCCCGACGTCGTCCTCTTGTTTTACCTTCTGTTTGTTGATTGACTGGATCGTTGCCTTCATGTTCGGCATGCAGCTGTAGGATAACTTTACTGTGTTCCGGTTGAGCACTTTGTGAAGCTTATGATCCTTGGGGACGCATCTATTAGCTGAAGGAATTTCTTTCCAATGTTGGTACGTACGTTCTTGTTGTATGGCGGGTTGTACCATTTCACCTCCCTTTTTCTAGTCCTTTTCCTTGTGTTATTGCCCGGCGTGTATGTCAACCGATACTTGTGCCCGCTTTTTTGCAGAGCCTCTTGGTAGGCCGGGGCAGCTTTCTCGAATGCCTCCTTGGTCGACGAGATGTTGGAGAGTCGCTGTTGATTCCCTCTGGTATCTGTTTGATGACGGCGGGTGGATGGTTTGACTGGACATGTACATGGAGAGGTACATTACCTGGTTTCATGTATGGCTTGTACCCTCCCGTTCGCAGGTCTAATGTGATGTCAAGGAAGTTTACTGTTGCCTTGTTGTCTTCGATCGTTACCTTTAAGTCATTTTTCCGGAATACTTTGCATATTTCCTTCTTGATGTTTTCTATTTTCTTGGGGGTCTCTTTGAATACTGCCAGACCGTCGTCCCTGTATAGTCCCACTCTATTTCCGTACTTTGGTTTCAGGATCGACAGCATATATGCTACGACCAGCTCGCATGACTCCGCGCCGTCGAAACTGCCCATCGTGACATCGAATTTGCTGTCTGCATTACGCTTTTTCCACGGTATCTGGTCGTTGAATACCACTGTCTGTTTCGCGTGGATGATGATGTCTTTCTCCTTGCTGCTAATGTTCTCGTAGTTTTCCGCGAACCTTAGGGCCTTCAGGAGAAGCTTTTCCGTTATTGAGGGGTACAACTCCACAATGTCAAAATTTATGAAGCTCGATCCTTGCTTGTTTGGGATTTTCTTATACCAGTCCAGTGCTGCGTCCGTGCTTTTCCACAGGTTGAATCCCGTCGCGCTTATGACTTTACCGACGATTCTGTCGAGGATCACTTTACTTATATGTCCTATCTCTGATTTAGTTGGGCTGATTAGTCGACATGATGGTTTGTTATCGAATTTGTCCTTGTGGTCCTTCAAAGTAACGAAGACTTCCCTCTCGGCCAATTTGTCTATGCGGTCGCCCAGTCCAAGACTTTAAGCAATTCATTTCGCTTCGCGATTGATTTCCGCTACTTCTTTTTGCTCGGTTTTCTCGTATGTTTTGGTGACATTCGCCCTGCCAAGATTTACATAGTCATCTTTTTCCATCTGGTAATAATTTGTAGTCTTATCAGCCTTGACGGTAAGCTTATCATCGTTCTTAATTGTATTTATGTCTTCGTTCAATTTGCGTTGGAATTGGCTAGTGGTCTTCTCAAATTCGACGTTTTGAATCTGACTCACCAAATTGTCTTCAAATTCTTTCAGTTCCGGGATGACTGGTGGTGTTTTCCGCCAGTTAAATCCGTACGTTTCCTCCTTCTCCGCCTTGTCTTTGTTCAGCTCCGGATTCAGAAAGAAGAATGATCTCCATCTAATCCTTTTGATGAACATTTCCGTTTTCTCGATCAGGCGCTTGAGGTATGTTGTTCTCGATGCTACCGGGATATTCTTCGTCGAATATTCAAAGTTCACTCTTTACATTTTGAAGTGCGACGTCAGGAGAGTGCTCAACTATAAAAATAGGAGCTAGTATATCAATGAAATCGTCTTCTATCACAATTCACAGTGCTCGATACATCTCTGTAGAGCTATAACATGCAATAAATTCAGAATATGAGTTAAAACTTTGGCATATCTCTCTTCTGAACAGACTGTTTCGTACCATAAGGCACTCATCAGCCATTTTGAAGTGCGACGTCAGGAGAGTGCTCAACTATAAAAAATAGGAGCTAGTAAACAAGAGATGCAATTTGTGTATAGCAGAGAAATACAAAATCATATGTAGGCCAGATCTAGGTACACTGAATAAGAGAAGCGAAATTGTCTCCAAGTTCAGGCATCGAGACAGATGTGTTCTTACTTCAGTGACGTAAACGCGTACTAACTTCAATGACGTAACGCGCGTAACGCGGGCGCGCGTTTGATTCGAAATAAGGTAAGATGCTACTTGTATTCTATATTTCGTCATTCTGCTGATGAGTGCCTTATGGTACGAAACAGTCTGTTCAGAAGAGAGTTTGAACTCATATTCTGAATTTATTGCATGTTATAGCTCTACAGAGATGTATCGAGTACTGTGAATTGTGATAGAAGACGATTTCATTGGACAAAAATACATACATATATATATATATATATATATATATGTATGTATATATAGCAGAAGAGAGATATGCCAAAGTTTTAACTCATATTCTGAATTTATTGCATACATACACACAAAACTAAATAATAAACGGCCCGGGGTGCCTATAACCAATCGAAACTCACCGGAATATTCCTTGAGTGGTCAACGGGCGTTGTACAGTTTTCAAGTATTGTATTCATAACACTGCAAACATATAATACTAAATTACAATCAACGATAAATTTAGAGTAATGTTCAGTATTAGTAAAAGAATAAATAATTAAAAACAAACTATTAATAATAATAGTAAATAGATAATTAAACAATGAAAATGATACATGACAATGACAATGATAATGAAAAAAAATATTAGGTTCAGCACCCAGATTATTCTCAAAATGATGGAAAAAACCAACAAATTTGGTTAACACTTATCAGCCAGTCTGCCCTTATAAGTTTAATTTCTCGTATTTGAACAAACTTAAAAAAAAAACACCCTTTGCCGTCTCGCCGACTCGCTTAAGATAAATTATTTTGCGTTGTGTATTTCGACTCCCTGCTTAAAAAAAATAAAATCATCCACTTTGTTACTTTCGTAATTATCAGAATTCCGTTCAGTGGCTCTGGTTACGCGAACATGTTCAGTACATGTAGTCCGATTCAACGACCATTTTTGTTTAGATAAGTTTTTCGACCTTTTTATGTAAAAAAAACAACTAATAAATATTGAAAAAAAATAAGTAAAACAATTTGTTTTTCGTCCACAACTTAATTCCAATTCAATAATTCCAATAATTGAAAGACAATTAAAATGTTCAATATTTTTGTATCAAAGTAAGAAAAAACTCATTTCCAGGGACATTAGACGTTTTATAAGAATATAGTGTTTGTTTTATGAAGTATGAAACTGGTAAACACACATAATTTAAATCAACTTCTTGGGCAAAGTGATGTGGAAAAGCGAGCTCATAACTGTTTCCACGATCTGATATTCGTAATGGTAAATAGCCTACTACCGTTTTACAAATCAAGATACGGGGAAGATACATCGTCTGAGGCTACTTTTCTCTTCGGATAGAGATAGCTGAAAGCTGTTTTCACTTGTTCGTACGTGTACATGCCGTCGTGTTGCATCCTGAATCCTCGGTTGACTCCTCCACTAGCTGTCTGGGATGTTATGACCTCCATGTACTCTTGCTTGGTGATGTCATTATTGGCCTTATTGAGCCCTTTGCAGCTGATCTTATTCATGGATCCGAAGCAGTAGTAGGTCTTACTGCAGAGAGCAATAATGCCATCGCCTTCCCACTCCACCTTAAACAACCCTGGAGTCCGCTTGTCGTAGGCGCGGTGAGCGGCGGTGTCGTCGCGGGGAAACCGCTGGTGTTTCTCTCTCACGTACTGCTCCTTCATCTCCTCTTTGATGACATCGTCTAAAGTATTCCCCGAGATGGCGAGATAAGCCGAATCTGTGTCCATCTCGCACATCTGGAAGTCAGAGGAGTGGACAAACTTGATTAAGAAGTCATCATAGAACTTAAGCATGCGCAATTTTGCGAGGTGATAAACAAAGAAGCCTATTTGGAGCGGTAAATTGAGCCGGATCACCTTCTTAGCCATGTCCACTTCGTACACGTCATCATCAAGCGCGTGAAGTGCGCGGAAATGGGACTTGTTGACGTACCGAGGAGCATCTGCATCGTTGCACACGCGGACGTTCATGTGTCGCTCCTGATTTGTGACCGTCTTCCCGTAGGCCGACTTTCCCAGGAGCTTCATGGTGTCGGCCAAAATAGCTTTACTAGGGTCAGAATCTCCAGCCCTCCACGCGTCACTCACCGCATCGCCGAAAGCCTCGAAACACTTATTATTTTTGAGCTGGATAACTTCGTGTACGTTGAGGACCTCCAGACCATGATTGGGATACCATTGGAGGAGGGTAGTGGCAAACAAGATGCGTGTGCCGAACATGCTGCCAATCAAACTGCGCCGTGGTGTATTCATGATTCCTTCTCGCTCGGCATAACTTTGCATGTGGTCAACGATGTCATTTCTGGTAATATCTATATTAATTTCTTAAAAATGGGTGGCATTTTAGCGAAGTGATCCCTCGAGGCCTCAGGTACTTGGATATCACACTCGATCAGACCGAACATGGACACATCCATGACTGTTTCGAGGATCTCCCGTTGAGTCATATTTGCCTTACCGCAGTGAGGCAGTCTTGACGTTTGTAGAAAGCTTTCCACCGTCTGATCATGACGTTTGTAGAAAGCTTTCCACCGTCTGATCAGTTGCCTGTAGTTGACGCCATTCACACTCCCACATACAAACTCCCACAGTTGTACCTCTGCTGACGAATGTACGCAGAAGTCTCTTCTGTTTGACGCCTGAGATCGTCTCTGCTGATTTTTCTGACTTTGTTGAATTCATTGGGATTCAAGTGACATGGATGCTCGTGCCAGTAACAACCGTGGAACTGGTAGACTGTGTTGGTGTCGCTGCAGTAGCCATCCACCGGGATCATTCGGTCACCCACACGCTTCTCCGTGCTATTGAATCGATGCCGAATGTGGACACCTTCGCAATGGGCCACCCAGTCTAGCCACTCCGTGGCCATAACACCGAATGTATGGCTCCTGATTGGCTTGAAGTCTTGGTCGGCCAGTCTCCTTATGCACGTCCCCACGGGCATCTCTTGCATCAGAGACCATAAGTACATGGCATTGGCGTCAACTCCTACGATATTTTGACACAGTTTGGTTCCTTCCCGGATGAATGTTTTCCCCTTCTCATGTTATCGATGGAAGACAAGAGACGGGCCACCCACGATGTTGTCTTTGAGTTTGTAATAGATGTCCTTGTTAGCTTCGTCGATGAGGCTGAAGAAGATGTCTTTCGGCAGTGTAAGGAAATAGGTAGTGTAGTAACAGACCCGGGACCAAGATGGCACATTTAAACATGACTATCTGCCGCTGTTTGTAGAATGCAAACATCTTGTCTACCACATCGAGAAAGGGAACCACGTCCAGGTTGTTGTACCAAACGAGAAAATCCCGGCGGTGAGAACGCCTGATCAGTTCCACCCGGATCGTGGATTTGTTCGGACATTTTTCCTCCCCTGTCATCTTATCAACCTCGCTCTCTTCATCATCATCGTCATCAACCTCTGCCGGCAGCAGCATGTACACCTGAACTTTCATCTCAAACACCACCTCGGCAATGGCCATCCAGCTCATCCAGCGTTATGCCGTGTACCCGACAGTGGCGTCACCAGACTTTTCAGTCTGGGGGGCACAGGGGGGGGGGCACCAGCATTTGATGGGGGGGGGGGGCACTAAGTTGGATACGGATCGCCGTCCTGGGGGAGGGGTCTAAGGGGGAGGGGGCCCCCTCCCCTTTGGAAAACTTTCGCATACGGAGGATGGGCTAGATGCAAAATGGTGCCACATTTGATGCTAAATTCGATCTGAAGATATCTCCAGAAATTACTATTTTTGAGGTAATGATTTTAACAACGCACAGAATTTTTTTTACCAACCCAAATCTCGGATGGGGGGCACTCGGGGGGCACTCGGTTTTCCAGAGGGGGCACGTGCCCCCCTGCCCCCCCCCCCCTTGGCGACGCCACTGGTACCCGATCTTTACCCGCAGCCTGGCGGTATATTTCGACCAGATGATGTACTGCTGTTTCAGTCGAGTGTGAATTGGTTTCCCTATGCACGGCCAGACAACGAAAGAAACAAATATTGTAGTATAGGCAATATAAGGTTTGACCTCAAACAAATTGCAACATATTTTTTTTCACCACAGTGCATTTCCATAAGGTCCCTAAAATGATATACAAAAAGTCTTAAGAAATCGAGGTGGTGGAAATATGCCTAATTTGCATAAATCCAAAATGGCCACATATGGTAGGACTTTCGCATTGATTTGGTCATATTTCTCATACTAGGTAGATTTTGGAGGTACCTTAAACGACATTTTTAGTCCTTTTACATTGATTTACTCATTATTCTAGTCCTAGGTAAATTCCAAGATCCCTATGCTTCCGAAATTTTCCAAATGCCGTATAATTTGCATAAATGCCGTATATCAATTTCCCTAAATTAAAGTTAAAATAATGGATGCCATGTGTGGACATGTACCAATTGAATTTTCCATGATGATCCAAGTCAAATTTCACAACACAGTGCATTGCTATAAGGTCCCTAAAAAAGTTGTTAAAAATCCAAGTGGTGGAAATATGCCTAATTTGCATCAATTCAAAAGGCCGCTAATTACATGATTTTCATATGATTTGCGGCCATAATAGTATATAAGCCGTTATGTACTTTTGCTTTTTTTTGTTTAAGAAGGAATTTTTGCCCTATTTGGAAAGAGTTTACCTCCCTAAGCCGAAAATGCATTGGAGACATTTTTTTCCCAGCTACCATGTGGCGGCCATCTTGGAATTCAAAATGGCCGCCATTTGGAGCCTAATTTGTATCATAACTTCGGACTTGATTGTCACATGAAGTTCATTTTGATGGCAAACCCCACGTTTTGATACCAAGGAACTTGAGTACATTATTGTTTATGGTGTACTCCAAATGGATGGTAGCCATCTTGGATATTTCAAATATATGGCCGCCATTTTCGGCTTATTTGCATAATAAATTTGGACTTGAATGGCGTACGAAGTCAATTTCGGTGCAAACCTCATACATTTGATACCAAGTAATCTTAATGACCCATTGCTGATGATGTATCCCAACTGGATGGCAGCCTCTTGGATTTTTTTTTCAAAATAGCCGCCATCTTGGATTTCATTTATAATAACATTGCACCTGAATGTCCTATGAAGTCCATGTATTTGAATGAACTCAAGTAAATCACTGTGGACGGGGTACTTACAGTTGACGGCAGCCATCTTGGATCTTTCATAATTGCCGCCATTCTGAACTATTTGCATATTAATTTCGGACTTGAATGTCGTATGAAGTCACTATTGGTGGCAAACCCCATAAATTTGATACCAAGGAATCCAATTAGCACATTTAGGTATCCCAAATGGATGGTAGCCATATTGGGTATTTAAAAATAGCGGCCATCTTGGATTTCATTTAAATAATAAGGTGGCACCTGAATGTCGTATGAAGTCCATTTTGGTGGCAAACTGCATATGTTCTTGATACCAAGGAACCCAAGTTAATCATTGTGGATGGGGGTTCTCCACTGGGAGTATATCCCATCAACAATGATTTTCTTGGGTTCCTTGGTATCAAAAACATGGGGTTTGCCACCAAACTGAACTTCTTATGACAATCAGGTCCGAAGAATAACAAATTAGGCCCGAAATGGCGGCTTTTGAATTCCGAGATGACCGCCACATGGTAGATAGAAAAAATGTTACCAATGGATTTCCAGCTTAGGAAGGTAAAGTCTATCCAAATATGAGAAACATTCCTTCTTTAGCAAAGAAAAATGCAGAGGCCAAAAATACGACATAAAATGCTATCTAGTAATAACTCTCTTCCTAAGTTGCCTTTAGGGGTACTTTAAACAACATTTTGTCATTTGACATTGGGGCCATTCAGTGTCAAATCATCCCCCCCCCCCAAAAAAAAACCTTTTAAATTTGAAACCCCAACCTCTTCATATTAGATCATATTTAGTTTATGGGGTAATTTCGGCTGAAAAGCCGAAATTTTTAGTTTTAGCACCATCGGACAAACAGTTTTCGCGCTACCGTCCAGGCAATTTTAGTAAAAATGGACAATGCTGTTATTTTTAAATGACCATATTTCTATAATCTGTGAGCCAAATTTGTTAATCTTAATTTCTTTTGAAAGGGTACATCATGAGAAATCCAAATTTACCATTGTTTCATGTCGGGGTTATTTGAAGTATAATGACATTTTGACCTTTAATTTGACCTTGAATTTAGCCTAGTGGATCACCCGACATTGAGACAAACTAGGATAAAAATTAAACCCCAAGATGTTCGCTACAAAATATCCAACAATTGGCCACAATATTTTTTGTTCGGTTTTTGGCTCATCTCAAAGTTGGCATACGTGTTGCAAAATGTGATATCCCTATACAGTGTACTAGTCGATTTAAAGTAGGGATTTTTGTCCCTGAAATGTGTTTATGTACAGGGTGTCACGAGACTGTTAAAATTATTCCTTTTATTTTCTGAGTTGATTTATCAATCACTATTTTTTACGGCCATAATGTGTTATCTAACTTCGGAGGTGGGTGCTAGGTGAATTATGCAAATTGTAATTCCTTTTTCCTTTGTTGCATACCGATTCCGGGCTTGCACCCATCCGGGAGGGGTATAAAACCCTGGCCCACGTATTTTCGGATTGAGTTTTGCGGTTTTTGGTTTATTTATTTCCTGTTATATATATTTTGATTTTTGTGATTTGTAACTCCTGTGTTGAATCCTCTATTCTCTTGAGTTATTCCTTGATTTTTGGTCTGAGTAGAGCGGCGCAAGGGTTTGCTCTGCGACACAGGGATATCACATTTTCCAACACTTATACCAACTTTGACAAGAGCTAGAAACCTAACAAAAATATTATACTCAAGGAAACATAGGATCTCAAAAGGTACCTTAGACTGGAATGATGATGAAATCAATGTCAAAGGACAAATTGACAAATTGTTGTTCAAAGTACTCTAAAAAGCAATGCAGGACAAGAGTTATGGCCCAATCAAAAATCATGTAATTAGTGGCCATTTTGAATTTATGCAAATTAGGCACATTTCCACAACTTGGATTTCTTTCCTTTTTTAAGGAACCTTATAGCAATGCACCATGGTGTGAAATTAATTTATGTACATGACCAAACTTGAATAATCAGGGAAAATTTAATTGTGACATGTCCACACATGACAGCCATAATCTTAACTTTAATCTATGCAAATTAATAAATGGCATTTATGCAAATTATTATCAGTATATTGCAAATTTGGGAAACAAAGGGATATTGAAACTTACCAAGGTCTAGAATAATGAGTAAATCAATGTAAAAGGACTAAAATTATTGTTTGAAATACCTCAAAAAGCTACCTAGTATATGAAATATGACCAAATCAGTGCTAAAGTCCTAAAATATGCGGCCATTTTGGATTTATGCAAATTAGGCATATTTTCACTACCTGCATTTTTAAAGACTTTTAGTATGTCAATTTAGGAACCTTATAGAAATGCACTGTGGTGAAAAAAATTAATTCTGTTGCACTTTGTTTGAGGTTCACTCAAAAAATGAAATATTTTGCCTGTACTACCTCCCACCTAAGTAGTATAGCAAACCACTGAACATTGCTATTTTCAATAAATTGGGTTATACATTATGAAACTTAGTCATTACCAGTTGTTTGTTTATAATTATGTAATTTTCATTTTTTTCCCTTCAAGTTGTCTCAGCAGCTGTGTAAGGGCTTCACAAGAAAGCCGTTAAAAGTTTCATCCGTGTACTTTTATTAATTTACTGTCTTCGTCACTGTTAAAGTAACATTTTACTTGTAATATTTGGAAGTGACATATATATGTGTAGTAATTTGACTATGTTTAAGTAGATGTTCATTAGTGCAAACATCGATTAGTGCCAGTTAGATACTCAAGAGACTTGCCATCATTTTTGCCATGTAATTTTAAAAGTGATGTAAACGCGCTATTTTGATATTTAAGTATAAACATAACAGATTCATATATATCATATTGCAGATAGTACAAATGTATATATATGTATATATATATATATATATATATATATATATATATATATATATATATATATATATATATATATATATATATATATATATATATATATATATATATATATATATATATATATATATATATATATATATATATATATATATATATATATATATATATATATATATATATATATATATATATATATATATATATATATATATATATATATATATATATATATATATATATATATATATATATATATATATATATATATATATATATATATATATATATATATTACAGCACAATAAATGAATATAAGTCATCTACAGATCTTTTCTAAAGTCAATGGGCATCTCAATAATAAAACAAGATCAACTCTCTGTGCTTAGTATTAAATATATTGTTGCAGCGTCACTAAATATTCCATTATAAAGTAGCAAAAAGTGGTACTGGGTGTGTTTAAGAAACAAAATAGAAAACTACTTTCCATCACTCGGATTTCTGAAGACTTTTAATATGTTATAGAGGAGATTTTTCTGAGTAATAACCTTTTTAAATGGTTTCTGTTGCAATTTGTTTGTGGTTACCCCTTAATTTTTCACATAATGCCTGTACTATTGTCGTCAAGCATCTTTCCGGTGTTTGTGTTTTGGAGCAAGTTTGTCAGACCCCGATTGTTAGCGACGTAGTGCGGAAGTTTCTCAACGGGTCCGGGTGAGCCGAAGGGAAACTGCGGCATTTTGTTGACGTAGACCGTCACGTTGGTGGTTGCTGCAACGGTCCACTTTGTATCGGGACGACGCAGAATTCCGTACTGCATGATGTCAGTCTCTCGGACTTTCTCCCTTACCCAATCCATGTCTTGTTCCGTTGCCACAGTTTCCGGGGTAGAGAACAGCCTTGCATTTTTTGGACTGGCGTGGAAGTACCTCAGCTGACCCGTCTCCGAGTGACGTAGGATAAACCCAAACGTTAAGTTGATCTTTACTCGGCATCGAAGGCGCTGAAATATCTTCTCAACGCCAAATCTACGTCTATTATATGGTCGAGTTTCCAGCCAGTCGAAAATTGTATACATCATGAATGAGGCGGCCGGTTGTGTAATGCGTGCGAATGGGCAACCAGTGTCGACGGAGAGCTTTGAGAACCATCAGCTGGAAACTCGCGGGGATCTTCGGGAACAGTTTCAGGTGACTCAGGACGGGAAATTTGATGTGATAACGGTTCTTCGTGACAGTTGCATCGCTTTCGTGGTAGGTTTTGATTTGTCATGTCGACTGAAAGACTTGTAACACAGCGGGCAGATGTGCCCCTGTGGTGCCTGTGGTGCCTGTGGTGGGGAAGGTAGTGGTACGCCAGTCGGTGATGTTGAAGTAAGGACATTGGGAACAGTCTCCCAAAAGTCATAATTCTTTTTTGTTAATAAAAATACATGTACAAGTAAAATTAATTGAAATAAATCTTAAAAAGACAGAATCTCGAAGCTTGAATGTGTCTTTATTAGCGTGTGAGTACTGCGTTGCCCTAAGGAAACAAAATATGTTACAAACACCGTGCAAGTCAACTCTATCTTCTTTTACATATGTATTTCACTTATTTTTAAAGTGCCCATGAAATGGTTTTGTTTTAAATGCAAACATTGACCTGGCAGATTTGCAGCGGACCTTTGTGTCCCATGTAGCCTAGATTTTAATTTCATTTTACTGTTTTCAAAGGAATTTTGATACCTTTTTTATGTTAATGCCAAGCTCAATTTCATTAACAAAATAGTAATGTCATATCAGACAAAAAAAGTTGCCAAAATTCTGGATATTTCACTGACGTAAACTTTCATTTTTTTTTAAATTCATTTGTGTGCGGCAGTAAATCAGTGAGCAAACTTTTCTCCCAAATGTTTTTAAAGAGCAAACTTTGGGGGTTCACAATAAAAAAAACCCCGATAAATATGAACGTGTCTAACTGGAATGACATTACGGCAACAGCACCCTCAGTTGGTTTGGAAAAGAATGGAACATTTTAAAAGTTGAACGAAGTGTACTTTGCAATGAAGTTAATTTAAAAAAAAAGGATGCCGATTAGTTTTCATTTTTTAAAAAGCAGCACAAAATAAGTTCCGCACTGATATTCACTGCAGGGGGGAGGAGGCTATTGGAATTATTAACGTTTAAAAAAAATACCAACAAAAAAATAATAATAAAAAAGAAGACGTATACATGTGCAAATAATTAATATATAGAAGCTGCAGATTGATGTTAAAAATAATGTGTGTAAATATTCATATTGTACTTGTATTGATAAGTGAAAGGTTCTTCTTTTTTTTAAGTTGACTTTTTTTTTCTTCTAAATGTTACGTGCATTATTATTCGGCCTCCTTTCCATTAACGTTCATAAAGATCTATAATCGTAAATAAAATAAATCTGCATCAAGTAATGAAACATATCACTGCTCAAAGTAAATACATTTACGACTGAATTTGTTAAGTTTGCTACAAATATAAGAAATAAATGAGAACAAATCTTCAAAAGACACAGAATCTCGAAGCTTGAATGAGTCTTTGTTAGTATGTGAGCACTGCGTTGCACTTAGGGCCCTGTCACACTTCTGCGTATCCTAATTCCTTATGAGTTGCGCATTGACATTTTTTTCATACGCAGTCGTACACACAATACACACCTCATATGCATCTCTATCGTTTTGTGTAGGTTTTATGTACGCAGATATGCGCATGGTACGGCCCAGTACGCAGGATAGTTTTGGGCATGCACAAAACTACGATGCGTACGCTGTTACGCAGGTCATAAGTTATAAATACGCAGCGCATCGGTCCCGCATCGGTCGAGTGCGTTACGAGTACGCTATGTGTTCTTGACGCACCCCGTCAGCATATGAGCCGCCTGTATTGCACGTATACATAGCGTAGTTGCAGCGCAGATGCAACGCACGCTGAACGGTGAGCGGCGGAAATGCGGCGGGAATACGCTCAGAAGTGCGTCAAGCATGCGGTCGGCATTAGTCGGGTGCGTCCGGAGTACGCTCGGCATGCGCACTGTATACTGACCTATTCGCAGCCCGAAAAATAATGATGTGCACTGCATACGCAACTCATACGCATCTCATGAGCAATGGATGCGTTGAATTCGTTACTTGTACGCTAGATGTGCGTCCCACATAAGTCAAAGTGATCAAAACATTTCGACGTTAATTGAGCGTACGGCTGCGTATTGAAATTGTTTGATAAGGAACTCATAAGGAATTAGGATACGCAAAGGTGTAACAGGGGCTTTAGGGAAATATTCACAAACACTATAGAGTCAACTGCATCTTCTTCGATGAGCGTAAACAAAAACAAAGACATGTACACTCATTTAGTACATTGCTGTTAAAAATGTGTAAATATTTTTAATGTATCTGAATTGGTAAATATTTTTAATATTATGCATTACTACGTGTGATAAAAGTTAAGATATTTAACAATGACAAATAAATTTCAATGCGATTCTTGAATGACTTGTTATGGAACCTAAATGTCTTATGTCACTTGAGTGTGCACTATAACTCCGCTTCTTCCTTTGATCACAGTGGTGGACATGCTGATGAGAGGTGGACCCTGAAGCAGTGAGAGAGAAATAAAACATATGTACCATTATATACCGAACGATTCTACATCATGTATCTTACCTTTGCAAAATCATTTAGAAACAAAGAAAAAACATCGGGTGATACAAATAATGTCTCATGAGACATAAACTTACCTTCAACTAGCGCGACCGTTCAGGAGATTCGGGACTGGATGAGATTAAAACGCGGACGTACTGCATAGTGGAGCTGCTTAGGTCCATTTTTGGCCCAAATCGTGCACTTTGTGGTAAAAGCATGAAACTTGGCAAATGGGGTCAAAATGGGCTAGAATTCATTTTAAGATCGGGACCCATCCTGGATCTTGCCCATTTTGGGGGCGGAGCTTATTTTTTTTTAAAAGGGGGTGCAAACAATACAAACTCATAAAAACTGTATTTACCATCCATTTTCCTTGTTTTTCTATGGTTTGAAATAAACTTAAACATAAAATATAACATTCTAGCATTTGAACACCAGTTAATTTCCACCCATTTTTTGGGCGTGGCCTAAATGTACAAAAGAGGCGGTATATATCAGCAGTTTGGTTCTAATATGGAAAACATTATTCGGTTTGGTAGTAAAATCATGAAAATTGGCAGGTCCAGTTAAAATGGGCTGAAAATAATTTTAAGAGTTGAACATATCTTGGATCTTGCACAATTTTGGGGGGCAGAGCTTGATTTTTCAAAAAGGGGAGTGCAAAAAATAAAAACTCAGAAAAACTGTATTTAACATCCATATTCCTTTGTTCTTCATGCTTGAAATAAACTTAGACGTGAGAAATAACTTTATGAGAAATAACACGTTAAAACTGTGCAGCAGCAGGATTCCAGTCGAACCAGTGAGTTTGGTGGTTTGAGACATCATCTTACATTGAAAGACATCATCTTACATTGCCGACGCGCATGGCTATGGCGACGCGCGCGCATACCAGAAACCAGAGCCTTGTTTGGCTAATAATCGTTTGCAAATAAAAAGGAGTAAATGCTTCAGATTTCAAATATGCACTTGTCATTTACAAGGCTGGGTTGGGGCAACCTTTAAATTATAAAGCAAATAATTCTGCGCATAAACTACTGCATTTATTAAAGTTCATAAAGTACAAATGATACCATATGTTTGTATGAATAAAGCATGGCATTTGCTTTTTCTACCACTTTCGAAGCATTTACTCGCATCTGTATTAATGAAAATTAAGCAAACACTTTTACTAAAAACCACATGCTCTTGAGTAAATGGCTTGCAAAATGTAAAGCTTTACACGTTTATAAGTTTGCAGAAAATAAAACTATCATAACCGAAACGGAAAGCGGCACTGGGGAGGGTCACGTGCTGGAGGACCGATACAAAAAGCGCATCAAACGTGACGAACGCAATGCCGTTTACGTGCACAATGCGCTGTGCATCGGCACCCATGGTCTACACGTGGATTGGGTTTTCAGTCCCTACCTGATTCCGTGGGTTTTCCCCAGACTATTCTTCTGGGGTTTTCCTCCCACCTCTAAAACTGTAATTTCTTCTCATTGTCTTCTCTCTACGGTTCTTTTTCCGGGGTTTGCGAGCTACAGTGCCTGGGGCATGCACTTTTGAGGATTACTTCGTTTCGTATGAATATAAAGGAGTAAATGCTTCAGATTTTAAATATGCACTTGTCATTTACAAGGCTGGGTTGGGGCAACCTTGAAATTATAAAGTAAAATAATTCTGCGTAAAAATTACTGCATTTAAAAAAAGTTAATAAAGTACAAATGATGCCATGTTTGTATGAATAAAACATGGCATTTGCTTTTGCTACCACTTTGAAGCATTTACTTGCATCTGTATGAATGAAAATTAAGCAAACACTTTTACTAAAAACCGTTTGCTAAATTCTGAAAATAAAGCTTTTGCTACACTATAAGCGTTTACTTCGTTTCTTACGAATAAAAAGGAGTAAATGCTTCAGATTTCAAAGATTTACTTGTCATATTTCAAGGTTGGGTTGGGGCTACCTTGAAAATATAAAAGCACATAATTCTGCGCAGAAATTACTGCATTTATTAATGTTAATCGCGAAAAAGTACAAATAATACCATACGGTAGTTCGCATGAATAAAAACTGGCATTTGCATTACTCCCATCTGTATGAATAAAAATTAAGCAAAGGCTTTACTGAAAACCATTTGCTCTTGAGTAAATGGCCTGCAAATGTAAGCTTTACACGTTTATAGGTTTGCAGAAAATAAAACTATCGAAACCGAAACGGAAAGCGGCACTGGGGAGGGTCACGTGCTGGAGGACAGATACAAAAAAGCGCACCAAACGTGACGAACGTAATGCCGTTTACGTGCACAATGCGCTGTGCATCGGCACCCATGGTCTACATGTCGATTGGGTTTTCAGTCCCTACCTGATTCCGTGGGTTTTCCCCAGACTATTCTTCTGGGGTTTTCCTCCCACCTCAAAAACTGTAAATTTTTGCTGGTAAAAACACAGCTTTTCCATTGGTTAACTATGTTTACCATACACTGTAAAGATAAGTTTAAACGGTTGCAAGACTAATTGTTGCCCTTTAGGGGTCGAGCTACATTTTAAGGTAGGCGGCTATAAAAAAAAAAATCATATCTAAATTGGTATGATTGTCTACAAGTAACTTACACAGGGTGAGTCAAAAAAAAAGGAAACCCAAATGGCAGGACAATTTTTTTAATGAAGTTCTGCATGAAGCACTATCAAAATCAAGATATGAAAGCCCAATTTATAAGCTTTGTTTAGTACAAGAATCATTTAAATCACTTATGTACTTTTCAAGTTACAGAATTTTAAACACAAACACCGTCTTAAAAGTTCTGTCAGCAAAACGAAAAACACTTCACATAGGCCTATTGGGGGATGCCCTGGAATTGTTTTCGTTTTGCTGAAAAAACACACACCATTTTTTGTGATACGTGGACAGAACTTTAAAACAGTGGTTGTGTTTAAAATTCCGTAACTTGAAAAGTACATATGAGTGATTTGAATGATTCTTGTACTAAAAGAAAGCTTATGAATCGGCTTTCATATCCTAGATTTTGAAAGTACTACATGCAAAACGTTATTACAAAATAACATTTTGCACATAATATAAAAAATGAAGACCCTCGATAATTCTATCATATCTAACGAAAATCATATTGATTTTATATTGATTTTTTTTATATTGATTTAAAAGATCAAATCTATTAATCTCTAACGAGACGTCACGTAACCCATTATGACGTCATCATGACGTCACGTCAATTTTCATCTATAACACATCCCGGTCTAGGTACATACCAACTTTCAACCCAATCGGACCAGTGGTTCTGTAGATATTGGCCTTCAAAATATGCAATTTTAATATGGCCTCACATGTCACGTGACGTCATATTAAAAATAAAAAGATGAGATAAAAGAAGACACCATGTCTGTTTGCAAACAGAACACAGGGCTTTTCGCATTTTACAAATATTTATGTTTCGTTGGTCCATTTGCAGTCACTTGTCATAGTGCTTCATGCAGTTAAAGGTTGTTCAAATGCTTAGAATAATTCCTAAAATATAATTTTATCACATGACGTCACATGCCCTGCAATGACATCATATTTTGTCATTGTGGTCTTGGTTTGAACCAAGTTTAATGTCAATCCGATGAAAGAAAGTGTGCAATTTTGGAAGCAGAATAAAATCATAAATATTTAAAAAATCATTTAAAAAATCAAATGATGACGTCATTGTGACGTCACTTCGGACTTTGCATACTAGTACCATTATCTACCTACCCAAGTTTTTTCAAAAATGTTGTGCAAATACCTATTACCTAACAAACCAAATCCAAAAAAGAATTTTTAACTTTGCCTGTAGCGTTCGTGAGATATGGCTAAACGGTCCAAAAATTCAAATATTCATATAAAATCTCAGGATGGCGTCATCATGACGTCACTTCATTTTTTTTACCTATAACACATCCCGGTCTGGCCACGTACCCAGTTTCAACCCAATCGGACTTACAGTTCTGTAGATAAAGGACTTCAGAAATATGACAAGTAAATATTTGAAATCTGAAGCATTTACTTCTTTTATATTCATACTAGTAAACGCTTATAGTGTAGCAAAACCTAAAAGGTAAAAACTAATTATTTTCAGATTTTAGCAAATGGTTTTGAGTAAAAGTGTTTGCTTAATTTTCATTCATACAGATGCGAGTAAATGCTTCAAAATTGGAAGTAAAAGCAAATGCCATGTTTTATTCATACGAACATGGTATCATTTGTACCCTATGAACTTAGTTAATATTAATTTTACGCGATTAACATATAATTATTTGCTTTATAATTTCAAGGTTGCCCCAACCCAGCCTTGTGAATGACAAGTGCATATTTGAAATCTGAAGCATTTACTCCTTTTTATTCATACGAAACGAAGTATAAACGATAAATATTTTTTTTCTGGTAATGAAACCGAGGATTTCTCAAAAGTGCATGCCCCAGGCACTGTAGCTCGCAACTAGCTCGCTCTAAAAATTATGTTCAGCCCATTTCAATTGGACATGCCAATTTTCAGAATTTTACCACCAAACTGAATAATGTTTTCCATATTAGAACCAAACTCCTAAGATATACCGCCTCTTTTACCATTTAGACCACGCCCACAAAATGGGTGGAAAATAACAGGTGTTAGAATGCTAGAATGTCTTATTTCATGTTTAAGTTTATTTCAAAGCGTTAAAAACCAAGGAAATTTGATGTTAAATACAGTTTTTATGAGTTTGTATGGTTTGCACCCCCTTTTAAAAAAAATCAAGCTCCGCCCCCGAAATGGGCAAGATCCAGGATGGGTCCCGATCTTAAAATGATTGTTAGCCCATTTTGACCCCACATGCCAAATTTCATGCTTTTACCACAAAGTGCACGATTTTTCGCTTAGCAGCTCCACTAGCAGTCCCCTTGTCGTTTTGTCGATGCACCCCAAACGTTCAGCTGACGTTGAATGTTCACACCGCCGATCGGTTGTGCACATAGAGATTGTAAAAACACCACGAATTGGGACTGGACAATCGGATAAGCCCAGACATGTCTTCTTGTTTGACTCCGTCGATGACTCATCGCTGTGACGTCACTTGGATTGTACTCGGGAACATTCGAAAACACCGCTCGCGTATTCGGAGTGAGAGACTGGACAAGTCTCGACTAGTGGACTGGTCATCATGTTTGTCGCCCATCGCTGGTAGCAGACCAGTAAATAAACTTCCATAGACCCCAATGGTAAATGCTCCCACTTCAAAAATTCGGGAAAAATACTCACAACTCTCCAAGGTGTTCGAGACACACATCAAATTAAAGCTTATTTTATCATCTTTCAATTTCTGTTCAATTTACGGGGGGTCAACTGATGACTTTTAGGAGAAATTTCCATCTGAAGACGATCACCCCTGAAAATAGTCCTGAAGCCCATCGCCATTTTGAAAAACGATGCCTACACTCCATTACAAAGTAGAGCGCTTTTAGGGTCCAAATTACACAGAACTGCAAGCTCCAAGTCCTGTGCACGGTTTCCATCCATATTTTTAACAAACCCTCAAGTTCATGGCCCACAGCATGCTCAAATACCGAAGATTTTGAGGGCATGCAAATCGTGATTTGGCCGGCGCAGGCAATTTCGGACCGATTTACTGGTCTGCACCCCGATGACTCATCGCTGTGACGTCATTGGGTTTCCCCACTCAAATGCAAAGGCCACTGTGATAGCTCGGACCCGTTTTGTGGGTGTATGATGCGCGACACGACGGCGATCGGCAACTACCGATACAAGTGTACGGTATTATTTCTTCCCCATAAATGCTATGGCCTTAACTTACACGGATGTTCTATAAGAACTATTTGTATTTTAAAGTACTACGAATCATTTGCAAGAGTTGACGAGCAAATACGCGTTTAGTTCGACCCTTCCAGAAATCCCTTGCGAAAAAGAGATCATCGAAGTGACTTTTTAAAATTGCACAAACATGTGGTAATAGCAAACAGAAAGAAGAAAAAAATTGTGCTGGTTTTCACAACCTCCGTGATAATAACAAGCGTTCGATTTTCCCAACATTTCATTGACCGGGCAACCAAGATTCTGCAATCACGAAGAGACAGAAATCCTTCTTTTTAGAGTATTTTAACAACAAAAAGTTTTCGTCTTCGGTAATTTTGTACTCCAGGACGACGCAATTGAGGTTCAGGCCAAAACAATCTACACGAAAACGACGGCTAGACGTTTTGTTTGGTGCGCAATTAGCCAAACGACACAGAAACGTTATTGGTTTCGCAATAAACATTCGAACGACGAAGATACGTCAGTGAAACCATTTTGTGCACCAACTATAAAGCATAATTTTCTTAGCAGACACAAAATCAATCATCAAAAAAACGGTAATTTGCTTTTTTAAAGAAAAAAAAGTAAAGGCTAATTAAAATGAGCCTCACGATATTAGTAAACTCGGTTACTAATTTTATGATCAATGTTTTACTAACATGTTTTTGCAAGTAACGAGCCTTTTTGGAACGTTCCCTATTTCAATGACCATGTGTGACTAAACTAGTGTGTCCGTGCAAACTACATCACCTACCCCCCGCCAATTTTTTTTTTTAAATGAACTTCAACCCCAAACATTAAAAAGTTATAAATATCACTTTCAGTTAAGCCCCTGTCACACTTTTGCGTATCCTAATTCCTAAGGGCCCTGTCACACTTCTGCGTATCCTAATTCCTTATGAGTTGCGCATAGACATTTTTTTTTCATACGCATAATACGCACCTCATATGCATCTCTATCGCTTTGTGTAGGTTTTATGTACGCAGATATACACATGGTACGACCCAGTACGCAGGATAGTTTTGGCCATGCACAAAACTACGCTGCGTACGCTGTTAAGCAGGTCTTAAGATATAAATACGCAGCGCATCGGTCCCGCATCGGTCGAGTGCGTTACGAGTACGCTATGTGTTCTTGACGCACCCCGTCAGCATATGAGCCGCCTGTATTGCACGTATACATAGCGTACTTGCAGCGCAGATGCAACGCACGCTGAACTGCGAGTGGCAAAATTGCGGCGGGAATACGCTCAGAAGTGCGTCAAGCATGCGGTCTGCATAAGTCGGGTGCATCCGGAATACGCTCATCATGCGCACTGCATACTGACCTATTCGTAGCCAGAAAAAAAATGTTGTGCACTGCATACGCAACTCATACGAATCTCATACGCAATGGATGCACTGAATTCGGTACATGTACGCTAGATGTAGGTCGCACATAAGTCAAAGTGATCAAAACATTTCGATGTTAATGAACGTACGGCTGCGTATTGAAATTTTTGATAAGGAACTCCTAAGGAATTGGGATACGCAAAAGTGTGACAGGGGCTTTATGAGTTCGTTATCAAAATTTTCCAATACGCAGCCGTACGCTCAGAATGCCGATTTTTTTTTGTTGGATTACTTTGACTTACGTGCGACGCACATCCAGCGTACAAGTAACGAATTCAGCGCATCCATTGCGTATGAGATGCGTATGAGTTGCTATCCGTGCGTTTCTCATTAGTGACGAGTAAGTGCAATGCGCTGCCTGCCCGCAGGACCAGCGGTACTAATGCATGCAATACGTGGGCATTCGCTATGGGTTCGTTCAGCGTGCGTTGTATCTGCGATGCAAGAACGCCATGTATACGGAAGCAGTGCCCCGTCGAGAACAAAACACAAGAAAGAAAAAAAAAAGAGACGTAACGTTTATTTTGACGGAAAAGACAGGTCTATCCAGCAATACACATTGTACAATAAAACATGTTTAAACATTACATCGCTTTTAACACAATTTACCTCATCATTTACGTACGGGCTTAAAACACACAAGAAGTGCGCTCTAGTGTCTGTCATTCGTCTGCATATCCTCTACCAACAATACCCATTCAGCGGTTGGAGACTCCCACCACTTAATCGCCCTTCATTCTAATTATACCCATTCTCCATGTATTGTTATTTGATTGAGTGGAAATAAAGTATTGATTGAGTGAGTGATTGAGTGAGCGATAATCCCAACCTTATCGATTTGTCATTCGATCCATGACGTCATCTCGTCAGAGACACACACCCCACCCCTCTTCCTATGATCCTCGGGGAGGGGGGGGACCGATATGATCCTCGATGAGGATCATGATCCTGCCCCGCAAAACGAGGTCAAATTCTTAGACTACACTACTGCCAATCCTTGCTTCCGGTGATCTTTCTGTTTTTGTTAAACAAATTAATTAAATGAATGGTGGTTTTATAAAGGTCATTGTGCGCTGGAAGATCATCTGTTGATACTTGTAACTAAAACATTGCCATGTTGCGTCCAAACACAACATAGTTACGGAAAAAAAGGGTGTTCATCGTTGAATTTCTTTCGGTAACAAGAAATAATTTCCAAAAATGTGGTTCATTTTTTTTTTTTTGGGGGGGGGGAGGGGGTGGGGGTGCTCCCACTTACTAGAGATCTCAGGCGACCCATTAAAGCGGTTTCATTTTCTGTAAAACAAAATGTTAAGTAAGTAAAAGAAACAACTCGCTGGTTTACCTTCAAATACTAATAAGCATTTTACTGCATAATGTCCCTTACCTAATTTCACCGTTAACAAGTTCACGTGTTTTTGAAGTCTGAAATCACACAAGATGCCAGCGAGGGGAAAAGGAAGCTATATCTTAAAAAAAAGGAACCAATTTCACCTACCAAACCAAAAATCGGATATTTTCAAACGAAACGGGTTCAGTTGAATTTCTTTCAAAAATCACGATTTCCTGGGTGTAACGAATTTATTTAACCTATCCTTGCTACTGGTAATCTTTCTGTTTTCGTTACAAAAAATGATGATTAAGCGCAGTTTAATCAGGTTTATGGACGTGCGGACACCTCGAGACTTTTTGAGAAGATCCCTTATGTGGTTGTTTGCGATTACGTCACACGCTGAACGCGTGAATAACTGGCGGTAATTGGTGGAAAGTTCTTCGTGTACATGTAAATAGCACGCAGTAGTTCGGCGTCGCGTCATTCTTGATTCCACCTCTGACCGGAGAAACGGCAAATGTTTTGCCCATGAAACTTAACCCACCACCACCCCATCAGCCACCTTTGTTTTCCCCCATTTCTTTGTTATTTTGGTTTCAGAGGCTCCGCTTTCTTGCACTTGTTTTGCGTGTTTTCCCCACACAAACACTGGTTCTATCTGTCTATTACCGCAATTATCTCAGCTTATTCCTTGAAATGTCATAGATTCTATCAAACAGTTAAATATTGTGTTCTGAATTGTTAACAAGGTTATATTTAAATATTTAATATTAATATTGTGATATTTCTGGTACTTCAAAGGAAGTTTTTTAATTGTTGGTAAAGTAAAAGGAAATTATATGTATTATTTACTTACATCCCAAACGTTTTGCATCTGAGTGGGAAGTAGTATTACTGGTTAATTTTTTTATGGCAACTATACTTTACTTTGAAAAATGTAATATTGCCATGAAAACAATCTCAAGATTTCAATGAACATTTTCTTGCAATGTATTTATTAATTTACATAAAACTGCAAATACTAAATTAAATATCAAATATAAATAACATACAAGGTTTTAAATTTTAAATAAAATATTAAGGACTCCTGAACCCAAATGGAGATTGGTTGTTTCAGTTAGATGTGAATTCATTTTGAGTTCGAGTAATGCAAGTCCATAAATATATGTATACTCGGACTCACTAATGAATGCAACCCAAAACATAATTTGTGTGTCTTGCCACAGCATCAAGCGATTTATTGAAACCTAATTGCCAGATACCGAATTTGTTTGGGCAAGCTAGCCTCAGGAATAATATATATGGGCTACCAGGCCCAAACATATCAACCACACAATCAATGGACACACAGGTCCAATGGGCTACCAGGCCCAAACATATAAACCACACATTAAATTGACACACATGTCCAATGGGCTACCAGGCCCAAACATATCAACCACACAATCAATGGACACACAGGTCCAATGGGCTACCAGGCCCAAACATATCAACCACACAATCAATGGACACACAGGTCCAATGGGCTACCAGGCTCAAACATATCAACAACACAATCAATGGACACACATGTCCAATGGGCTACCAGGCCCAAGCATATCAACCACACAATCAATGGACACACAGGTCCAATGGGCTAACAGGCCCAAACAATCAACCACACAATCAATGGACACACAGGTCCAATGGGCTCACAGGCCCAAACATATCAACAACACAATCAATAGACACACAGGTCCAATGGGCTACCAGGCCCAAACATATCAACCACACAATCAATGGACACACATGTCCAATGTGCTACCAGGCCCAAACATATCAACCACACAATCAATGGACACACATGTATAATGGGCTACCAGACCTAAGCATATCAACCACACAATCAATGGACACACAGGTCCAATGGGCTACCAGGCCCAAGCATATCAACAACACAATCAATGGACACACATGTCCAATGGGCTATCAGGCCCAAACATATCAACCACACAATCAATGGACACACATGTCTAATGGGCTACCAGGCCCAAACATATCAACCACACAATCAATGGACACACAGGTCCAATGGGCTAACAGGCCCAAACATATCAACCACACAATCAATGGACACACAGGTCCAATGGGCTACAAGGCCCAAACATATCAACCACACAAACAATGGACACACATGTCCAATGGGCTACCAGGCCCAAACATATCAACCACACAATCAATGGACACACATGTCTAATGGGCTACCAGGCCCAAACATATCAACCACACAATCAATGGACACACAGGTCCAATGGGCTACCAGGCCCAAACATATCAACCACACAATCAATGGACACACAGGTCCAATGGGCTACCAGGCCCAAACATATCAACCACACAATCAATGGACACACATGTCCAATGGGCTACCAGGCCCAAACATATCAACCACACAATAAATTGACACACATGTCCAATGGGCTACCAGGCCAAAGCATATCAACCACACAATCAATGGACACACATGTCCAATGGGCTACCAACCCCAAACATATCAACAACACAATCAATGGACACCCAGGTCCAGTGGGCTACCAGGCCCAAACATACCAACCGTACAATCAATGGACACCCAGGTCCAATGGGCTACCAGGCCCAAACATACCAACCGTACAATCAATGGACAACCAGGTCCAATGGGCTACCAGGCCCAAACATATTAACCACACAATCAATGGACACCCAGGTCCAGTGGGCTACCAGGCCCAAACATACCAACCGTACAATCAATGGACACCCAGGTCCAATGGGCTACCAGGCCTAAACATACCAACCGTACAATCAATGGACAACCAGGTCCAATGGGCTACCAGGCCCAAACATATTAACCACACAATCAATGGACACACAGGTCCAATGGGCTACCAGGCCCAAACATATCAACCACACAATCAATTGACACACATGTCCAATGGGCTACCAGGCCCAAGCATATCAACCACACAATCAATGGACACACATGTCTAATGGGCTACCAGGCCCAAACATATCAACCACACAATCAATGGACACACAGGTCCAATGGGCTACCAGGCCCAAACATATCACCAACACAATCAATGGACACACAGGTCCAATGGGCTACCAGGCCCAAACATATCAACCACACAATCAATTGACACACATGTCCAATGGGCTACCAGGCCCAAACATATCAATCACACAATCAATGGACACCCAGGTCCAATGGGCTACCAGGCCCAAGCATATTAACCACACAATCAATGGACACACAGGTCCAATGGGCTACCAGGCCCAAACATATCAACCACAAATTTAATGGACACCCAGGTCCAATGGGCTACCAGGCCCAAACATATCAACCACACAATCAATGGACACCCAGGCCCAATGGGCTACCAGGCTCAAGCATATCAACCACACAATCAATGGACACACAGGTCCAATGGGCTACCAGGCCCAAACATATCAACCACACAATCAATGGACACCCAGGCCCAATGGGCTACCAGGCCCAAGCATATCAACCACACAATCAATGGACACACAGGTCCAATGGGCTACCAGGCCCAAACATATCAACCACACAATCAATGGACACACAGGTCCAATGGGCTACCAGGCCCAAACATATCAACCACACAATCAATGGACACCCATGTCCAATGGGCTACCAGGCCCAAACATATCAACCACACAATCAATGGACACCCAGGTCCAATGGGCTACCAGGCCCAAACATACCAACCGTACAATCAATGGACACACAGGTCCAATGGGCTACCAGGCCCAAGCATATCAACCACACAATCAATGGACACCAAGGTCCAATGGGCTACCAGGCCCAAGCATATCAACCATACAATCAATGGACACACATGTCCAATGGGCTATCAGGCCCAAACATATCAACCACACAATCAATGGACACACATGTCTAATGGGCTACCAGGCCCAAACATATCAACGACACAATCAATGGACACACAGGTCCAATGGGCTATCAGGCCCAAACATATCAACCACACAATCAATGGACACACATGTCTAATGGGCTACCAGGCCCAAACATATCAACCACACAATCAATGGACACACAGGTCCAATGGGCTATCAGGCCCAAACATATCAACCACACAATCAATGGACACACATGTCTAATGGGCTACCAGGCCCAAACATATCAACCACACAATCAATGGACACAGAGGTCCAATGGGCTACCAGGCCCAAACATATCAACCATGCAATCAATGGACACCCAGGTCCAATGGGCTACCAGGCCCAAACATATCAACAACACAGTCAATGGACACACAGGTCCAATGGGCTACCAGGCCCAAACATATCAACCATACAATCAATTGACACACATGTCCAATGGGCTACCAGGCCCAACCATATCGACCACACAATCAATGGACACACAAGTCCAATGGGCTACCAGGCCCAAACAATCAACCACACAATCAATGGACACACAGGTCCAATGGGCTACCAGGCCCAAACATATCAACCACACAATCAATTGACACACATGTCCAATGGGCTACCAGGCCCAAACATATCAATCACACAATCAATGGACACCCAGGTCCAATGGGCTACCAGGCCCAAGCATATTAACCACACAATCAATGGACACACAGGTCCAATGGGCTACCAGGCCCAAACATATCAACCACAAATTTAATGGACACCCAGGTCCAATGGGCTACCAGGCCCAAACATATCAACCACACAATCAATGGACACCCAGGCCCAATGGGCTACCAGGCTCAAGCATATCAACCACACAATCAATGGACACCCAGGTCCAATGGGCTACCAGGCCCAAACATACCAACCGTACAATCAATGGACACACAGGTCCAATGGGCTACCAGGCCCAAGCATATCAACCACACAATCAATGGACACCAAGGTCCAATGGGCTACCAGGCCCAAGCATATCAACCATACAATCAATGGACACACAGGTCCAATGGGCTACCAGGCCCAAACATATCAATCACACAATCAATGGACACCCAGGTCCAATGGGCTACCAGGCCCAAGCATATTAACCACACAATCAATGGACACACAGGTCCAATGGGCTACCAGGCCCAAACATATCAACCACAAATTCAATGGACACCCAGGTCCAATGGGCTACCAGGCCCAAACATATCAACCACACAATCAATGGACACCCAGGTCCAATGGGCTACCAGGCCCAAACATACAAACCGTACAATCAATGGACACACAGGTCCAATGGGCTACCAGGCCCAAGCATATCAACCACACAATCAATGGACACCAAGGTCCAATGGGCTACCAGGCCCAAGCATATCAACCACACAATCAATGGACACACATGTCTAATGGGCTACCAGGCCCAAACATATCAACCACACAATCAATGGACACACAGGTCCAATGGGCTACCAGGCCCAAGCATATCAACAGCACAATCAATGGACCTACAGGTACAATGGGCTACCAGGCCCGAACATATCAACCACACAATCAATGGACACCCAGGCCCAATGGGCTACCAGGCTCAAGCATATCAACCACACAATCAATGGACACACAGGTCCAATGGGCTACCAGGCCCAAACATATCAACAACGCAATCAATGGACACCCAGGTCCAATGGGCTACCAGGCCCAAACATATCAACAACACAATCAATGGACACACAGGTCCAATGGGATACCAGGCCCAAACATATCAACCACACAATCAATTGACACACATGTCGAATGGGCTACCAGGCCCAAGCATATCAACCACACAATCAATGGACACACATGTCCAATGGGCTACCAGGCCCAAACAATCAACCACACAATCAATGGACACACAGGTCCAATGGGCTACCAGGCCCAAACATATCAACCACACAATCAATGGACACACATGTCCAATGGGCTACCAGGCCCAAACATATCAACCACACAATCAATGGACACCCAGGTCCAATGGGCTACCAGGCCCAAGCATATCAACCACACAATCAATGGACACCGAGGTCCAATGGGCTACCAGGCCCAAACATATCAACCACAAATTCAATGGACACCCAGGTCCAATGGGCTACCAGACCCAAACATATCAACCACACAATCAATGGACACCCAGGTCCAATGGGCTACCAGGCCCAAACATATCAACCACACAATCAATTGACACACATGTCGAATGGGCTACCAGGCCCAAACATACCAACCGTACAATCAATGGACACACAGGTCCAATGGGCTACCAGGCCCAAGCATATCAACCACACAATCAATGGACACCAAGGTCCAATGGGCTACCAGGCCCAAGCATATCAACCATACAATCAATGGACACACATGTCCAATGGGCTACCAGGCCCAAACATATCAACCAGGCAATCAATGGACACCCAGGTCCAATGGGCTACCAGGCCCAAACATATCAACTACACAATCAATGGACACCCAGGTCCAATGGGCTACCAGGCCCAAACATATCAACAACACAATCAATGGACACGTATGGGTAGCGTGGGGATTTTGTAGGGGGAGAGAGGTAGGGGGAGGATGGGCATGGGTATAGGGGTTGGGTAAGGAAGGGGTCGGGGAGGGCGGGATATAGGGATTTGATTAGGGGGTGGGATGGGTATGTGTAGGGGTGGGTGGGGATGTATGGGTAGGGGAAATGGGTTGGGCGGGATATTGGGAATTGAGTAGGGGTTAGGGTTTGGGGATGTGTAGGGGTGGGTAAGGACGGATAGGGGAAAGATAGGGTAGGGTGTGGGGGGTGGGGTAGGGGAGGGTACGGGGTCATGGGAGGGGCAGGAGATAGGGATTGAAGTTTGGGTGGGGTGGGATGTGTAGGTGATGGGGTGGGGATGGGTAGGGGGAGGATGGGATAGCGTGGGTAGGGGGTTGGGGAGGGGGCGGGTCGGGGATGGGGTAAGGTTTGGGCATGTGGCGATAGTGCTGTGTCTATATGTACATGTAAAGCCATTCTTGTTCCGCATTTGTGGCGACTACACAAGAGTTTTCCCATGGAAATACAAGTTTGAGGACCCAAAGACACTGTGGGGGCTGCAAAAAGTCTCCACAACTGGGTCCTAATTACCCCAACAATGGAAAACTTCCCCATAATGCAGTGACGGCTAACCTATATACACATGTATTTATTAGGTCATCTGTTGACTTTTTATGTTGACATTTAAAACCTGACCCTACACCCTGGCACATTAACGAGAATCTTGATCCCCTTTTATCGTGCCCGTCCCCAACCCTACATTCAGCCTCCTTTTCCCGCTTTCGACAGCGAGCCATGGCGGCTTCGCCGTTCTCGTTTTTCTAAAAACGGTAAAATTGTTAAGAGTGTACCAAATATAAACCTTTACTGTGATACAAAGCAAACCACACGCGGAGTACAGTCCGGGCAACATTCTAACAAGTGTCGTCGGGTCAAACTCATCGAGACTGTTTTGATGTTTTCTGTTTACACATTAATTCCGTTAAGGAATTTTCTGTCTAGAGATCTCAGTCGACCCGTTTAAGAGGTTTCACAACTCGCTTTTTTAACAGTCGAATTCCAAGAAGCGTTATACTTCATATCACTTTGCCCTAATTCCACTTTCCACTAGTCTGCATTTCTTTTCAAGTCACAAATCACACATTTTGCAAGCGCATGGAAAAGGAAACCATAACTTTAGAAATGCAAACAATTTACCTACTGAATCAAATATCAGATACTTACACACAGAGCGGGTTCAGTTGAATTTCGGGAATACTCCTGTCCTCGTTAAATTGATTCATTAATTCATTAAAAAAAATTCATTACATATCGTTGTTTTACTTATCACTTTAACAAAGACTTTACAGATTCAGCACTCAAACAGACCTAACGGTAAGGAATTGTAACAAATGTAGGGCCTACAGACTCTGAGATTAAGTGCGATTCCATGCAACCACAGAGTGAAAGCTCAAAAACTGTCAAACGCCAGTCCAAAATGATCGCTATTGTCTTGATATTTCTGTTTTCGTTCGGCAATGGAGTTTTCTGTTTAATTTTTGTTTCATTCTTTAAGACAATTAAAACGTCTGCTGTTGTTCTCTCATAATAATAATACGATGTAGTAGTAATTCAGGAAGCTTCTCTTTTCTAAAGAGTGAAAATTCACTCCATTCGAGTGACGATTCACTCTCACAGTCGGAAACAAGGGACCAGAAGTTTTAGAGTGAAATTCCTTCAATCGTAAAGATCGAGTTTTCACTCGAGCTTCGATTATGTGGTTCAGACTATTTCAATCGAAAATGAGAGTGATTTTCACTTTAAAACATCTAGTCCCTTATTTCACTCTTTTGAATTTAGGGAGTTGTCTCTGTCTGGAAATATCGGTTCACTATAAACCTTGTATACGGTTCACTATAATACTTGAATACTGTTGAATTGCATTTTAGGGCTGCAAGATGTGTATTGACATGATGTGATGTGCAGCACCAATCTTCACTTTAAACAAGTGTTAATTTAGTTTACCGGAAAAAATACCACTCACACCGAACCAAACATAAAATGCTTCCCCCGAAAAACAGTTTCGGTTACTTTTCTTTCGATGTTGCAACTATCTATCTCAGACGACCATATGAAGAGGTTTCACTTGGGTAAACGAACGCACTATTATGTGCAGGACACAACTAGCCATTTTTTACTTTCGAGTATCAAAAACGTTATTTCAAAACTCATAGGCTAAATTTCACTTTAACTAGTTTGTATTATTTATTAAAAAATCTATGCAAGCGAAGAGAAAATAACGCCTAATTTTAAACAGGAATCAATTTCAACAACCAAACCAAACAGTATATATTTACAAACAGAGTGGTTTCAGTTGAATTTCTTTCCAAAATAAAGATTATCTAGTGTAACACTTTTTTAAAAGCAATCCTTACTTCCGGGAATCTTTCTGTTGTCGTTAAAAATATAATTCATTACATGGTGGTGTTTTAATTTGAACTTAAATGAAGACTAAATGGATTGAACCACTAGACACAATCATGGCAATTAAGCCTAAAAAACGGATGAAATATTATGTTTACATGTTTCAACAGTACCATTTCCTTCTGCAAGACAGCAAAAACTCTACTCTTTAAAAAAAAGTCCAGCTTGCTTTTAATAGTAATTCAATGGGCGTTGTTTTTTTTTTCTTTGCAGTCATAGGTCATTTGTTTTGTCCACGAATATGCTGAGATAGATACAATGTAATAAATGTCTGATTTTTATTCGTTCAAAAGTCATGTTCCCGGCTTTGTTGTTCTTTAGACACACGATTGTATTACAATACGTTCAAATAATGTTTACATTTTGTTTGATTCCTTTACATGGTACGTGTGGATGACACAGCCATATGTAAGTATACAATTCGCTTTCTTTGGTTACTTTGGTGTTTTTAACTTTGGTCCCCTGTCCGATATTTATCAATAGCATTGATGCATATATGGTTTCAGAGGGCAGCAGATTTTCTGTATTGAATGACATGATCAGTACTTGTCAGGGGCCAGTGAATGATATCTGAAGGATGTCCGATACACCTTTTGACTCCGTCTTTGGGAACAATTTCTCAAGCGACTATGTGGAATCATGGGGGGGGGGGTACAGCCACAAAAGGCGCCAGTTATTTAAGTTATTAAATCAGAAGTGGACTAAAGACACCTTTTTTTGTCCAATCGACGCAACCCATTGCCTTTCCCGGTTTATTATTCATACAGTTCTGGTTAAGAGAAAGACCGAGACCAAACGGTCAAGATTTGTCTTAAATAGACTATGATATTTACTGAGATTTAACGCAACCATAGACTGAGTGTGAAAGTTTAAGATTCCAAAAGTGTTTTTTTTTATATTTTTAACTTACAAAAAATACCCTTTCAAGTTAAGCTTTTTCATACAATTTCTCTTGGAATTCAAACCGAAAGAAGAAAAATGGAGGAATGGAGGAAATATTTAAGATAATCATGTTGGCATTTTTTGCTACAATCTTGTCTATGCTTTAAGTAAAATGTCTGCTGTTGTTTATTAAAAAAAAAATATCGATTTCTTTTTAACTTCAAAACTAGCGTGATTCTTGTACTGCCATTGATATAATTTGTTTTGTTCACGGAGGCTCAGCTAGTTTTACTGTGACTCAGAGCAACCACAGACTGAGTTTGAATCCCCCAAACATTCAAACAAATGTCGTTTGGTCAAAATAATAAATTTGGTTAAAATGACGCAAGACCAAACTCCACTTTCAAGTTAAGTTATTTAGTTTACCGGAAAAAAGGAAGATTTCATACCGAGCCAAAAATGTAATAATTTCCAAAAATTGGGTTCAGTGGATTTTTTGTTGATGTTGCAACTGTCTAGAGATCTATAAAGCCGACCCGTTTAAGAGGTTTCATAATCGGTCAAAATAGTGTGGCGGCCTGTGTCGACGTAGCCTGGGATTGCCCTCTGCCGACCCGACGAGCGGTTGTAGGGAAGGCCAGGGGAACAGGTCCGTTTGGGGCAGTCTACCGCCAGGCGCTCGCAGCTGCTTCCTCCCACACACCGGGGTTGGATTAGACACTAGTTGTACTTGGGCGGACACAGGGCAATGGGATGGGACTGGGGTCTGATGTTTCTACAAAACCGCACTCAATCTCGATGTGTAATTGGAGTAATGATTTATTAAAACAAAGATCACCTTGTTAGGATTACTATAGTGGCGCCTATGATCACCTGAACAGGGTTACACACTGAGTAAACACAATTCCTGGTCATTTGGGAGAGCTTAAATATCTGCGGTGACTTGTTCTATTTACTCCAAAAAAGGGTGCACTGGACTACACTGAACTACTCATAAGGCTAACAGTAAACTGGACGTGACTCTAACGGGACTTCAACGGACGTGACTCTGTGCGGGCTCTGCAGTACCTACGACGGACGGGACAATGGCGGACGGTACAGAACTACTCACAGGACTCTGACTGCCTGGAACTGTTTCCCGCCACAGAGTGACTGTCCCGCTACCGCGCACTACTTATATAGCCGCGCGGTATGCATGCGTCACGGCACTCATGAATAAACTAACTAATAGAGGGCGTCCTAACTTCGGCCCATAATTTCGCTACAATAGCTAACTAAGTAAAGGATACAACTCACCTTTTTTCAGCTTTCGAAAACCAATAACATTATATAGCATATCTCCTTGACCTAATTCCACTTTCAACAAATGTACATACTTTTTTTTAAGTCACGGATCACACAATATGCAAACGGAAGGAAAAGAATCTATAACTTTAAGAAAAGAACAATTTCACCTAATAAACCCAAAATAAGAAATTTAACAAACAGTTCAGTTGTTTTCCTTAGTTGGTCGTATTTATAATAACTCCTAAAGTGGCTTGTAGATTGAAAACATGTACATAACCTATGGAAAAAAAGTAAAAGATGAAAAACATATCAAATATGATATTTGTTTTTGTTTACGAAGAATCTGTGGGAGATACAATGTAATTAACGTCTGATTTGCATTCGTTCAAAAGTCAAATCCAATAACATTTTCCTGACATTGCTAATCTTTAGACACACGATTGTATAACAATACTGTTTTGATTCATGTTTTAATTTTATTTTAATCCCTTACATGGTACGTTTCGGATTACAAAGTGTTCGGTAATCGTACAATTCGCATCCTTTGCCTACTTTGGTGTCCTTAACTTTGGTCCCCTGCTCGCTATTTATCAATAACATTGAGACATTTATGATTTCAGAGGGCAGTAGATTTTCTGCATTGACTGACATGATCAGTACTTGTCACGGGCCAGTGAATGATATCTGAAGGATTTCGGATACACCTTTTGACTACGTCTTTAGGAACAATTGCTCAATTGGCTATGTGAGATCGGGGGGGGGGGGGCCTACGACCACAAAATGGTCTCAGTTTATTTAAGTAATTAAATCAGAAGTGGCGTGAACACAGCTTTTTTTTTTCCAATGGACGCAACCAATTGCCTCTCCCGGTTTTAAAAAAAAATCATAATAAAAGGTACAGATTTGTTACAAATGTTCTAAGAATTTGTAACCAAATCATTTCCATGCTGCACCATAACACAACATATTTACAGAAAAAGGTGTCTTTACTTGAATTTCTTTCGGTAGCAAGAGATCCTTCGGTAAAGTACATCCTCAGTTTAATTACTGAATCGGCATAAACATCTTCATTTGATATATACAGGATATATCACTAGATACAATCACGGGAATTTAAACAAAAACATGAGAGAGTTAAGAGTGAAATATTATAGATACAAATTTAGATTTTTTTAACCGCCATTTTCTTCTCTAAGTAAAAAGTCTGTTTTTGTTAATTTAAAAAAAAAATAGCGTTTTTCATTCCCCTCCATTGATAATTTGTTTTGTCCACGGAGGCTCAGCTAGTTTTACTGAGATTTAAGGCAACCACAGACTGAGTTTAAATCCCCCATATATATTCAAATATATAGGCGGAACCCGCTCCCCCCCCCCCCTCCCAACTTTTCTGCGATACCCTTGCCAAAAAAATCCCGCTCAGAGCTTTCCTGACCTTTTAGCTTCAAATCTTACGCATCTTTTGACGCGAAAAACAAAAAAATAGGACCATTGGTTACCGCGCAGATTTTTTTTATAATTCCCCATATGTATTGTACACAAAGCAGAGTTGCCATTGGTGCATGTGAATAACTAACTAGCCGGTCATTCTAAAACCCTTTACCTATATTCATAACATTTCTTTGGTTTGTTCACATTAAGTTGGTCTATATGCATGCACCAAGTTTAATAATTAAAGTCGTCACTCAATGGTTGACATTAAAAAGGGGAGGGGAAACAGCGAGGTGGTCATAATAACCCGGCTCCTTCGGGGTTAAACTGTTCGAAATTGCCCATTTCACTAATATGATGCAAAACTAAACTCCACTTTAAACTTATGTTATTTAGTGCACAGAAAAATGGAACTTTTCAAACCGAATCAAAAATAAAAAAAAATTTTTAAAGATCAGTTTTGTTAATGTTTTGTTGATGTTGCAACTGTCTAGAGATCTCAGCCGACCCGTTAAAGCGGTTTCATCTTCAATGCAAAACCTCACCACGTCTGTTTAGCTTTCAAATACCAACAAGCATTATACTGCATATCTGTTGGTCCTAATTTCGTCTTCAACTTGTTTGCATATCCTTTGAAGTCACAAATCAAACATTTTGCAAGCGGATGGAAAAGGAAACCATAACTTTAAAAACGGAAACAATTCACCTAGTGAACCAAAAATGAGATATTTACGAACAAAGCGTGTTCAGTTATATTAATTGAATAATTCGTTAAAAAATAATTCATTACATACCGAAGGCTTTACAGATTTAACCACTAGACAGAACAAACAGTAAAGAATCGTAACAAATCACAGACTCTAGGATTAACTGAGATTCAATGCAACCACAGACTGAGTGAAAGTCCCCAAACAGTCCTACGAACGCCAAAGTGATCGAGATTGTCTTGGTTTTTGAGTGGTCGGGCACAACCCGACCACTCTCTATTATTGATACGATTAATCTTCTTTCTTTTTTTCCGTACGGCGCGTTTCTGCGGGTTTTCTCCTAAACGGTATATGGTATGAACATATATCGGCCCTTCTCCATAGTGGTGCATATGACTCTGACGTCATGATGACGTCATTGGGTGTCAAATTACAAGCAATTTTCGTTGAAAAATGATGAACAAAACCATCAATTGTTTCCCAACCATGTAATCAGATAGATCATTAATAGATGAACATTTTTTTGTTATGTACGTTAACTCGCTTGACCTTTACTTCCGAGTCTACTGGAAGGTCAAAGTTAGGTCAATTCAAAACGAAGACTTTAGCCTGAAATCAAAACAAAGCAACAATTCTTTCAAACGGGATATGGTATGATCATAAACCCTTGTGTGAACTTGCACCATGTAACGAAGATGTTGTAAATTTTGTTACGTCATCATGACGTCATCAGGTATCAAATTACAAGCGATTTAAGGGCAACTTTTGACAAATTAGTTTGTGTTATATCCTTTTAACTAAATAGAGTATCGTGGTTTTTTTTCTCGTGGGGAGGTAGACTATGCCGTGAGAAACATTTCGTGTTCCCGGACACGACATCGCATGACCTTCACTTCCGGTGTTACCGGAAGTGCAATAAAGACCGAACATAACTCAAAAGCGGAAGCATTGTACTACACACATCAAATTACGAAATTGTTTATTGAGGAATGTCAGACAAATAAAACAGTGTGATGACGTCAACTTTCGAAAGGGCGCCCCTAGCGGCACATAAAATAGTGTGAGCTTTCTTTAATTTGACAATAATCCGTTCAAATTTTACTAAATCGCCCCTTGACATTCTTTGATTAACCACATATAACTAGGCAAGGTGTCAAATTCACGACGTCATCAGACCAGAAGTTACTTCTATGAGAATTTGAAAACGATCATATTCTAAATGTATATCTTTCAATTGATCCATGTCAATCTCAGCCTAAAAAAGATATCCATAATACAATGTTCACCCTTGCTTCCAAATACTGTGTCGTCATCAAACCGGAAAGTGGGTGTTATGAATTCATACGTTATTTTACTTTACAATGAACATCTCTTTCTGTTTTTGAATAATGACGTCATCAACCAAGAAAAAACTTGCATACATGTGTATATAGAATGCTTACTGAAATTGATCACACCATTAAAGATGTATTTTTTTACTTGAAGATAAATATAATTGATTTTACTGGAAATGATTTTATTTCGAAATCCTTTGTTCTTACATAAAAATATTCATAACTTAAAGGAAACATGCAGTTGAAATTCAGCTCATCTTGTTTTCATGCACATTGCTATGTGTTGCAACAATACATACAAGATCTTAATACTTGTTTTCATTGGAAGTGACAAGAAAGTGGTAGTTTTTCAATTATTAGTAAATTATTTCATCAATAAAAAAGAGGGCGCTCTTTTGCTTTTGTCACATAAGGTACTCCTTGCCAAAGGCGCGTTATGAACAGTACAAAAATTAGTCCTTCAAAATTACCCACACACCTTTTCTTTCTTTTTTAAGAAATATTTGCCACTACGATTGTCCAAATAAGCTGTTTTACATGATAAACAATAAAAAGTGGAATTTACTCCAAGAAAATAAAGAAAGCTTTGACATATATTTGTATACACAAAGCTATGGAGACACTACGGTTTTGCCTTGAATGACATCACGCTTTAGCTTATGAGTATGGAAATTTTCATTAGCATAAAAGCTTAAATGTTAAAATTTCTCCCCAAAGGAGGTGGAACTTCATAGTTACATAGCAAGAAAGCTGTTTTAAATGTATTTAGGTCATATAAATCGTATCACATGTTCCCGCTAACTGGACAGTGTTTCGAAAAAAAATAGTTGTCTACCCGACCACTCTGCGTTTGAAACAACAAACGCGAAACTCTAGTCTTTTTTCTTTCTTTCTTTTCCGTACAGCACGTTTCCGCGGGTTTTCTCCTGAACGGTTTATGATATGAACTTGTAACTTCCAATAAAAATCGACCCTCATCCCAAGTGGTGCATATTACTCTGACGTTATTATGACGTCATCAGGTGTCAAATAACGATTTTAGCTGAAAAAGTGACAAATTACGTTCATCGATAACTCTTGAACAAAATAATAAATGATGTTTGTATTCTGTAATCATTAATTGATAAACATTTTTTGTCATGTACGTAAACTCGGTTGACTTTTACTTCCGGGTCTACCGGGAGGTCAAATTTAGGTGAATTCAAAATGTATACGTTAGCGTGAAATCGAAACAAAGCAAAATTTCTTCCGAACGGTTAACGGTACAATCACAAAATGTTATGTGAACTTGTACCATGTTACGGAGATGTAATACATTTTGTTACGTCATCATGACGTCATTAAGTATTAAATTACATGCAATTTAAGGGCAAATTGTTACAAAACAGTTTGTGTTATATCGTTTGAACTAAATAGAGTATCGTGTTCGTTTTTTCGTGAGGTTGTAAAATATGCCGTGAGAAACATTTCTTGTTCCCGGACACAAACCGCTTGACCTTTACTTCCGGTGGCACCGTAAGTGCAATGAAAACTGAATATAACGCCAAAGCGGAAGCATTTAACTACGGACATATCATGCAAGTGTTTAGTGAGAAATGCTAGTCACAAAAAAAACAGTGTGTTGACGTCATAATCCGAAAGGGCACCCCCTAGTGGCCCATAAAATTGTGTTTGTTTTCTTTAATCTGAAGAACATCGGTTCCAATTTTACCAAATCGCCCCTTGATATTCTTTGCCAAACCACAGATAACTTGGCAAGGTTCAAATTCATGACGTCATAAGACCGGAAGTTACGTCGATGAGCATTTGAAAATGATCATATTTTAAATTAAACTATATCATTTGATCCATGTCGTATATCTTCGTAGCCAAAATATCATAACAATTAATGTTAATCTTTGGCTTTCAACTACTAGTGACGTCATGGAACGGGAAGTTAGGTGTTGTAAATACTTACAGTTATATTTTCCATATTTGCTTATGTTATTATATTTCACAAAAAAAATAACCATCCGAACTAAATCAGTATTCACTTCCCGTTTTTGTTTTTTTTTAAGAATGACGTTATCAAGCCAGAAATAACTCGTACATGTATGTGTACATAAAATGTTTACGGAAATTTAGCACACCGTTAAAGATGCATTTTTCAAAATAATTTATTGTGATGGAAAGGATTTAATTTCGTGATCCCCTGTTGTTACATCAACATATTCATTACTTAACTCGGCAGTGTTTTATGGACAAATTGCCTGCCCGACCACTCTGCGTTTGTAACAACAAACGCGAACCCGGTTCTGTTTTTAATTCTTAAAACGTCTTAATTCTTAAGTAAAACGTCTGCTGTTGTTCTTTCATAATTATTCGGGAAGCTAATTATTCGGCAATATAAGTTAGACCTCAGTTTCACATCAGTGCATTTCTTTAAGGTCCCTAAAATGAAATACTAAAAGTCTTAAGAAATCCAAGTGGTGGAAATATGCCTAATTTGCATAAATCCAAGATGGCCGCATTTGTTAGGACTTTTGCATTGATTTGGTCATATTTCTCATACTACATGTAGGTATATTTTGGAGGTACTTCAAACGACAGTTTTAGTCCTTTTACATTGATTTACTCATTATTCAAGTCTTAGGTAATTTTCAAGATCCCTATAGTTTCGAAATTTTCCAAATGCCGTATAATTAGCATAAATGCCGTATATCAATTTGCCTAAATTAAAGTTAAATTAATGGATGCCATGTGTGGACATGTACCAATTGAATTTTCCTTGATAATCAAAGCCAAATTTCACAACACAGTACATGGCTATAAGGTCCCTAAAAAAGTTGTTAAAAATCCAAGTGGTAGAAATATGCCTAATTTGCATAACTTCAAAAGGCCGCTAATTACATGATTTTCATATGATTTGGCAATATAGGCCGTTATGTACTTTTGCTTTTTTTGGTTAAACAAGGAATTTTTGCCATATTTGTGTAGCGGTACGTCAGTAAGGAGGTCCGCTAAAATGATTAGATTTAAGGACGCCAAGGACAAATCAAGACAAACAGAAATAAATCAAAGCAGGAGTCAAATTATGCTTGGTCTCATGAACTTGTTCACAAAAATCGATTACAATAGTTTAAATTAACACCTGATCTCAATTTTAACTTACAAAAACAACTGTTACAAAACGTATTGATAAAATAATAGATTCAGTTTCTAGCTCTATAAATTGTGACACAGTTGCCAATGATAAAATATATTAAATCACAAAGGTTGTATTTCTAAAGTTTCCAGATTCAAAGTGAGGTTCCTAAAATTCACCGGTTCCTAAGATTCACCGGTTCCTAAGATTCACCGGTTCCCCGAACGCCTGGCAAGTGTACGGCTGTTGTGAACTAGGCCTCCAAATTGCACCTGACATGAAACGGCCATATTGCCATAAATCAACATGTGATACACGGTGATTAAAACTTTGAGATTGAGAAGACTAATTCACCCCTAAATCACTCCTTTTGTCAACATGAAATAAACTAAAACCTAGCACAGCGGTAGCAGAGAACTTGCATAATGACATTAGAATGTAAAGATAATACAAATTTTGCTCATTCGAAACTAAAATGTTGGTTTTCAAGCACAAGTTTTGTACACGATACTCACACGTTGGTGTGCAGGCAGAAAAGGGATGATATTCGCGCGTTCACGGCACTGAGTGCGCGTTTGTATACATTTTTCTGGGCTGTGTGCCAATTGTACGGTGCCTCGTAAAAGACGTCTCACTACATTTGGAAAGAGTTTACCTCGATAAGTCGATCGGATATGCATTGAAGACATTTTTTTCCCAGCTAACATGTGGCGGCCATCTTGGATTTAAAAATGGCTGCGATTTCGAGCCGAATTTGTATCATGTAACTTCGGACCTGATTGTCACATAAAGTTCATTTTGATGGCAAACCCCATGTTTTTGATTCAAAGGAACCCGAGTACATTTCTGTTTAGGAAGTACTCCAAATGGATGGCAGCCATCTTGGATATTTCAAAAAGGCAGCCATTTTGGGCTTCTTTGCATATAAATTCGGACTCAAATGTCGTACGAAGTCTTTTTCGGTGGCAAACCCCATACATTTGATACCAAGTAATCAAAATAGCCGTCATCTTGGATTTCAATTATAATAACATTGCACCTGAATGACCTATGAAGTCCATGTTTTTGAATGAACTCAAGAAAATCACTGTGGACGGGGTACTTTGTAATATAATAATTCTTAATTAATGTTATTCTATTTTTTTCCCTAGAAGCTGCTGGACCTTGAATACGGTTCAATTGCGTTTAAGAATTGCAAGATTTCTTTTCACTTGATGTCTTTCAAGTCTACACGCCACTTCAATTAGTGTTAATTTAGTTTACCGGGGAAAAAAACCGTCTCATACCGAGCCAGCTATGACATACTTGCAGCAATTTTGGTCTAGTTGAACTTCTTTTGATGCTACAACTGTTGGGAAATATATATATATTTCTTGCTTTCAGGCGCGCAATTTTATAAAAGAATAATTTCTCAATACTGCTGCCGAATGTTATCTCACAGAGATCGGTAAGGCCCCCCAAAAAAGTGTCCAGTTTCTGGTATGCGCGCGCGTCGCCGTAGCCATGCGCGTCGACAAAATGATTTTTTTTTTTTTTTTTTTTAAAAAGATGATGTCTCAAAACCGCCAAACTCACTGGTTTAACTGGAATCCTGCTGCTTCACAATTTTAACGTGTCTTTAAAATTGGGTTATGGTCGAGAATAACCGTTATGTGGCCTCTATGGACTCCCATATATTTGCACTAAGTTTAGTCGGGCACCATTTGCACTCATCAGCCGACATTTTGAAGCAAAAAAATCAGGTAAAAAAAAAAAAGCCGCGTCGCCGCACCACTTTTTGGGCAAGCTCCATACCAGAAACCGGAGACTTTTTTTGGACCTTAGTGTATACGATTCCCCTACCTTGGTATTACTTTGGAGTTCCTACGTCTGCATCGCTGTTTCGCCATATCTGGCGGATTTTCTGTCACTTTTATAATATTAACACAAATAGCATTTACATAATTCCCAAATGCAGCATTATTTCTCTATCTAGTATATGACGCGGTCTGGTGAATAATTGCAAATATTTTGAAGAGCCTCTCAGTGATTTTAGGATGCCTTTTTGACCTTGTCGACAATTATTACACGCAATAACACGACTGACTATATTATTCACTGTCGATCGGCTTTGAACTTGTGGTCGGAATTTTGTTGATGATGCAACTGTCTAGACATCTAAGCTGACCCATTTAAGAGGTTTCATGTTCGGTAAAAAAAAACCACCAAAATACGTTATACTGCATATCTCCTTGACGAAATTCCAATTTCAACAAATGTACAAACGTTTTGAAGTCAAAAATAAAAAAGGAATAATGTTACCTACCAAACCAAAAATAAGGTATTTACAAACAGTTCAGTTGTTTTCCTTAGTTGATCGTATGTATAATAATTCCTAAAGTGACTTGCAGAATGAAAACATGTACATAACCTATGGGGAAAAAGTGGAAGAGATATGATCATTTTTTTTCAGTTAATGTTTTCATTTTGATTTATTCCCTTAAATGGTACGTTTCGGATGATAACGTGTACAATTCGATTGCTAGCATAAAGGCCTATATGATTTCGGAGGGCAGCAGATTGTCTGTATTTTATGACACGATCAGAACTTGTCACGTGCCAGTGAATGACATCTGAAGGATGTCGGATACACCTTTTGACTCCTAATTCTTTTGGAACAATTGCTCAAGTGCCTATGTGAGATCATGGGGGGGGGGGGTACGGCCACAAACAATTTTCAGTTATTTGGGCGGCATGGGTGGCTTGTGCATGAAGCGCTCGTCTCTCAAAGAGGTGAACACGGTTCGAATCCTGGCCGCGGATCACATGTGAATAGAAATGTGAGTTGGTTCTCTCCTGTGCCACGATGCCCACGGATTTTTTTTCCGGGCCCTGCGGTTTTCCTCGCTACGAAAAAATCAAACACTTTCGATCTCAGGCTGTGCTCCGTGGTCATATATGGGTCGATGTGGCCGGCAGCCATAGCCGCCATTACGTGTCAGCGGCCCGACCACAATGTAGCCGCGTCCTTCGCAATTTAGCATACCAGCTGTGAGTAAGGATGATTAACCTCCCAAATTATTATTACTAATAGTATTATTTTATTATTAAAATATTATTATGAATCAGTAATTAAATCAGAATTTGAGTAAAACAGGTTTTTTTTCCCCAATCGACACAACCAATTGCCTTTTCCGGCTCATTAATCATACAGTTCTGGTTAGAGAAAAAGACAGAACAAAGGGTACCATTGTGTTTATACTAATGTATAGACTCTCAGATTGATGACACTCAACGCAATTACAGACTGAGTGAAAGTCCCACCAACATTTTCAAACTGGTGGTGTTTTATTGTTCAACTTACAGGAACACTTTACAGATTGAGTTATTTGAAACAATCATGTTGGAATGTTTTAACTATGCACTTTATTCTTCAAGTGAAAAAGTCTGCTTTTGTCCAAATTAATATCCAGTTTGCTTTTAACCTGCCATTTGTTTTGTTCACGGAGACTCATTACTGAGATTCAAAGCAACAACAGACTGAGTTTAAATCCAAAAACATTCAAACGAATGTCACTGGGTCCAAATAATCGAGATTGCCTGTTTGACATAATATGATGCCCAACCGAACTCTACTTTATACTTACAACGTTTAGTTTAACATTAAATGGAATCTCTCCTCCAAACTGAAAATGAAATAATAAGAAAAATAGGGCTCTAGAGAGCTCATCCGATCCGTTTAAAAGATTTGATTTTCGGTAAAAAAAAACCACACTTTGTAAAGAATACAACTCGATTAATTTTTTTAATGTCCAGTAGTAAAAGCTTTATACCCAATTAAAATCCATACATCAAACCAAAAATTAGATATTTACAAACAAAGCGGGTCCAGTTCAATTTCTTACACAAAAAAAAAATTCCTGGTGAAACAGGTTTTTTTCTACCCAACATTGCTTTTGGAAAATCTTTCTGTTTTCGTAAAAACAACTGATTGATTACATTTTAGTGGTGTAGTGTTCATTTAGTTTACCGAAAAAACTCTCATACCGAGCCAATCATGAAATGCTTCCAGAAAGTTGGTCTTGTTGAATTTCTTTTGATGTTATCACTATCGCAAGATTTAAATAGACGCTTCCATTTCAGTCGTGTTTAAATTATCAAATCGACATTTATTTCATATTTCTTGACTTTAGGCACACAATTTTGTAATAGAATAATTCTCAATTAATGTTATTCTCATATCTCTTTTTTCCTCCTCACTGCGCCTGGACGAAAAGTTGCTGGAAGGGGTAAGTGTATACGATTCGCCTTCCCTGGTATAAGTTTGGAGTTCCTTATTTTGCCTCGCTGTTTCGCCATATGTGGCGGATTTTCAATCACTATAATAATATTAGCACTTCCAGCATTTGCAAAATCTCACCACGTAAAGAAAACAACTTTTTTTAACAGTCGAATACCAACAAGCATTATACTGCTTATTTCTTTGACATATTTCCACATTCAACTAGATTGCATTTCTTTTCAAGTCACAAATCAAACATTTTGCAAGCGCATGGAAAAGGAAAAAAATAAATTTAGAGACGGAAACAATTCGCCAACTGAACCAAATATCAGATATTTACAAACAGAGCGGGTTCAGTTAAACTTCGTTAAATCAATTCATTAATTCGTCACTTATACCATGAACTGACACCCGGTGATCAGCATTGCAGAAATACAAATCGGAGAAAAACGCTTTGAAAGGTTTGACACGAATTTACTTGGTAAAATAATCCATCTATCTAGAGGTTTTGATATCACTTAACGTGAAAATGCTTAAACTACTCAATTATAAACATTATATTGAGAAAATCTGCTTAGTTAATTAGCAATTAAATGAATAAGATGGGTGTCAGTTCGTGAAAACGAAAATTTATGTGTTTTCGGAAAGTGCACGTATGCAATAGCGTTTAGTGAGTGTCAGTTCGTGAAAACCAAAATTGACGCGTTTTGGGAAAGTGCGCGCACAAAAAAATACCGGAATTGACCAATTTCTTGAAAATTCACTAGTTAAATTTGCTTATTTTAGATGATTTCAACAATTTTAACTTCGTCATGTTAAAGTTCATGATACAAACTGCTTGTGCAAAAAAGAATATTTGAATTTTAAATTTGTTTTGTACACATGAGATGCAGAAGGTGTCAGTTCGTGATGTCGGTGACGAATTCATTAACAAATTATTCATTACACATCGGTGTTTTACTTTTCACTTAAACATAGACTTTACAGATTCAACCCCCAACAGAACTAACGGTAAGGAATTGTAACAAATGTAGGGCCTACAGTCTCTAAGATTAACTCAGATCGAATGCAACTACAGACTGAGTGAAAGCCCAAAAACTGTCAAACGAACGCAAATATGATCGATATTGTCTTGATATTTGTGTTTTCGTTCGGTTATGGAGTTTTCTGTCTATTTTTTTTCATTCTTTAAGATAATTAAAACGTTTGCTGTTCATAATAATACGATGTAGTAGTAATTCAGGAAGCTTCTCTCTAAATTCCAAAGAGTGACAATTCACTCCATTCGAGTGAAGATTCACTCCCACAGTCGGAAACTAGGGAATTTCTTCAATCGTAAAAATTGAGACTTCACTCGAGCTTCGACTAACGTTGTACTTTTTTTAAGACTATTTCAATCGAAAATGAGAGTGATTTTCAGTCTAAAACATCTAGTCCCTAATTATTATTAAAATATTATTATGAATCAGTAATTACATCAGAATTTGAGTAAAATAGGTTTTTTTTCCAATCGACACAACCAATTGCCTTTTCCGGCTCATTAATCATACAGTTCTGGTTAGAGAAAAAGACAGAACAAAGGGTACCATTGTGTTTATACTAATGTATAGACTCCCAGATTGATGACACTCAACGCAATTACAGACTGAGTGAAAGTCCCACCAACATTTTCAAACTGGTGGTGTTTTATTGTTCAACTTACAGGAACACTTTACAGATTGAGTTATTTGATACAATCATGTTGGAATGTTTTAACTATGCACTTTATTCCTCAAGTGAAAAAGTCTGCTTTTGTCCAAATTAATATCCAGTTTGCTTTTAACCTGCCATTTGTTTTGTTCACGGAGACTCATTACTGAGATTCAAAGCAACCACAGACTGAGTTTAAATCCAAAAACATTCAAACGAATGTCATTGGGTCCAAATAATCGAGATTGCCTGTTTGACATAATATGATGCCCAACCGAACCCTACTTTATACTTACAACGTTTAGTTTAACATTAAATGGAATCTCTCCTCCAAACTGAAAATGAAATAATAAGAAAAATAGGGCTCTAGAGAGCTCATCCGATCCGTTTAAAAGATTTGATTTTCGGTAAAAAAACACCACAATTTGTAAAGGATACAACTCGATTTAATTTTTTAATGTCCAGTAGTAAAAGCTTTATACCCAATTAAAATCCATACATCAGTCCAGTAGTAAAAGCTTTATACCCAATTAAAATCCATACATCAAACCAAAAATTAGATATTTACAAACAAAGCGGGTCCAGTTCAATTTCTTACACAAAAAAAAAATTCCTGGTGAAACAGGTTTTTTTCTACCCATCATTGCTTTTGGAAAATATTTCTGTTTTCGTAAAAACAACTGATTTATTACATTTTAGTGGTGTAGTGTTCATTAAGTTTACCGAAAAAAAACCTCTCATACCGAGCCAATCATGAAATGCTTCCAGAAAGTTGGTCTTGTTGAATTTCTTTGGATGTTATAACTATCGCGAGATTTGAATAGACCCTTCCATTTTAGTCCAGTTTAAATGATCAAATCGACATTTTATTTCATATTTCTTGACTTTAGGCACACAATTTTGTAATAGAATAATTCTCAATTAATGTTATTCTCATGTCTCTTTTTTCCTCCTCACTGCGCCTGGACGAAAAGTCGCAGATAGAGGTAAGTGTATACGATTCGCCTTCCCTGGTATAACTTTGGAGTTCCTTATTTTGCCTCGCTGTTTCGCCATATATGGCGGATTTTCAATCACTTTAATAATATTAGCACTTCCAGCATTTGCAAAATCTCACCACGTAAAGAATGCAACTTTTTTTAACAGTCGAATACCAACAAGCATTATACTGCTTATTTCTTTGACATAATTCCACATTCAACTAGATTGCATTTCTTTTCAAGTCACAAATCAAACATTTTGCAAGCGCATGGAAAAGGAAAAAAATAAATTTAGAGACGGAAACAATTCGCCAACTGAACCAAATATCAGATATTTACAAACAGAGCGGGTTCAGTTAAACTTCGTTAAATCAATTCATTAATTCGTTACTTATACCATGAACTGACACCCGGTGATCAGCGTTGCAGAAATACAAATCGGAGAAAAACGCTTTGAATGGTTTGACACGAATTTACTTGGTAAAATAATCCATCTATCTAGAGGTTTTGATATCACTTAACGTGAAAATGCTTAAACTACTCAATTATAAACATTATATTGAGAAAATCTGCTTAGTTAGTTAGCAATTAAATGATTAAGATGGGTGTCAGTTAGTGAAAACGAAAATTTATGTGTTTTCGGAAAGTGCACGTATGCAATAGCGTTTAGTGAGTGTCAGTTCGTGAAAACCAAAATTGACGCGTTTGGGAAAGTGCGCGCACAAAAAATACCGGAATTGACCAATTTCTTGAAAATTCACTAGTTAAATTTGCTTATTTTAGATGATTTCAACAATTTTAACTTCGTCATGTTAAAGTTCATGATACAAACTGCTTGTGCAAAAAAGAATATTTGAATTTTAAATTTGTTTTGTACACATGAGATGCAGAAGGTGTCAGTTCGTGATGTCGGTGACGAATTCATTAACAAATTATTCATTACACATCGGTGTTTTACTTTTCACTTAAACATAGACTTTACAGATTCAACCCCCAACAGAACTAACGGTAAGGAATTGTAACAAATGTAGGGCCTACAGTCTCTAAGATTAACTCAGATCCAATGCAACCACAGACTGAGTGAAAGCCCAAAAACTGTCAAACGAACGCAAATATGATCGATATTGTCTTGATATTTGTGTTTTCGTTCGGTCATGGAGTTTTCTGTCTATTTTTTTCCATTCTTTTAGACAATTAAAACGTTTGCTGTTGTTCGTTTATAAAAAAAACGATGTAGTAGTAAATCAGGAAGCTTCTCTCTAAATTCCGAAGAGTGAAAATTTACTCCATTCGAGTGAAGATTCACTCCCACAGTCGGAAACTAGGGAATTTCTTCAATCGTAAATATTTAGTTTTCACTCGAGCTTCGACTAACGTTGTACTTTTTTTCAGACTATTTCAATCGAAAATGAGAGTGATTTTCACTCTAAAACATCTAGTCCCTAATTTCACTCTTTTGAATTGAGAGAGTTGTCTCTGTCAGGAAATATCGGTTCACTACAAAACAGGAATACAGTTCACTATAATACTTGTATACTGTTGAATGCTTCCCCCGCAAAACGGTTTCGGTTACTTTTCTTTCGATGTTGCAACTATCTTTCTCAGTCAACCATTGGAAGAGGTTTCCCTTGGGTAAAAATGCGTACTGTATGTACATGATACAATCAACCTTTCTTACCTTCGAATATCAAAAACATTATTTCAAAGCTCAGACACTTTAAAGGGAATATACATCATTTGCTTTTGCTGTAATTTTCAGAAATGGATGGAATTGGGGGGTTGAAAATATTATAGCAAAAATAGTTACACTTACTTTTTTGAGGTTTTGGGCTCGAAAATGCTATAAAAACCAAGAAAAACATTCATTTTCCTGTAGTCTGGTTCCCTGACTCCATATAAGAAAAAACAGAGCACTTTACGCACATTGGGGAATTGTAAGGTCAGGGAACCAGTCTAGCTGGCTTGTACCCGTTCATAGGTGTGTAATCGATTGCAAACAAGTGCGATGGTCAATTGGGGCCAGTATTTGACAAAAAAGCCAGTTTTTTCCAACGCTGATCGGCCGATCAGCGTTGGAAATTGATACAAAAATACCACTTTTCTTGAAAATGACAGTATACCAGGTGCCATGATTTTACAGGATGCTTTACACTGTCATTTACTAACAGTCCAGCAAGGTATTTCACAATGATTTGGTAGTTTTATTGTTTTATGTTTGCAAATGTTGTATTTTCCCTTTAACTAGTTTATCTATGCAAGCGAAGGGGAAAGAACACATAATTTTAAACAGAAAACAATTTCAACAACCAAACAAAACAGTATATATTTACAAACAGAGCGGGTTCAGTAGAAGTTCTTTCCAAAATAAAGATTTCCTAGTGTAACCCCCTTTTTTAAAGCAATCCTTACTTCCGGGAATCTTTCTGTTGTCGTTAAAAATTGTATTCATTACATGGTGGTGTTTTAATTTGCATTTATATGAAGACTATATATAGATTCAACCACTTAATGCAATCATGGTAATTAAGCCTAAAACAAAAAAGGAAAGGGGGAAATATTATGTTTACATGTTTCAACATTTCCATTTCCTTCTGCAAGATAGCAAAAACTCTACTCTTAAAAAAAATGTCCAGCTTGCTTTAAAATTAATTTAATGAGAGTTTTTCCATTGCAGTCATTAGTCCTTTGTTTTGTAAACGAATATGCTGAGGACATTTTTAGAGTAAAATACCACCCATTTGGTAGAAATATGTCAAAACCATGTCAAAGTTCATCGTATATATTCGAATTTGGTATAAAAATAATAAGAATTGCATGCTCAAATCAACTCTTTTTTTGAAACATTTACTGAGATTCAATGCAACCATAGACTGAGTGTGAAAGTTGAACATTCCAAAACTGGGGGTGTTTTATTTTTAACTTACCAGAAAACCTTTCAGGTGAATTTTTTTTTTTGGAATTTAACCCCAAAAAGAAAAAAGGAAGGTATAGAGAAAACATTCGAGATATAATATTGGCATTTTTTGTGACAATCTAGTCTGTGCTTCAAGTAAAACGTCTGCTGTTGTTCATTCAAAAAAACAGTAATATCCAGTTTGCCTTTAACATCAAAACTAGCGTGTTCCTTTTCCTGCCATTGATGGTTTGTTTTGTTCACGGAGTCTCAGCTAGTTTTACTGTGATTCAGAGCAACCACAGACTGAGTTTGAATCCCCTTAACATTCCATCGAATGTCGTTGGGTCAAAATAATCATACAATATACAAGTGGAAGGAAAAGAATATATAACTTAAAAAAAGAACGATTTCACCAACCAAACCCAAAAAAGAAGATATTTACAAACAGTTTAGTTGTTTTCCTTAGTTGATCGTATTTACAATAATTCCAAAATTGGCTTGTAGAATGAAAACATGTACATAACCTGTGGAAAAAGTGAAAGAGGACAAACATATCAAATATGATCATTGTTTTGTTTACGAAGAATCTGCAGCAGATACAATGTAATTGACGTCTGATTTCTATTCGTTCCTAAGTCAGATCCAATTACATTTTCCCGACATTGCTGTTCTTTAGACACACGATTGTATAACAATATTCTCAAATAATGTTTAAATTTTGTTTCATTCCCTTACACGGTACGTTTTGGATGACAAAAAGCCGGTAAGTGTACAATTCACTTTCTTTGCCTACTTTGGTGTTCTTAAGTTTGGTTCCCGTTTTTGCTATTTATCAATAGCATTGATGCATAGGGCAGCTTATTTTCTGTATTGAATGACATGATCAGTACTTGTCACGGTCCAGTGAATATCTGAAGGATGTCGGATACACTTTTTGACTCCGTCTTTTGGAACATTAGCTAAAGCAACTCTGTGGAATCATGGGGGGGGTTGTACAGCCACAAAAATCGCCAGTTATTTGAGTCTGTAATTAAATCAAAAGTGGAGTGAAGACGCCTTTTTTAGTCCAATCGACGCAACCCATTGCCTTTCCCGTTGTAGTACAGTTCTGGTTAAAAGAGAGACCAAAAACAAACAGTAAAGATTTGTCACAAATAGACTGTAACATTTACTAAGATTTAATGCGACCGTAGACTGAGTGTTAAAGTCCAACATTCCAAAACTGGGGCTGTTTCATTTTTAACTTACAAAAAAAACTTTCAAGTTAAGCTTTTGATACAATTTCTTTTAGAATTTAAACCAAAAGAAGAACAAGGAGGGAATGGAGGAAATATTTAAGATATCATGTTGGCATTTTTTGTTACAATCCATTCTGTGCTTCAAGTAAAAAGTTTGCTGTTGTCATTAAAAAAATAATAATATCCAGTTTGCCTTTAACATCAAAACTAGCGTGTTTCTTTCCTGCCATTGATAATTTGTTTTGTTTCCGGAGTCTCAGCTAGTTTTACTATGATTCAGAGCAACCATAGACTGAGTTTGAATACCCCAAACATTCCATCGAATGTCGTTTGGTCAAAATAATCGATTTGCTTAAATGACACTAGACCAAACTCCACTTTAAAGTTATGTTATTTAGTTTACCGGAAAGAAAATGAACATCTCATACCGAGCCAAATATGTAATAACATCCAAAAATTGAGTTCAGTACGATTTGTGTTGATGTTGCAACTTTCTAGAGATCTAAGCCGACCCGTTTAAGAGGTTTCATTTTCGGTAAAAATATGTAACTAAGTAAAGGATACAACTCACCTTTTCCAGCTTTCGAAAACCAAAAATTACATAGCATATCTCCCTGACCTTATTCCACTTTCAACAAATTTACTTATGTTTTCAAGTCACAAATCACACAATATGCAAATGGAAGGAAAAGAATCTTTAACTTTAAAAGAAGAACAATTTCACCTACCAAACCAAAAAAAAGAGAAGATATTTACAAACAGTTTCGTTGTTTTCCTTAGTTGATCGTATTTATAATAATTCCAAAAGTGGCTTGTAGAAGGAAAACATGTACATAACCTATGACAAAGTGAAAGAGGAAAAACATATGAAATATGATCAGCTTTTGTTAACGAAGAATCTGAGGCAGATACAAAGTAATTAACGTCTGATTTCTATTCGATCAAAAGTCAGATCCAATTACATTTTCCCGACATTGCTGTTCTTTAGACACACGATTGTATTACAATACTTTCAATTAATGTTGAAATTTTGTTTGATTCCCTTACATGGTACGTTTCGGATGACAAAGGAAATGGTAAGTGTACAATTCGCCTTCTTTGGTTACTTTGGTGTTCTTAAGTTTGGTTCCCGGTTTCGCTATTTATCAATAGCATCGATGTATATATTGTTTCAGAGGGCAGCAGACTTTCTGTATTGAATGACACGATCAGTACTAGTCACGGGCCAGTGAACGATATCTGAAGGATGTCGGATACACCTTTTGACTCCGTCTTCTGAAACAATTGCTCAAGCGACTATGTGGAATCATGGGGGGTGTTATAGTCACAAAAATTGCCAGTTTTTGAAGTAATTAAATCAGAAGTGGAGTAAAGACACCCATTGCCTTTCCTGGTTAATTATTCATACAGTTCTGGTTAAAAGAAAGACGGAGAACAAACGGTAAATATTTGTCACAAAATTAATAGACTATAACATTTACTCAGATTTAATGCACCCATAGACTGAGTGTGAAAGTTCAACATTCCAAAACAGGGGGTGTTTTATTTTCTATTTTGTGAAAGAGTCACACCGGAGAAAAGCACTGTGGTCACTCGGCAAGCATTTATTCGATACAGTCCAACAAGCATGGTTAAACAATCACACGTACAATTTACATATTATATCAGTTATGATTATTACAAGGTCCAGGTATATATACAAGCATGGTTGAATAATCATACTTACAAAACGTACATGCTAACATGCAGTTATAATCATTACAAGGCTACGGCTATATCCCTACAGTTAACAGCGCAATCGCTACTTTCAAGTCCCAATGGACTGCGGATATCCATACAGAAACGCAATCGCTTCTCACAATTCCCAAGGGACTACGGATATCCCAACAATTAGAAGGGCCAGTCGCTTGCGCCAGTCGCTTCTCGCAACAATGAGAAGCGCCATTCGCTTCTCACAAGTCCCAATGGACTAATATGATATCCCTACCATTAGAAGCGCAATCGTTTCTCACAAGTCCCAAGGGACTATGGATATCCCTGCAATTGGAAACGTAATCACTTCTCACAACATTTAGAAGCGCCCTCGCTTTTCATAAGCTGATATAAACGCTGTGGATAATTTCCTTATCCGCAGCACAATAGCCCATGGCGGGAAAGTGGCTCAGATCAATCATTACAATTCGTCCGTTTGTGCTGACCCTTGGCCTACCACTCAGAATTTGACAAATGGGCAAACTCACCTCTCCTTCCCTGGGCTTAAACCATCCAAACACACATTCTGGAATTTGTATTCCCGTGGAGACATTTCTTTGTTCTCGTGTAGTAAAGTTTTCGAGTTTGAAATTAAAGTTTCAAAATGCTCTTATTTTAACCAGAATTAATTTCCTGGGCTGAAATTTGGACTAAATATTCCTTTTCTAAAACTCTTCAACCCACCTTGGAAATTCCTAGTTTTTGAGTAAAATCCATATATCTATTTCGCGAAATTCGTGTGAAAACGTATTCATCTATAGAAATTGTCCTGTGGAGACGTATACAATTTTTTGTTCTCTATTGTGTGAATGTCTCCGTAAGGTAGTAAAATCCAGCACAACCATACAACCACTATAATTATGTGTGTGTGTTTGGGTGTGTGTGTGTGTGTGTGTGTGGGCCTGGTTACCCGATTGTCTCCGACTGTACTCATGTTCCACTGGAGACAGATACTAAACCCACAAGACATGTGATCAACTAACTACTGCTTCATGATCCCCTAAACCCTTGAATAAAATGCTCTTTATCTTAACATAATAAGTTTACACATTCCACAATACTTTGGATTTCGCACCACGTGTCCGTATATGTTACAACATACTATGGATAAGCCTGTAACCCCCAATTGTGTTATCCAAATTGCCAAATTGCCAACTTGTTTGTGGAATGAACTATACAGTCGTATCCGTTGAACGGCCATATGTAGTATTCTATTTTTCAAATTTCAGTTGTGAAAACCATAATCTCGAATAACCTAAGAAACAATCGTGATAGTAGCCGGCTACGAAAACTCAAAACTCGTTGAGAAAACTGAGAACGTAGTTTGGCCCCAAGCTTGCTATCTCATGCCAACCTGATGATTGGATTCTTCCATTTACAAACTGCATTACGCAGTTACAAGGTTACTACTTTTCTTATTATTATTATCATTTTTCGCCCCAAGTTTACTCCCATTGAAGCCCCACTGTACAACTACGTCATGAGCAGCTACAAATTTTTCGTAACCACCACTACCATTAAATCTTGAACGGCAACAACTTGTTCGTAACCAACCTGGTTCCCCAATACTACACACTGTTTATCCAAAACAGTTTTACTTCACGTTACGAGGTAATCGACTACCAATCTGTTGTAATCAATTAATCTGGTTTGCCAACAAATCATGCTCGACTGTTCATGATAACCTCGTTTACCAATAATCATGCTCGACAAGTATTCAACCGTAATTCTTGCTCGATTACAAGTTGTATAACAAGCATGGGTAAGGGTTACAAATAACAAGTCAGAATTGACTACAAATTGTTTAAAACCAACCTGGTTTACCCATCTTATACGTCACTATCGAACACAAATAAGTTTTACCACTGGTTTCAATACCGATACGTCCGATTGACTACAACATTAATAATCACCTGGCTTCAATTGTCTGACCGACTACAACACTCTTGATTACCATTAACTTTTGATCGACTACCACTTCTTCACAATCAACCTGGTTTACGGTTACTGCAACGTGACTCCAACCGGAGACAACACTTAAACAATAAGTCATATGTACGACTGTCATGTAAACTTGTATCCCGCCTATGTAACTTATACTTCCGCTCCACTGTACTGCAGACACCACTGCACCAGTACCTCTGACTAATTGAGTTGACTCTTACCGCCACTTTGCTCCAACTGGGGACAACCCATACCCATAAGTCATGATCGGTTACATTTTGACAGCCACCCACATAGTTGCCAACATGGGGCATAATCATTAATCGCGTGATGCATATATGCCTGGACAATCTGGCCACTCTGTGACTGGCCTTAATGAGCGTGCGATATGGTTAAGCATCGTAAGCATAGCCCCTAAACCATGACCCCCTATCTGTCGCACGCTACTATCCCGGTAAACGAACTGTATTCAAATCATACGACCTAGATGAATCACCGCATTTATTGGGCTTCATACCTTCATATTTGGCTTCATAAAAGTTGTGAACGCAATTCCTGCCTGTATGATAATGGTAAAGCTTCAACACGTATACACCGATGCAAAGTCCTTAAAGTGGGCTCCATTGCTTGAATTACCCTCGGACAGTTATGTCCTGCGACACCAGGACATCGAGAACTGAGGTTCTTATAGCTTACACAAAGCATAGCTCCATGCACAAAATCTCCTTAATATATTACATGATAGCATACACATATATATATATATATATATATATATATATATATATATATATATATATATATATATATATATATATATATATATATATATATATATATATATATATATATATATATATATATATATATATATATATATATATATATATATATATATATATATATATATATATATATATATCTATATATATATATATATATATATATATATATATATATATATATATATATATATATATATATATATATATATATATATTGTATAACAATATTCTCAAATAATGTTTAAATTTTGTTTCATTCCCTTACATGGTACGTTTCGGACGACAAAGGCATCGGTATGTGTACAATTCACTTACTTTGCCTGCTTTGGTGTTCTTAAGTTTGGTTCCCGTTTTTGCTATTTATCAATAGCATTGATGCATAGGGCAGCTTATTTTCTGTATTGAATGACATGATCAGTACTTGTCACGGTCCAGTGAATATGTGAAGGATGTCGGATACACTTTTTGACTCCGTCTTTTGGAACATTAGCTAAAGCAACCATGTGGAATCATGGGGGGGAGGGGGTACAGCCACAAAAATCGCCAGTTATTTGAGTCTGTAATTAAATCAAAAGTGGAGTGAAGACGCCTTTTTTAGTCCAATCGACGCAACCCATTGCCTTTCCCGTTGTAGTACAGTTCTGGTTAAAAGAGAGACCAAAAACAAACAGTAAAGATTTGTCACAAATAGACTGTAACATTTACTAAGATTTAATGCGACCGTAGACTGAGTGTTAAAGTCCAACATTCCAAAACTGGGGCTGTTTCATTTTTAACTTACAAAAAAAACTTTCAAGTTAAGCTTTTGATACAATTTCTTTTAGAATTTAAACCAAAAGAAGAACAAGGAGGGAATGGAGGAAATATTTAAGATATCATGTTGGCATTTTTTGTTACAATCCATTCTGTGCTTCAAGTAAAAAGTTTGCTGTTGTCATTAAAAAAATAATAATATCCAGTTTGCCTTTAACATCAAAACTAGCGTGTTTCAGAGCAACCATAGACTGAGTTTGAATACCCCAAACATTCCATCGAATGTCGTTTGGTCAAAATAATCGATTTGCTTAAATGACGCTAGACCAAACTCCACTTTAAAGTTATGTTATTTAGTTTACCGGAAAGAAAATGAACATCTCATACCGAGCCAAATATGTAATAACATCCAAAAATTGAGTTCAGTACGATTTGTGTTGATGTTGCAACTTTCTAGAGATCTAAGCCGACCCGTTTAAGAGGTTTCATTTTCGGTAAAAATATGTAACTAAGTAAAGGATACAACTCACCTTTTCCAGCTTTCGAATACCAAAAATTACATAGCATATCTCCCTGACCTTATTCCACTTTCAACAACTGTACTTATGTTTTCAAGTCACAAATCACACAATATGCAAATGGAAGGAAAAGAATCTTTAACTTTAAAAGAAGAACAATTTCACCTACCAAACCAAAAAAAAGAGAAGATATTTACAAACAGTTTCGTTGTTTTCCTTAGTTGATCGTATTTATAATAATTCCAAAAGTGGCTTGTAGAAGGAAAACATGTACATAACCTATGACAAAGTGAAAGAGGAAAAACATATGAAATATGATCAGCTTTTGTTAACGAAGAATCTGAGGCAGATACAAAGTAATTAACGTCTGATTTCTATTCGATCAAAAGTCAGATCCAATTACATTTTCCCGACATTGCTGTTCTTTACACACGATTGTATTACAATACTTTCAATTAATGTTGAAATTTTGTTTGATTCCCTTACATGGTACGTTTCGGATGACAAAGGAAATGGTAAGTGTACAATTCGCCTTCTTTGGTTACTTTGGTGTTCTTAAGTTTGGTTCCCGGTTTCGCTATTTATCAATAGCATCGATGTATATATTGTTTCAGAGGGCAGCAGACTTTCTGTATTGAATGACACGATCAGTACTAGTCACGGGCCAGTGAACGATATCTGAAGGATGTCGGATACACCTTTTGACTCCGTCTTCTGAAACAATTGCTCAAGCGACTATGTGGAATCATGGGGGGTGTTATAGTCACAAAAATTGCCAGTTTTTGAAGTAATTAAATCAGAAGTGGAGTAAAGACACCCATTGCCTTTCCTGGTTAATTATTCATACAGTTCTGGTTAAAAGAAAGACGGAGAACAAACGGTAAATATTTGTCACAAAATTAATAGACTATAACATTTACTCAGATTTAATGCACCCATAGACTGAGTGTGAAAGTTCAACATTCCAAAACAGGGGGTGTTTTATTTTCTATTTTGTGAAAGAGTCACACCGGAGAAAAGCACTGTGGTCACTCGGCAAGCATTTATTCGATACAGTCCAACAAGCATGGTTAAACAATCACACGTACAATTTACATATTATATCAGTTATGATTATTACAAGGTCCAGGTATATATATACAAGCATGGTTGAATAATCATACTTACAAAACGTACATGCTAACATGCAGTTATAATCATTACAAGGCTACGGCTATATCCCTACAGTTAACAGCGCAATCGCTACTTTCAAGTCCCAATGGACTGCGGATATCCATACAGAAACGCAATCGCTTCTCACCATTCCCAAGGGACTACGGATATCCCAACAATTAGAAGGGCCAGTCGCTTGCGCCAGTCGCTTCTTGCAACAATGAGAAGCGCCATTCGCTTCTCACAAGTCCCAATGGACTAATATGATATCCCTACCATTAGAAGCGCAATCGTTTCTCACAAGTCCCAAGGGACTATGGATATCCCTGCAATTGGAAACGTAATCACTTCTCACAACATTTAGAAGCGCCCTCGCTTTTCATAAGCTGATATAAACGCTGTGGATAATTTCCTCATCCGCAGCACAATAGCCCATGGCGGGAAAGTGGCTCAGATCAATCATTACAATTCGTCCGTTTGTGCTGACCCTTGGCCTACCACTCAGAATTTGACAAATGGGCAAACTCACCTCTCCTTCCCTGGGCTTAAACCATCCAAACACACATTCTGGAATTTGTATTCCCGTGGAGACATTTCTTTGTTCTCGTGTAGTAAAGTTTTCGAGTTTGAAATTAAAGTTTCAAAATGCTCTTATTTTAACCAGAATTAATTTCCTGGGCTGAAATTTGGACTAAATATTCCTTTTCTAAAACTCTTCAACCCACCTTGGAAATTCCTAGTTTTTGAGTAAAATCCATATATCTATTTCGCGAAATTCGTGTGAAAACGTATTCATCTATAGAAATTGTCCTGTGGAGACGTATACAATTTTTTGTTCTCTATTGTGTGAATGTCTCCGTAAGGTAGTAAAATCCAGCACAACCATACAACCACTATAATTATGTGTGTGTGTTTGGGGGTGTGAGTTTGTGTTACATACCCTATGTGGACTTGTGAACAAAAGAGGTCCACATAATGCAGGTTGTGTTAACCTTATGTGGACTAAGCCGTGTCCACATAAGGTTTTGCCCTTTCTGGAAAACAGGTTTAGAGGCATTTTTGGGTTAGGTTTATCCGTAGCAGAATGAAGAGAAACACTATAGGGAATCATAGAAAAAAAATTGGGTTAAAAGAGTTTTCACAGTTTGAGTAAAGTTATTTTTTGTACCGAGTTTTCTTAACTACACGAAAACAAAGCAATGTCCACACAAGGTATGTAACACACGTCTGTGTGTGTGTGTGTGTGTGTGTGGGCCTGGTTACCCGATTGTCTCCGACTGTACTCATGTTCCACTGGAGACAGATACTAAACCCACAAGACATGTGATCAACTAACTACTGCTTCATGATCCCCTAAACCCTTGAATAAAATGCTCTTTATCTTAACATAATAAGTTTACACATTCCACAATACTTTGGATTTCGCACCACGTGTCCGTATATGTTACAACATACTATGTATAAGCCTGTAACCCCCAATTGTGTTATCCAAATTGCCAAATTGCCAACTTGTTTGTGGAATGAACTATACAGTCTTATCCGTTGAACGGCCATATGTAGTATTCTATTTTTCAAATTTCAGTTGTGAAAACCATAATCTCGAATAACCTAAGAAACAATCGTGATAGTAGCCGGCTACGAAAACTCAAAACTCGTTGAGAAAACTGAGAACGTAGTTTGGCCCCAGGCTTGCTATCTCATGCCAACCTGATGATTGGATTCTTCCATTTACAAACTGCATTACGCAGTTACAAGGTTACTACTTTTCTTATTATTATTATCATTTTTCGCCCCAAGTTTACTCCCATTGAAGCCCCACTGTACAACTACGTCATGAGCAGCTACAAATTTTTCGTAACCACCACTACCATTAAATCTTGAACGGCAACAACTTGTTCGTAACCAACCTGGTTCCCCAATACTACACACTGTTTATCCAAAACAGTTTTACTTCACGTTACGAGGTAATCGACTACCAATCTGTTGTAATCAATTAATCTGGTTTGCCAACAAATCATGCTCGACTGTTCATGATAACCTCGTTTACCAATAATCATGCTCGACAAGTATTCAACCGTAATTCTTGCTCGATTACAAGTTGTATAACAAGCATGGGTAAGGGTTACAAATAACAAGTCAGAATTGACTACAAATTGTTTAAAACCAACCTGGTTTACCCATCTTATACGTCACTATCGAACACAAATAAGTTTTACCACTGGTTTCAATACCGATACGTCCGATTGACAACAACATTAATAATCACCTGGCTTCAATTGTCTGACCGACTACAACACTCTTGATTACCATTAACTTTTGATCGACTACCACTTCTTCACAATCAACCTGGTTTACGGTTACTGCAACGTGACTCCAACCGGAGACAACACTTAAACAATAAGTCATATGTACGACTGTCATGTAAACTTGTATCCCGCCTATGTAACTTATACTTCCGCTCCACTGTACTGCAGACACCACTGCACCAGTACCTCTGACTAATTGAGTTGACTCTTACCGCCACTTTGCTCCAACTGGGGACAACCCATACCCACAAGTCATGATCGGTTACATTTTGACAGCCACCCACATAGTTGCCAACATGGGGCATAATCATTAATCGCGTGATGCATATATGCCTGGACAATCTGGCCACTCTGTGACTGCCCTTAATGAGCGTGCGATATGGTTAAGCATCGTAAGCATAGCCCCTAAACCATGACCCCCTATCTGTCGCACGCTACTATCCCGGTAAACGAACTGTATTCAGATCATACGACCTAGATGAATCACCGCATTTATTGGGCTTCATACCTTCATATTTGGCTTCATAAAAGTTATGAACACAATTCCTGCCTGTATGATAATGGTAAAGCTTCAACACGTATACACCGATGCAAAGTCCTTAAAGTGGGCTCCATTGCTTGAATTACCCTCGGACAGTTATGTCCTGCGACACCAGGACATCGAGAACTGAGGTTCTTATAGCTTACACAAAGCATAGCTCCATGCACAAAATCTCCTTAATATATTACATGATAGCATACATATATATATATCTATATATATATATAAATATATCCAATGAAATCGTCTTCTATCACAATTTACAGTGCTCGATACATCTCTGTAGAGCTATAACATGCAATAAATTCAGAATATGAGTTAAACAAACTTTGGCATATTTCTCTTCTGGACAGACTGTTTCGTACCATAAGGCACTCATCAGCAGAATGACGAAAAATAGAATACAAGTAGCATCTTACCTTATTTCGAATCAAGTGCGCGCACGCGTTATGCGCGTTTCGTCATTGAAGTTAGTACGCGTTAACGTCACTGAAGTAAGAATACATCTGTCTCGATGCCTGCACTTGGAGACGATTTCGCTTCTCTTATTCAGTGTACCTAGATCTGGCCTACATATGATTATTCACTTCTCTGCTATACACAAATTGCATCTCTTGTTTACGTTAGAGTATGGCAGTGCTTTCAGAACAATGTCCCGTTTGATTTCATATTTAAAATTATTAAAATTATTTGATAATTACTGTTTAATTAAGAACTTTTTTAATTTACAACTATGAATTAGCAAAGAGCAAATCATAAGCTTTCGGGCAATGCAAGCATTTCTGAATTCTGTTACTGCGAAGCAGTCCAAAATGGCATTTGAAAAAATGAATAACTTCAAATGCGATTATCTTGGGATGAACTTTTGTCCAAGTTTGAGGTTTTTGTCACTTCGTGAGCAAAGCGACGACTTAACTGTAAACGGCAGGACTGGGCCGAGGCACAATTAATGGGACAATCCAACACCAAATGCTAGACTCGGGACATGATCGTCGAACGTCCCGATGTTGTCTATTGGGTGAGAGTTCACTGACATGTCGGCATGGCAACGGCCTGTTGTCCAACTTGGCCTAATTATGCAAGCCCCCAACTATTCGCTGCCACTACGAGGAACAACTCTCACTGCTATTTACTGGGCAATTGTCATTTCAGCATACGCCTTGGGGAAACAATAAACACCGTGGCCAATACCCCCCGCTTATCTCTGGGGCTTTCTGGCCTTTGCCCAATGACCCAAATCCTATGCACTGCTTCATGTTTCACGTTCGCCGTTGTGTCATCCGACGTGGTACATGCTTAGTAGTTCCTATCTGTCCTTCCCAATAATCATATGAAATCCGGACTTGTATGAATTCTGGTCTCCCACTTTTATGTGGGATCTAACTCTCACCACTGTACTAACTATCTTCCCCGTCCAAACCATATTCACATTTTTCCTGACAACCTCATGGCGCCGTTGTTGAGGCGTCATCAGTGGCCAGACACTCTTCAATTTAAGTGTTCTTGTACCATCTTCTTCTTGTACCTTCAAAATGTGCTCCCAAACGTTTGCTCATTGGTATCTAGCACACGTTTGCTGCGTGGCGTGCTCCCTCGAGCTACAAAGCACATGCATGCCTGAAGCCAATATTACGGCAACCCAATTCAAAGCACAAGCAAACCTGAAGCAAATTACGACAAACAAATCCACTGTCTTTATGGCAGTTTTGCTTCATCTGAGTATAATGTTATGGACCTTGCATTCGTTAATTCTATATATAACTCAACCTCGTCCTTAACTTTGCCATGCTCTTTTCATACAATTTTTTAATACTCTTTATCGTTGATTGAGCATAACTCTATTATGCCTCCTATAATGGTATCCCTGCAGTGTGTGCCGAAACATACGGCTCTACTCTTGGGATTTAGACCCGTAGTAGGTCTGCCCTACAAGACAAGCGCCCATATGGCCTAATAACAAGCCCCACAATCCGCCTTATAAATTAACGTAAGCTCTACGTTATTCTGAGCTGTAAAATCCTTGACTTTCGACAAGACTCTGACCAGGATCAGTAACATCCTAATCAAAACTTCACGCCAAATGCTCTCCACCAAAAGGAGCGTAGGCCTGTGAACATGTTGCTTAATTGGAGTGTGCGCTAATTCTAGGACAATTGGGACCTAAAAACAAAAATACTGAATCTACTCGGCCGAGCTTCAGGTATTACGCAGTGGTAAAGAAATCTGCTCACCCGGTATGCACAAACCGCCGACTTGTGGCTTTACTCCGGCTGTCAACGCCTTGGTACGGTCGCCGCCGATACCGGTGGAACGACGAGAAAGCCGCTTGTCTCGGTGTCTGTGCTCGGCCGGGGGCGGAGAGCACACTGCTGGCGACTAAAAAGGGAAAAACTCGATGTCGTGAAGGGCCTTATAGGCCTATGTCCGAGTCACTCTTTGAACCACTCCGTGGATTGGCCCGCCCGTCCGGCCGACAAGTTTCTGTCGGTGTTGCCAGCCCCGGCTCGATCGTCTAGCCCCTTTACAATAAGGGAATAACAGTGTGAGGAGCCGGTCTTCACTGCGTGATAATGACCGGGTGTGAGGGTGACCGCTGTTAAAGCTATAGTCCATCATTTGCAGCCATCCGAAAAGTAACTGGCGTAATTACTGTTGAAAAAACAAACTTGGTCGAAAGATAGTAAGGGAACTAAACTCCCTGTGAAATTATTCTTTCTGGGAAGCTGTCATTTTGAAGAAATCAACGAAAGAAGGCATTTCCAACGGTGATTCTTAAGAAGCACTGTAGGAAAATTTAAATTAGTAGTTCGTTTTGTTATTCGGCGCAGCGCGCGCAAGCATTGGAACGACGCACACGCGCGCGCGGTTGTTGTAATTCGTCGTATCAGTGCGCGACGCCGCGTATAGCTGCAATTCAAAACAATTCAAAACATGATTCAGTAACTTTTGATTTGAAATTGAGATCCTAGAATGCTGCTTTTCTCGGAATGTACAGCTGAAGCTTAGCTGAAAATTCATCAGGTTAGTTGCTCAGTATCCTTCATTAGATTTTGAACACTTTTGTTGTTTCAAACGAACAAAATGCACTAATTACAAATGATGGACTATTGCTTTAATGGACCTCGACTTCGTCTCGGTTCATTAACAGCGGTCACCCCCACACCCGGTCATTATCACGCATTCATAAATACCTCGGACAGTTTAGCCATAGTTTAGACTTATTTTGTGTTCATGTTCATGGGCCATGTTTTAGCTTAACAGCTATAACGACGTAAACTCAACAGAAACTGCTGCCGTAGCGAAACAAATTACAACAATGTTTTCATATCTTTACCTAATGGAGGAAGCTGAAATCTCGTGTACACATTCCTTGTGTCCGGAATAACAAAGATGCTTGGTTTAGGAAAGGTAAATATGTCGGTGGGTGAAGTGTTCAAAGAAAATAAATCGTAGATCTACGCTTTCGTCGTAAACATCCTCTGTATATATACTGCACTGCTGTACGATGTCGTTTCAAAACTTCCTTACGCACACGCACGCACGCATCCCTAGCAACTGTGTTGCGTACGCGCGCGTCAGTCACGCGATGGGGGTTTAGCGCATGTGCAGTGCTCAATTGTTAAAAGCTACCGCAGGACTGTTACTATATTTTGACCAATCATTGGCTTGCATGGGGCTGAACGGGGCTGGATCAATGCTGGTTCAGGGGCCATTTATTCGCTTGATCTTTGAAGCCGGTCCATTATCACCGTTAATGACCGGCCACGTGATCGAGTCTCGACCAACCAGAAACCATCAACTCTCCAAGGTATTTATCAATATGGTTTCCAGACCGGGATCCTCATGATAAAATTTCTCGGATCGTCGCCTCGGCCAAAGCGTTTCGGTACTTCTGGGACTCCACAACCGCCAAGTGGGGCGGTCGGCTCGGCGAAATGGGGCGATCTGCATTTTTATCGTACCACGTCAAGTCCGGCAAAGTCTCGTTCCATGGTATTGTAGACTTGAAATCAAGTCTGTAATGAGTGGTTTTAATCGCGTCCGCCGCGCGCGACTGCCAAGCTCTGTGCCGGGGGTACGACATACCGCATGCTGTCCTAGTAGCGGGGACGGTTCGTACATTTTCGACCCCATGCGTGTGCGATCCCATGCGTGTACTGCATTACAGACTTGAATAACTCGTTGTCAGTTTGTGCACAGGCAATGAGACTTGCTACCAAAATTGGACGGAGCAGTCTGATTGGTTAAGAATCAAGAAAATATGAATATTCAACAGGCATCTCTTAGCCGATGCGTTTTGGCTTGCACGACGCGACGACACGCACACACGTACACTGTACATGTACACACAACGCCTGATTATCGCGGCGTCTTCACAAAATATTCTCAATCGCTTCGGATTTCCTATCGCCCAACGTTAAAATGGAGGAGTTGGAAGCTGGCACCAAAAAGTATAGAGGTTCCTTTGACCATGGGTTGCGAAAACTGGGGATTACCAGTGCTCTGAAACCCCAACAAACTGAGGCAATCACAAGTTTTCTTGACGGCAACGACACCTTCGTGAATCTACCCACCGGGTACGGGAAATCCCTGATATACCACATGGGCCAAAAGGAGCTTACGTTTACAGTCGGTGCGCACTTCATTTTTTGAAGGGGATTTACAATTATTTGTAACAGTTTCAATTTCCATAATTACACTAAATGTTACTCCTTTTTATTCAAAGACAATTGCAAAAGTACTAATAATATCTACAATGTTATACTCTTTTTTACCGTAATTTTAAAACTAGGACTGCCAAATCAAATGGAAACTTCAAATGATCGTGTAATAATTACCCCTATATTTATAATGGATGTTTCTTCGTAAGCCAGATGGGCTACCATTGGCCCGCGCTATGGAAATACATGCATATGCATTGCAGTGGCTGCATATATGAATATTCGCTTGAAAACGTGTTAGTCAAGTCGTTAGACACGGACTGACCATGCCGCGCGGTGTACGTGTATGTACATGTACATGTACATCGTACATGTACTGTACATGTACATGACTTATGCCTGACTGGTTCAGGCGCGGTTCTAGAACCAATATTTTGGGGGGGGGGGGCTAGCACGGTGGATCCAGAATTTTTTCAGGGAGGCGTGCTGAAATGTTGACCGGTTATTTTTTCCAGACACTTAGGCCTCCGAAAATCAATGCACCCTTGTCACGGCTATTTCTTCTTTAGGGGGAGACCGTTCGCATGTACATCACAATCCTTTTTGCTAATGGCTTTTTTTTTTATGGAATTTATTTTGGGGGGGCTAGACACAATTTTTGGGGGGCTACAGCCCCCTAGCCCCCGTAGAACCGCGCCTGGACTGGTTGTCTCTCACGTTGCGTGAACGGCGGTAGCATGGCCGGCCGGTATGCGGATTCTGGCGCTGATGACGGACATAAACCACTATAGTCGACTTGCCATCAAGTCTAATGGTATTGCTGCTTTCATTCCCAAACGGCTAAAGAGCAGCAGTGTAAGTCAAATGTCTAAACTAAATTTCTGAAGCTAAAAAGCAGCAGCATAAGTCAATCTGCTGAACACTAAATTCCTCAAAAACACAGCGTGAACAAGAACCCCAACAATCCTTGACTGTATCAAGCGAAAACCAAACCGAAACTGAGCGGCCTTTGTGCCTTACTCTGGCATTGCTCGGGCTCTGGGGACTTGAGCAATGAACTCTTGATCGCTTGACAATCGACATAGACCCAGAGGGGCTCTGTGTTATGGTCATCATTCTCTTACATCTGTGTCTCTGAGTTAACTCGAATTTCCTTGTTTCTGTATGCCGTATGTGAGTGATCCTTTGCTATTAATATAATAAAGCATCAGTGATCCCAGAGGACCAAGATCAGACCGGTATTTCCTTCTGATGATTGTGAAAAATCTGACAGCGTTTTGAGATCGTCTTGTGCTGCTTTGGACATCTATCGCGTGGACCCAAGTCGGTAAGGAACAATAAGATTGCGTCACTGGCATTCCTCAGGACAATTGACAACAATGGGTGTCATGCGTTGGATCTTTTTGACATGGCTAGCACTGATCGTTCTGAAACCACTTCTTCCACCCCAGCATGATGTCAGATATGTCATTTCCCCTTGCTCTGTATCACTCAAACTGCCCTTTGATCATAAGGGCTACTGCAAGGCTCGTATCCTGTATTACAAGAACTCATCAGCAACATTTTCAATTCCCCTACTCGTATGTGGTGATGTCAACCCCAACTTTTGCCCACGTTCTGATCCAGTGCCACAACACAATTTATCATGTCTCCTTGCCAATTCCCGTAGCATTCGCAATAAGGGTCCCGAGCTGCAAACATAACTACATTCTACACAAGCTGCCGATATTCTCTGCCTCACTGAAACCTGGTTAACTCCTCACGACAACGACTCCATTCTTGGTTTTCCAGATGATTACGTAATATACCGCAGGGACCGTTGTCAGGGACGCCGCGGAGGCGGTATCCTTACAGCGGTTCGTTCATCTTTGACACCAATCAGATTATGTACTTTCGCCCATCACATTGAACTTGAACTCATGTGGCTATCTCTCAAATTGCAATCTGAGAGTTGGCTACTCGGTCTTGTGTATCGTCCACCATCTTCAAGTGCTGCCTATTGGCCCAAACTTAGAGAGGCGATGGAATCCATTCACGTCGATAACTACGATGGGTGCCTCTTTGTTGGGGACTTCAACGTGGACTTCAACCATCAAAGACCGGCTTCAGCTCATCGATCTCACCTTCTGGAAATATATGCCGATTTTAACCTTGAGCAGCTTGTAAGGTCGGTCACGAGACCATCTAACCACCACTCTGATCCGATGGAAGGTTCGATTATTGACCTTGTCTTCTCGGATCGCCCTGACCGCTACTCATCAGTTACCACAGTACCGAACCCTCTCCAGTCAGATCGTCTCGGTATTCACATCAGATTTCGCTCCTTTACAACTCCACCAAGACCAGCTTCACTCCGATCTTTTCTACAGACCCGTCGTGGCGACTTTGACCACTTACGCCAACTAATTCACCTGGTTCCGTGGTCGGCGTTCATTGACGCCGACAATATCACCCAGTAAGCCGACAACGTAGTGGATCTGTTGGATGCTGCTATTCAGGACTCCATCCCCAGAGTGACCAAACGGAGATCCCGCTGCTCACCCTGGATCACACCAGAACTGAAACACATCATCAACAGAAAGCACCAACTTTTCAACAGAGCAAAGAGAACTGGCTTGTTGAATGATTGGAACTCGTATAAGGTTATTCGTAACAATGTTAAGAAGCTTACCCACAAATCTTACTGGCAATATGTTAATGATCTATTTTCCTCTTCCCCCTTCCTTTATTTGTGGTATATGTCAAACTTACTCAATCTCATGAAATAGCCACTGCATTCAATGATTACTTCTTCTCCGTTTGTAAGCCACCAGGCCCCATTCCTCATGAACCCCCTGCTTGCTCTCTCCCAATCCCAAGCTTATCCGATGTTTCTGTTCTCCCGAGTCAAGTCGCATCCATGCTTCATAAGCTCCCCTCCAACAAGTCGCCAGGGCCTGATGGCTGCCTTTCCAGTATTCTCAATAAGATTGCATTGGAAATTTCTAATCCCTTGAGTCTTCTGTTTAATGCTTCACTGAGCACCGGTCACCTTCCTGATATTTGGCGCTTGGCTAAACGTAACTCCTGTGTATAAAAAAAGGCGATAAAACCGCCTTGACAAATTACCGGCCAGTTGCACTTACATCCATTCTTTGCAAAGTCCTTGAAAGAATAATTTCATCTGCCATTTCTGACCATGTCAACTTGTATTGTTTATTGAATCCCAACCAACATGGATTTGTCAAGCACAGGAGTTGCGTGACCCAATTAAGTAATATCCTCGTCAACCCTGGATGAACGTCGCCCTCCGAGAATTGACGCTGTGTTCCTGGACATGTCAAAAGCATTTGACACAATGCCACACCACACATTGTTGGAAAAGCTTGCAACCGAATACAATGTACAGGGTCTATTGTGGCATTGGGGTAAATCCTTTCTGACTGGTCGGAGGCAGCGGGTTCTCTTTCAGGGCGCCGTCTCTCCATGGGCTGATGTAACATCAGGTGTGCCTCAGGGTAGTGTCATGGGGCCGCTTCTTTTCAATTTATTTATAAACAATGTGTCCAACTCCTTCTCATCTAGCTGTATTATGTTTGCCGATGACGTTCTCATGTACCGTGTTATTCGATCTACCTCTAACGAGCATATCCTTCAACAGGATTTACATCAATTAAACGAGTGGTGTAACTTACATTCTATGAAATTCAATACCAGTAAAACCCAAGTCATGCATATCACTAGGAATCGAAATATCCAACCCCCGATCTACATCTTAGGAGACGCTCTACTTGCTACTACATCCTCCTTCCAATATCTTGGCATTGTTATTGATTCTAGACTTACCTGGAAATCTCATGTTAACACCATTGTTTCCAAAGCTAACCGTCTTTTAGGCTTTATCCGGACAGTAGCACGTGGAGCCTCTCCATCTGCCATCTTTTGCTTGTACCGGTCCCTTGTCCTTCCTATTTTGGAATATGGCTTACCTACCTGGGACCCCTATACCACCGCTGATCAACAAAAGCTTGAACGAGTTCAACGCACAGCTGCCCGTATTGTTCTAGGTCAGCGGAGGGGGGAAATGCCATATAAGGAAAGACTCCATCAGCTCAATTGGTCCATGCTCACTTCCAGAACAAATTTCATTCTGTGTTCATTTGTATTCAAGGTATTGTACGGTCTAGTACACTGTGAATCCGTCCATGAGAACCTTCATATTAATCCACGTCATCCTAACATCCTCACATTTCGTCACCTTCCTGCTCGTACTGATGCTTTATTCCATTCACCAAACCGTCGCTTTCCTAGACTCTGGAATCACTTACCTATTTCAATCCGGGATTCTGCAGTGCTTAATTCACTAAACTTATTTCTAGCCAGTCTCAAGACACACTTCCATGACCAGCTCACATTATAGCGCAATTTACTTAATCTTAAGTTTAATCTTCGGGCTTCCCTTTATTGTGTTATTTCCCTGCCATTTGTAATCTCGTTCTTGCGTATTTGTTTGCCTTTTTTGTCCTGTCCATTTGTAATTATGTGCGGGTCCGCATGCTTCCGAGCAACAGTGATTAGATTCGCTTTTGCGGTCCCTGACCCACATAATCGTTTTCTTCGTGATTTTTGTGTGTCTTACTGGTTATTGTTCAACTCCCAATTGGGAAGCCCACTCCAGCTGTCATTTAAAGTGCATGCCCTCTACTTCATGATTTTTTAATAATTTAAATTTTAATTTAAATTTAAATTACATGTTTATACGTTTCTTTTGTTGTGCGTTTCAACCACTTTTGTGTAATTTTTGTTTGGTTTTGTATGACTGTTTGTAATTCTTTGTTGAGGTCGAATAAATAATAATAATAATAATAAAAAGACCAGACTTCTAAGGCCCAGCGCTCAAGTTACGTCGCCCTTAGTCCTAGACACTTCACATGTGCCCGTGTTGTGACCTCTCACAAAAGGGCTTGCGCTCAAGAGCGCAAACCGTGTTACAAGAAAACCTTTCAGGTTAAGCTTTTTGATACATTTTCAACATATTCAAGATATCATGTTGGCATTTTTTGTTACAATCTAGTCTGTGCTTCAAGTAAAAAAGTCTGCTGTTGTTCATAAAAAAATAATAATATCCAGTTTGCCTCTAACATCAAAACTAGCGTGTTTCTTTCCCTGCCATTGATAATTTGTTTTGTTCACGGAGTCTCAGCTAGTTTACTGTGATTCAGAGCAACCACAGACTGAGTTTGAATTCCCTAAAGATTCCATCGAATGTCATGGGTCAAAATAATCGATTTTGCTTAAATGACGCAAGATGATGTTGGAAACACCTTTTGACTCCGTCTTTTGGATCAATTGCTCAAGCGGCATATATAAGATTATGGGAGGGGGATACGGCCACACACAATCGTGAATTATTAACATCATTAATCAAAAAACGGTAAAGATTTGTCACAAAACGTATAGACTCTAAGATTTACTGAGGTTCAACGCAACAACAGACTAAGTCAAAATCCCCCAAACATTCAACCAAATTTTGTTGGGTCAGAATAATCGCGAATGCCTATTTGACTTAATATGATGCAAAAGCAAACAAACTCCATTTTAAACTTATCTTATTTAGTTTACCGGTAAAAGGGAACCTCTCATACCAAGCCAAAAATAAAATATTGTCCAACAATTTGGTTCAGTTTAAGTGTTTTTATGTTACAACTAGCTAGAGATCTCAGCCTACCTGTTTAAAACTTTTCATCTGCGGTGTAAAAAATGCACCAGCTTATTTTTCTCTTACCGTCAAATGCCGGTACCATAAAGCAATATACTGTAATGACCTAATTTCACTTTCAACTAGTTTACATACTTTTTTAAAGTCACAAATCACACAACATGCAAGCGGAAGGAAAATAAACCATACTTTTAGAAAGGAAACAAGTTCCCATGCCAAACCAAAAAGCGGGTTTAGTTGAATTTCTTTCCAAAATAAGATTTCCTGGTGTAACCCTTTTTTTTTTTAAAGCAATCCTTACTTCCGGGAATCTTTCTGTTGTCGTTAAAAATTAAATTCATTACATGGTGGTGTTTTAATTTGCACTTAAATGAAGTCTATATAGATTCAACCACTTAACGCAATCATGGTAATTTAGCCTAAAACAAAAAAGGAAAGGAGGAACTATTATGTTCACGTTTCAACATTTCCATTTCCTTCTGCAAGACAGCAAAAACTCTACCGTGTTCCATTTTGCTTTTAATTGAATGAGCGGTTTTTTTTCCTTTGAAGTCATAGGTCAAATATTTTGTTCACAAATATGCCGAGGTAGATACAATGTGAATGTCTGATTTGTATTTGTTCAAAAGTCATGTCCAATAACATTTTCCCGGCTTTGTTGTTCTTTATACACACGATTGTATTACAATACTTTCAATTAATGTTTACATTTTGTTTGTTTCCCTTACATGGTACGTTTTGGATAACAAAGATATTGGTAAGTGTACAATTCGTACAATTTGTGTAACACTTTTTTTAAAGCAATCCTCACTTCCGGGAATCTTTCTGTTTTCGTTAAAATGTTTATTCATTACATGGTAATGCAATCATGGTAATTTAGCCTATAACAAAAAAGGAAAGAAGGGAATATGATGTTCACATGTTTCAACAGTTCCATTTCCTTCTCTAAGACAGCAAAACTCTACTGTTGTTCCATTCAAAATTTGTCTAGCTTGCTTTTAATTTAGTGAACTTTTTTTCCTTTGCAGTCATTAGTCATTTGTTTTGTTCACGAAGAAGCTGAGGCAAATACAATGTACTTGACGTCTGATTTGTATTCGTTCCAAAGTCATATCCAATAACATTTTCCCGGCATTACTGTTCTTTAGACACCCAATAGTATTACAATACTGTTTTAAATAATGTTTTAATTTTGTTTTATTCCCTTACCTGGTACGTTTCGGATGACAAAGGGTTCTGTAAGTATACATTTCGTTTCTTTGGTTACGTTGATGTTATTAAGTATGGCTCCCTGTTTGCTATTTATCAATAGCATTGAGGCCTATATGATTTCAGAGGGCAGCAGATTGTCTGTATTGAATGACATGATCAGTACTTGTCACGGGCCAGTGAATGATATCTGAATGATGTTGGACACACATTATGACTTATGACGTTTTTTGCAACATTCCTCAAGCGGCTATGTGGGATCATTGGGGGGGAGGGAAGAGCTATATGTATATGGCCACATGCAATGGTCTGTTATTTGAGTAATTAAATCAGTATTTGAGTAAAGCCACCCCCCCCCCCCAACACACACACAATTGATGCCACTTATTTTATTTAACCAAACAGTTCTGGTGAAAAAAGAACCAACGTTTCATCAACATTCCAAAACTGGTCGTGTTTTATTATTTACTTACAGAAAAAAACTTACAGGCTAATATTAACTTGTTACAATCATTCGGAATTTAAAACCACCCAAAAAAGGAAGAAAGGACGAAATACTAAAGATTCAATGTTGGAAGGATTTAAGGATCCATTTTTCTCCAAGTACAAAGTGTGCTGTTGTTCATTTCAAAATTATATCCAGTTGCTTTTAACGTAACGATTCGGAAATTGACAGGGAAAACCTATAATATCCAATTTGCTTTTAACGTAACAACTAGGATTTTTCTTTTCCCGCCATTGATAATTTGTTTTGTTCACTGAGGTTCAGCTAATTTTATGAGCTTCAAAGCAGCAACAGACTGAGTTTAAATCCCCCAAACATTTAAACGAATGTCGTTGGGTCAAAATAATCGAGATTGCCTGGTGACTTCATCATGACACAAGACCAAACTCCGGAAAGAGGAAACTTTCAAAGAAAAAAAAACAATTTCAAAATATTGGTTCACTTGAATTTTCGTTGATGTTGCAAATGTCTAGAAATCTCAGCCGACCCATTGGAGAGGCTTCATCTTCTGTGAAAAAAACTCACTATCTAAAGGAATTTACAAGTGGCTTTTTTAACCTTCGATTTTTTTTGCAACATGGCCACCTTCATATGATAGTGCTGTCAAAGGTCACATATCAAGGTCAAAGGTCATCTAAGTGAAGTTGTAAAATAGGCTGAAAATGTAAAATGTTTCTCATTTGGAAAAAAAATGAAGTCCAATTTGAACCGAACTTGAGTCATAGATGCAACATGGCAACCTTCATATGAAAATGATGAAGAATAAGTGTACCCAATATACCCACAGAGAACACAAATGCAGATAGACTTGGGTCCAAACATATTCTTTCATGTTTACCCATCCTATCAAAATGGTAAAAAGTGCACAAAGTCACGATGGGACCATTTTGAGAGAGCACTGTCCGAAAATATGATAAAAATAACAGTTTTTTGGAGCTGGAAGGCAAAAGGACCGGCACTGCAACTTCAGAGAACCATTTCTGGATGTTCCAAGGTATAATACAACAGAAAATACTATTAAGAAAAATCAGAAAATTTCGCGATTCAATGGCCTTATCCCAGGGACTAAGAGGATCTGGTAAGATATACGATTTTATTTCTTTGCTCACATTGGGTTTCTTACGTTTGGTTCCCTGTTCGCTTTTTATCAATATCATTGATGCATATTTGTCACCGACCGCGAACTGACACCCTCTGCATCACATGTGTACAAAAAATGTGTAAAATTCAAATTTTCTTTTTTTACACATAATATCATCGGTTTGTATCATGAAGATTAACATGACGAGGTTAAAATTGCTAAGATCATCTAAAATAAGGAAATTTTACTACTAAATTTTCAAGACATTGGTCAATTCTGGTATTTTTTGTTACCACGAAGTGACCCTGCACAGGGTGTCATTTCGTGAAAACGAAAATTGACGTGTTTTTGGAGAGCGCGCGCACGCATGCGCAGTGTGTGCGCGCACTCTCCCAAAACGTGTCAATTTTGGTTTTCACGAACTGACACTCACTAACGCTATTGCATGGGTGCACTCTCCGAAAGCACATACATTTTCGTTTTCACGAACTGACACCCATCTTAATCATTTAATTGCTAATTAACTAAGCAGATATTTACAATATTATACAGTTTATAATGAGTAGTGTATGCATTTTCACGTTAAGTGATACTAAAACTTCTTAGATAGATGGATTATTTTACTGAGTAAATTCGTGTCAAACCCTTAAAAGCGTTTTTCTCCGATTCGTATTTCTGCAACGCTGACCACCGGGTGTCAGTTCGTGGTGTCGGTGACGGATTTCAGAGGGCATCAGGTTTTCTTTGTGTTGAATGACATGATCAGTTCTTGTCACGGGCCAGTGAATGATATCTTATGGATGTAGGATACACCTTTTGGCTCCATTTTTGGAAGAATTGCTCAAGCGGCAATATGGAATCATAGGGGGTGGGCTCCGGCCACAAACTATTGAATTTATTTGAGTTACTAAATCACACAAGGGGTAAAGACACTTTTCCCTCAAAGTTCACAAAGAAAGTCATGTAGATACGTAATAGATATGTAATGAACATCTCATTTTCATTCGTTCCAAAGTCAAATCCAATAACATTTTCCTGACATTACTGTTCTTTAGAGACACAATTGTATTACGAAACTGTTTCAATTAATGTTGATTTTGTTTGATTCCCTTACATGGTACGTTTCGGATGACAAAGTCCGCGGTAAGTGTACAATTTGATTTCTTTGGTAACTTTGATGTTAAGTTTGTTTCCTGGCTTCTCTATCAATAGCATTGAGGCCTATATTATTTCAGAGGGCAGCAGATTGTCTGTATTGAATGACACGATCAGTACTTGTCACGGGCCAGTGAATGATAGCAACATTCCTCAAACGGCTATGTGGGATCATGAGGGGGGGGGGGGAGAGCTATATGTATATGGCCACAAGCAATGGTCTGTTATTTCAGTAATTAAATCAGTATTTGAGTAAAGCCACCCCCCCCCCCCAACACACACACACAATTGATGCCACTTATTTTATTTAACCAAACAGTTCTGGTGAAAAAAGAACCAACGTTTCATCAACATTCCAAAACTGGTCGTGTTTTATTATTTACTTACAGAAAAAAACTTACAGGCTAATATTAACTTGGTACAATCATTTGGAATTTAAAACCACCCAAAAAAAGGAAGAAAGGACGAAATACTAAAGATTCAATGTTGGAAGGATTTAAGGATCCATTTTTCTCCAAGTACAAAGTGTGCTGTTGTTCATTTCAAAATTATATCCAGTTGCTTTTAACGTAACGATTCGGAAATTGACAGGGAAAACCTATAATATCCAATTTGCTTTTAACGTAACAACTAGGATTTTTCTTTTCCCGCCATTGATAATTTGTTTTGTTCACTGAGGTTCAGCTAATTTTATGAGCTTCAAAGCAGCAACAGACTGAGTTTAAATCCCCCAAACATTTAAACGAATGTCGTTGGGTCAAAATAATCGAGATTGCCTGGTGACTTCATCATGACACAAGACCAAACTCCGGAAAGAGGAAACTTTCATAGAAAAAAAAACAATTTCAAAATATTGGTTCACTTGAATTTTCGTTGATGTTGCAAATGTCTAGAAATCTCAGCCGACCCATTGGAGAGGCTTATCTTCTGTGAAAAAAACTCACTATCTAAAGGAATTTACAAGTGGCTTTTTTAACCTTCGATTTTTTTGCAACATGGCCACCTTCACATGATAGTGCTGTCAAAGGTCACATATCAAGGTCAAAGGTCATCTAAGTGAAGTTGTAAAATAGGCTGAAAATGTAAAATGTTTCTCATTTGAAAAAAAAATGAAGTCCAATTTGAACCGAACTTGAGTCATAGATGCAACATGGCAACCTTCATATGAAAATGATGAAGAATAAGTGTACCCAAAATACCCACAGAGAACACAAATGCAGATAGACTTGGGTCCAAACATATTCTTTCATGTTTACCCATCCTATCAAAATGGTAAAAAGTGCACAAAGTCACGATGGGACCATTTTGAGAGAGCACTGTCCGAAAATATGATAAAAATAACAGTTTTTTGGAGCTGGAAGGCAAAATGACCGGCACTGCAACTTCAGAGAACCATTTCCGGATGTTCCAAGGTATAATACAACAGAAAATACTATTAAGAAAAATCAGAAAATTTCGCGATTCAATGGCCTTATCCCAGGGACTAAGAGGATCTGGTAAGATATACGATTTTATTTCTTTGCTCACATTGGGTTTCTTACGTTTGGTTCCCTGTTCGCTTTTTATCAATATCATTGATGCATATTTGTCACCGACCGCAAACTGACACCCTCTGCATCACATGTGTACAAAAAAATGTGTGAAATTCAAATTTTCTTTTTTTACACATAATATCATCGGTTTGTATCATGAAGATTAACATGACGAGGTTAAAATTGCTAAGATCATCCAAAATATGCAAATTTTACTACTAAATTTTCAAGACATTGGTCAATTCTGGTATTTTTTGTTACCACGAAGTGACCCTGCACAGGGTGTCATTTCGTGAAAACGAAAATTGACGTGTTTTTGGAGAGCGCGCGCACGCATGCGCAGTGTGTGCGCGCACTCTCCCAAAACGCGTCAATTTTGGTTTTCACGAACTGACACTCACTAACGCTATTGCATGGGTGCACTCTCCGAAAGCACATACATTTTCGTTTTCACGAACTGACACCCATCTTAATCATTTAATTGCTAATTAACTAAGCAGATCTTTACAATATTATACAGTTTATAATGAGTAGTGTATGCATTTTCACGTTAAGTGATACTAAAACCTCTTAGATAGATGGATTATTTTACTGAGTAAATTCGTGTCCAACCTTTAAAAGCGTTTTTCTCCGATTCGTATTTCTGCAACGCTGACCACCGGGTGTCAGTTCGTGGTGTCGGTGACGGATTTCAGAGGGCATCAGGTTTTCTTTGTGTTGAATGACATGATCAGTTCTCGTCACGGGCCAGTGAATGATATCTTATGGATGTAGGATACACCTTTTGGCTCCATTTTTGGAAGAATTGCTCAAGCGGCAATATGGAATCATAGGGGGTGGGCTCCGGCCACAAACTATTGAATTTATTTGAGTTACTAAATCACACAAGGTGTAAAGACACTTTTCCCCCAAAGTTCACAAAGAAAGTCATGTAGATACGTAATAGATATGTAATGAACGTCTCATTTTCATTCGTTCCAAAGTCAAATCCAATAACATTTTCCTGACATTACTGTTCTTTAGAGACACAATTGTATTACGAAACTGTTTCAATTAATGTTGATTTTGTTTGATTCCCTTACATGGTACGTTTCGGATGACAAAGTCCGCGGTAAGTGTACAATTTGATTTCTTTGGTAACTTTGATGTTAAGTTTGTTTCCTGGCTTCTCTATCAATAGCATTGAGGCCTATATTATTTCAGAGGGCAGCAGATTGTCTGTATTGAATGACACGATCAGTACTTGTCACGGGCCAGTGAATGATAGCTGAAGGATGTTGGATACACCTTTTGACTTAATGACGTTTTTTGCAACATTCCTCAAGCGGTTATGTGGGATCATTTGGTGAGTGGGGGGAGGGGCAAGAACTATATGTATATGGCCACAATCAATGGTCCGTTATTTGAGTAATTAAATCAGTATTGGAGTGAATAATAATATCCAGTCGCTTTTAACGTAACAATTCGGAAATTGGCAGGGAAAACTTATAGTACCCAGTTTGCTTTTAGCGTAACAACTAGTGTTTTTCGTTTTCCTCATTGATCATTTGTTTGGCTCACGGAGGCTCAGCTAGTTTTATGATATTCAAAGCAGCCACAGACTGAGTTTAATTCCACCAAACATTTAATTAAACGAATGTCGTTGGGTCAAAATAATCGAGATATTTGACTTTATATGATGCAAGATTAAAGGGAATATACAACATTTGCAAGATTAAAGGGAATATACAACATTTGCAAACATCGAAAAATAAAACTACCAAGTTTTTGCGAAATACCTTAATAGGATGTTGGTAAATGACAGTCTAAAGCATCTTGTAAAATTATGGCACCTGGTATACTGTCATTTTCAAGAAAAGTGGTATTTTTGTATCAATTTCCAACCCTGATCGGCCGATCAGCGTTGGAAACAACTGGCTTTTTTTTCAAATACTGGCCCCAATTGACCATTGCACTTGTTTGCAATCGATTACAAACCTATGAATGGGTACGAGCCAGCTAGACTGGTTCCCTGACCTTACAATTCCCCAATGTATGTAAACTGCTCTGTTTCTTCTTATATGGAGTCAGGGAGCCAGACTACAGGAAAATGTTGGTTTTCTTGTTTTTTTATAGCATTTTCGAACCCAAAACCTCCAAAAAGTCTGTGTAACTTTATTTGCTTTATATTTCCAACCCCCCCAATTCCATCCATTTCTGAAAATTACAGCAAAAGCAAATGATGTATATTCCCTTTAAATTCCAAGTTCAGCTGATGTTATTCACTTCCCCGGAAAAGGGAACCTCTCATACCCAACCGAAAAAAAAAAAAAAAATTGGATTCAGTTGATTTTTTTTTGATGTTGCAATCATAAATCTAGAGATCTCAGCCAGCCCGTTGAAAAGGTTTCATTATCTTTGTTAGAAAGTAGCATCACTATGTAAAGGATACAACTAGGTTTTGTTAAACATTCGAATACCAAAAGGCATACTGCACTATCTCCCCTTGGCCTAATTCAACTTTCAACAAATCACACAATATGCTAACGAGGGGAAGGGAAACCGTATCTTTAAAAAAAAAGAAACATTTTACCCTTTCTAACCAAAAAAAGATGTTTAAAAACAGAGCGGATTCATTTAAATTTCTTTCAAAAATAAAGATCTCCTTGGTGTAACACTTTTTTCATAGCCAATCCTTGCTTCCGGTGATCTTTCTGTTTCCGTTAAACAGGGGTGTGAGTGACCTCTGACAAAAATAGCTGAAAACAGCCGAAAAAGGTGGGGAAAAAAGCTGAACTTTGGAAATCTCCTATACTTTGGCACACAGCAAGTGAGGGAAAATAGCTGAAATCCAAAACAAACAAAAAAGCTGAAATCAGCTATAAAGCTGAGATTTCACAGCCCTAGTTAAACAAATTAATTAAATAAATGATGGTGTTTTACTTTGCAATTGATTTAAGACTTTACAGATCCAACCACTATAGATACAATCTGTTCAATTCAAAATAATGACCAGCTTGCTTTTACAGTCATTGATCATTTATTTTGTTCATGAAGAAGCTGAGGTAGATACAAGGTAATTAACGTATGATTTTCATTCAGCTTCTCTCTGCCTGGAAATATTAGTTCACTAAACTTTAGTTCACTTGACCTTGTCGTGTAGAACAATTATTAAACACATCAACTTGTAACCGAAACATATCCATGCTGCACCAAAACACAACATATTTACAGGACAAAAATGTTTTTAGTTGAATTTCCTTCGGTACCGAGAGATCCTTCGGTGATGTACATCCTCAGTTTGTCATTGAATCGACATAAACGTCTTCATTTATTCACAACGACTTTTGTGCAACACAATTTTGTGCTTATTGTTTTAGCTAACAACGGTACAATTGTTTAGAGTGTACCAAATGTAAAGCTTTACTGAGATACAAAGCAACCACACGCGGAGTACGGTCCGGGCAACATTCTAACAAATGTCGTCGGGTCAGAATTATCGAGACTATTTAGATGTGTTCTGTTTACACATGATCCTGTTAAGGAATGTTCTGTCTAGACATCTCAGTCGGCCCGTTTAAGAGGTTTCATCTTCAATGCAAAAACTCATTACGTAAATAATACAACTCGCTTTGTTTTAACCAGTGATGTAGTGCCTTGATGCTGGGCCTTGGCCTTAAGGCTGCCTTAAGGCTGGATTTTAGGGCCTTGGCATTGGCCTCGAGGCTTGAGGGCCAAAGCCTTGACTTGGCCTTGGCCTTTAGGGTTCAGGGCCTTGCAATTTTGAGTCAAGGCTCTTCAAGGCTTATAGATTTTTGCATTTTCCAGATAAATCTTTTAGAAATTTTGCTGTTACCATTTAATCGTATTTCCATTGAGGAGGGAAGCACCCTATAGATTTGTGTGTTGGGCACACTTCCACTTTTGTAGCATCACATTTTGTTACCATTGTAGTAGATTTGCTGCAAAAATATTCCGTACAACGGTACACTTGTGGGGCTAATGAGATGATCACTTTAATTGCATATAACTATGGAATAGATCTGATTGGTTGTATATGTCTCCCTGATAAGTGCTAAAGATTTGCATGTATCTGTTTGAGATAATGCTGATATTTCTGACCATGTTGGGCCAGCAAATCAAAATTTCCCAAATCAGTTTCTTGGATCCCCCTGTTGGTACACTTGGGAGAATTGTGTGTCAATATAGAAGCAAATCATTATTTTGTTTAGTTGAACCATATTGAAGACCTGAACTTATACTTTAATAGATACAGTGCAGTCATAAAACGGTGTCGGCCTATGCGATCATGTTGATTGCAATTAAAGAAAATGTTGTTTTTCGTAACAAGCAATTAGTGATGATAAGGGCGGATCCAGGGGGGCCAAAAGGGGCCATGCCCCCCCCCCCCCAAAAAAAAGAACTTCACCTTTTTTTTATGTGATAAAAGGCAGGCGTAATAAAGGCAGGCAATGAGTACACCACCATCTTTTCCTCAAAAAATATCGGTTAAAATGGTCAGAAATTGCCTCAATCGCACCACAGATCATCTTGAATCCAAATTTTTTTTCGGGGCCCTTAAGCGGGCCCCGAAGCCCAAGCCGTAATTTATTGACCCACTTTTTTTTGGGGGGGGGACCAAACTTTCTTTGCCCCCCCCCCCTAAATTGTGTTCTGGATTCGCCCTTGCGTGATGATGTGTCACTCATGTGACTATAATTAGTCCTATATCAGTGGTCATTTCATAAAACAGGGCCTTGGCCTTGGCCTTGAGGGTTAAGCCTTGGCCTTTGCCTCAAGGCTTGAGGGTCAAAGCCTTGGCCTTGGTCTTGTCCTTGAGGGTCAAAGCCTTGGCCTTGGCCTTGGCCTTGAGGTTCAAAGCCTTTGCTCAAACACTGGTTTTAACAGTCGAGTACCAACAAGCTTTAGGCCGAATAAATGTTTCTCGTCCGGGTTTCTGAAAAAAAAGGAGGAAGCGGGGCTTTTTATTTTTTATTTGTTTCAAGATGACTGCCATTTAAAATGTCCTGCAACTGTTGGTGTCTCCACTGTTCAAAGACACTTTAAAAATTAGAGATAAGTTGGAAAAGAGAACTGAACATATTTACAGGGTCATTTAGACTTGTATTGGTCTACAATTTATTTGCCGATGAATTTGTGGACTTTTTCTGTGATTTTTTACTGCATTTTTCAAAAATAAAAAATAATTAAAAAATCCAGGCGGCCTCCAAAAAGAAGCTGGCGGAGACGAGAAACATGTTGTTGTTTTTTATTTCGCCTTATACTGCATATCTCTTTAACCTTATTCCACTTCTTACTACTTTGCATTTCTTTTCATGTCACAAATCAAACGTTTTGCAAGCGTGTGGAAAAGGAAACCATAACTTTAGAAACGGAAACAATTCGCCTACTAAACCAAATATCAGATATTTACAAACAGAGCGGGTTCAGTTGAACTTTGTTAAATTAATTCATTAATTCATTAAAAAATGATTCATTACATATCGATGTTTTACTTTTAACTTAAAAAAAGACTTTACAGATTCAACTCCAACAAAACTATCGGTAAAGAATTGTAACAAATGTAGGGCCTACAGACTCTAAGATTAACTCAGATTCAATGCAACCACAGACTGAGTGAAAGCCAAAACTGTCAAACGAATGCCAATATGATCGAGAATGTCTTGATATTTCTGTTTTCGTTCGGTTATAAAGTTTTCTGTCTATTTTGTTCATTCTTTAAGACAATTAGAACGTCTGCTGTTGTTCGTTCATAACAATACGATGTAGTAGTATTTCAGGAAGCTTCTCTCTAAATTCCGAAGAGTGAAAATTCACTCCCACAGTCGGAAACTAGGGACTAGATGTTTTAGAGTGAAATTTCTTCAATCGTCAAGATCGAGTTTTCACTCGAGCTTGGACTAACGTGGTTCTTTTTTTTTTAGACTATTTCGATCGAAAACGCGATTAATTTTCATTATAAAACATATTGTCCCTAATTTCACTCTTTGGAATTTAGAGAGTTGTCTCTGCCTGGAAATATTGGTTTACTATCAAACTTGTATACTGTTCAATTGCATTTGAGGGCTGCGAGATTTCTTTTCACTTGATGTCTTTAAGGTGTACACGCCACTTTAACTAGTGTTAATTTAGTTTACCGAAAAAAACCTCTCATACCGAGCCAGCCATTAAATATTTGCAGCAAAATTGGTCCGGTTGAATTTCTTTTGATGCTACAACTATCGCGAGATTTGAATAGACTCTTTCGTTTCAGTCCAGTTAAAATGATCAAATCGTATGACATTTTGTTTCATATTTCTTGACTTAAGGCACACAATTTTATAATTGAATAATTTCTCAATTAATGTTATTCTCATATCTCTTTTATTTCCTTACTGCTGTCACATTTGATCTGTAATTTTCTTATTTTGATGTGTAATTTTCTCATTTTACCAGTAAGTTTGTACATGTTGTTCCTTTAACTGAATAAAGTTCCTTTAAGAACCAGTCTGTGTCTATTTATTTCCCCAATACCTTGATTGGCTAATAGTTTAGGCCTAATGAATATTTAATCAGGTCTTGCTCTCACATACTTTTCTTTTTCTCAGTTGAGTGAATGTACCTTATAAGGACCGATATGTGGTGTATGGTGATTGTATGAGTGTTGCTGGAATGTGCCTTTTGTTGAGTGCCATGGTTAGTGGAGCTTGGAATTTTTGTCAGTTTTTCTTGGGGTGCGGCCTAGTCAGTTGAGACCAGAGACCGATAGCAGAAGAGTCAACATTTTGCAGGACTCTTGAGCAGAATTTTGCTTTGCCAAATATCCAGTGTGTCATTGCCTAAAAAGTGCTGAATATTTAAACAGCCTTGTGTGACAAGCAGATTTTCTGATTTATTCGAGTGAAGAAACTCCTAACCGTAAGTTTACACACATTTGGTTTTATTATTCGTCACTATTTTCAAGTTGATTTATCTTTTATGTGATTGTATTAAATCTCAAAATCGTTCATCAAGACAGTGTAAAATTAAGGTACTTTGCGTAAACATGAAGATAAAATAATTCTGGTTTTCTTTAGGACTAAAAATTTAAGGTTTCAATTTAGTGAATCGGATTTTGGTATAAAAGTAATTCTTTAGATGGCACGTAATTCCGGGGTTTGAAGTTGAGCTACTTTTACACCATCTCTGTTGTGCCGAGAGCTACCTGTACTTCCCCTACCGCACTGGTTAGAAGTGACGTACCACCTGTATCTGATCTGTTGGACGGGAATCAGAGTGTGGCACTGCACATATAAACTGGGATCACCAAGCTTAGCATCGCCAACTTCATCATCTTCCCTTATAAACTGTGACGTCCCCGGAACGTTTAGGACTGATAACATATCAAGTGTCGGGAACAATTTTGTAAATATTAAGATTTCCTGATCTAGAGGTGCGGAGATATTGAAAATACTTGTAGAAAAGTAAAACTTGCTAAAAACAGGAGAAGGTTTATGGCATATATAACTGAAGTTGAAGGTTTTCAGAAGATTTAGTTTCGAGGTTGACGATAGCAGATTGAGGTTAACATTAATATTGATTAAGGCCGGTTGGCATTGAAGATTTCAGTGGATTGTAAAAAGGTTAAATTAAAATGTTGATGTGAAAAAGGTTTGCCTGAATTGAAAACCGATTCAAAATTTTGGCTTGAAATTTGAGGTGAAATCTGGAAGCGAAAACAGAAATGTAATTCACATAGATATTGGAGTTGAAGTTTATTGGATTTTGAGATTATTATTGAGGTGAATTTGGAAAATCTTGAAGTCAGTATAAGTCTGGAGACTGTATTTTGGTAGTGATTTTGAAAACAGAAAGTGTTCTGGAAGTTTAAGTGAGTTTCGAAAGTTTGAGAAGTATAGATCTTGAAACTCGAGTGAAATTTGAAATTTAAGGTTATTGATCACATTTCGAGAAAATTTCGTTTTTGAAGATTGGTTATTGATCAATGGTTTGAGACCTGAAGTTTGCAGATTGAGAATTAGTGCAAATTGATTGATATTTGAAATTCTCTTAGTTGAATTCGGAAGTGATTTGTTTTTGAGAGTATCATTTCATCGAAGTGTTGAGAAATACCAAATTTACAACAGTTTGCAGACTGAGAATTTATTGGAAATCTGTACCTGATTTTAATAAGTCAAGTTATAGAAATTGTTTTGGACTTGTGAATTTATAATTTTGTGAAATTTGGGGATTTTGTGTAAATAAATTTGCTTGTATATTGTATATAGAATATTGAGAAGTGTCTAGTTGGTTTTCATTCATTTCATGGGAGTGTATGGCATATTTCCTAAATTCTATTTGTCCGATGGAGTCACCAAAAGTGACTGTGTGACAAATTTATGGGTGCATGTCCGGGAAATGAAAAGGAAAATGCCAGGTACACGAACTTATGGAATAGATGGAAGATAAACGGACTACTGTGTATTACAGTGATAGGGATCTGCTTGTTAGTAGCTGCGTTTCTGTGCTTTCCGATTGCGACAAAAACTGACATGGATATTGCAACCCTGATTGATGTGTGACAACTGTTCCGGGACAAAAACTCGCAAAGACCAGTAAATGTGTACGATTCGCCTTCCCTGAGTTCCTAACTTTGCTTCGCTGTTTCGCCATATCTGGTGGTTTTACTTTCACTATTGTATTATCAACACTAACAGCATTTACATAATTCTCGAAATCAGCAGTATTTCTCTATCTAGTAATGACGCAGTCTGGTAAACAATTGCAAATATTTTGAAGAGCCTCTCAGTGATTTATTGTAGGATGTCCTCTTGACCTTTTCGACAATTATTAAACGTATTAAAACGAATGTCTATATTCACTGTCAATCGTCTTTGAACATGCAGACGATACATTTCGATGCTGCACCAAAACACAACATATGTAGAGAAAAAGTGTGTTTAGTTGAATTTCTTTCGGTAACAAAAACATCCTTCGGTTTGGTACATCTTCAGTTTAATTACTGCATCGGCATAAATATCGTCATTTGTTCACAACAACTTGGTGAAAATTAACGATTTTCCTTTCCCACTCAAATTTATTTATTTTTCTATCAACTGTAACATGTTGTTTAGAGTGTACCAAATATCTTTAAAGTTTTACTGAGATTCAAAGCAACCACAGACGAAGTACACAGTCCAGGCAACATTCTAACGAATGTCGCCGGGTCAAAATCACCGAGACTGTTTTGATACTTTCTGTTTACACATTACCTCTGTTTCTTAACTTTTCTGTCAAAGAGAATAGCCCTGTTTACATTTCTTACATTTCTGACATCAAATTAAGACTAGCAAATATATTGGCTGAAGGAGTTAAGAATGCACAATTCAGGATTATCTGTGCGGCTCTTTTCAGACATTTATTAAGAATATTGTCGCGTGATGTGTAATTTTCTCCCCATACAGAACTACAATATTAAAGATGACATAAGTAAGCTAACAAAAAGAGAGAGCAGACTGCCTTGGGGAACATAGTCGCGGGTTCTACTTCGCATACCTAATTTAGAGGAAACTGTTTTCTTCACGTATTCAATGTGTGGCCCCAACTTAAAGTGTCGTCTTTTAACAAAGACTTTACAGATTCAACCCACAAAATGTAACAAACGGTAAAGAATTGTAACAAATGTAGGACCTACAGACTCTAAGATTACTGAAATTCAATGAACCACAGACTGAATGAAAGCCCCAAAACAGTCCAACGAATGCCAAAATGATCAATTTTGTCTGGATTTTTTTCTGTTTTTGTTCGGTTATGGAGTTTTCTATCTAAATGTTTCATTCTAATTAAGGCAATTAAAACGTCTGCTGTTGTTCTTTCACATTAACTCTCTTAAGGAATTTTCTGTCAAAAGAATAGCCTGTTCAGATCGAATTACATTTTCCCGACATTGCTGTTATTTAGACACACGATTGTATAACAGTACTTTCAATTAATGTTTAAATTTTGTTTCATTCCCTTTACATGGTACGTTTCGGATGACAAAGCCAATGGTAAGAGTACAATTCGCTTTCTTTGGTTACTTTGGTGTTCTTAAGTTTGGTTCCCGGTTTCGCTATTTATCAATAACATTGATGCAAAGGCCTATATGGTTTCAGAGGGCAGCAGATTTTTTGTATTGAATGACACGATCATTATTTGTCACGGGCCAGTGAACGATATCTGAAGGATGTCGGATACACCTTTTGACTACGTCTTCTGGAATAATTGCTCAAGCAACTCATGGGAGGGGGGGGTATAGTCACAAATTTCGCCAGTTATTTAAAGGGATTGTTCAACATTTGCTTCTGCTGCAGTTTAAATAAATGAATTAATTTTGAGGAAAAGTATGTTATAGCAAATTTTGTTCAACTGACTTTTTTCACGTTTTGGGCTTGTAGATGCTGGAATAAACATAGAAAACCCATCATGTTCTTGTAGTCTGGTTCACTGACCCAGAGCACTTTGTAGACTTTGGGGAATTGCTAGGTCAAAAAATCAGTCGAGCAGGCTTGTACCCCTTCACAGATGTGCAATCAATTGCAAAGAAAAGGCGGAATAGCTAAATATGTAAAACTATGAAAAAAATACAGTTTTGCTTGAAAATGGCAGCACATCACGAGCCACATTATTTTACAGGATGCTTTAGACTGTCATTCCCTAACAATTCAGTAAGGTATTTCGTGATAATTTGATAATTTTGTTATTTGATGTATGCAAATGTTGTATGTTCCCTTTAAGTATTTAAATCCGAAGTGGAGTAAAGACACCTTTTTTTTCCAATCGACGGAACCCGTTGCCTTTCCCGGTTTATTATTCATACAGTTCTAAGAAAGACCGAGAACAAACGGTAGAGATTTGTCACAAATAGACTAAAACATTTACTAAGATTTAATGCAACCATAGACTGAGTGTAAAAGTTCAACATTCCACAAATGGGGGTATTTATTTTTTAACTTACAAGAAAACCTTTTAGGTTAAGCTTTTTGATTCATTTTTTTTAACCCAAAAAGAAAAGAAAAAGGGAGGAATAGAGGAAATTTTCAGGATACCATGTTGGCATTTTTTGTTACAATTTAGTCTGTGCTTCAAGTAAAAAGGTCTGCTTTTGTTCATAAAAAATAATATCCAGTTTGCCTTTTTTAAACATCAAAACTAGCGTGTTTCTTTTCCTGCCACTGATAATTTGTTTTGTTCACGGAGTCTCAGCTCGTTTTACTGTGATTCAGAGCAACCACAGACTGAGTTTGAATCCCCTTAACATTCCATTAAATGTCGTTGGGTCAAAATAATCGATTTTGCTTAAATGACGCAAGATGATGTTGGAAACACCTTTTGACTCCGTCTTTTGGATCAATTGCTCAAGCGGCATATATAAGATTATGGGAGGGGGATACGGCCACACACAATCGTAAATTATTAACATCATTAATCATACACTTCTGCTTAAGAAAAAACGGTAAAGATTTGTTACAAAACGTATAGACTATAAGATTTACTGAGGTTCAACGCAACAACAGACTGAATCGAAATCCCCCAAACATTCAACCAAAACTCTACTTTAAAGTTATGTTACTTAGTTTATCGGAAAAAAGAACCTCTCATACCTTGCCAAAAGTGTAATAATGTCCAAAAATCGGGTTCAGTACGATTTATGTTGATGTTGCAACTGTCTAGAGATCTAAGCCGACCCGTTTAAGAGGCTTCACCTCCGGTAAAAAAATATCTAACTAAGTAAAGGATACAACTCATTTTTTTTTTACTTATCAGCTTGCAAAAACCAAAAACATTACATAGCATATCTCCTTGACCTAATTTCACTTTCAACAAATTTACATATGTTTTGAAGTTACAAATCACACAATATGCAAGTTTGAAGTATAATAATCTATAACTTAAAAATAAGAACAATTTCACCTACTAGTCAGTGGGCTTATGGTCGAAAATTACCCCCCCCCCATATGCAATTTCGGGTGCATTCTTTGAAATTCTCAGGATCACTAGAGGATACCTCAAGAATTTCAAAACCACTTGATGCCATTTTTTCTGACCCTTTTGTGGGCGTGACCATGATTTTAAAAAATGGGGAGCTTCGCGCGTAAAAAATTATTTAAAAAAAAAAATTCTTTCTCACATTTGGACAGTTAACTCAAGTGCTACATCACAAGAAAAAAACAAGTCCACAATTTTGCCTCTTTTGGGGGTGGAGCAACCTTTTAAGAAAATGGGGGCACACGTTGCTAACAGAAAATCAACCTGTAACAGGCAATCTTGAGCTTTTTTGTTTTGTTTTTGTATTTGTTACAATCCCTTATAATTTGGTGTGGAAAACATGTTTACATGTCAACTCATAAATTCTTTGGTTCCCATTTGGGGGGCGTGTCACACTTTTTTCATAAAAAGGGGGCATACGTGTATTCCAAAAGGAAGCTTGTGCGAGCCCTTATTGATTTATGGCACATTTTTTCAAACTCTCAGAAAGACCTATGGACACCTCAACAAGTGAAAAACTGCTCCACCGTACTTATCTCGCCACCCCCCCCCCAATTGGCCATTAAAATGACAGCCTTTTTTAACATATCTTGCATATATTGTACACATACAAATTGACAAATAATCGATTTTGAGAGACATTTATGTATTGATATAAATCTCCATAACTCAAACTTCAAGAGAGTGGGCTCCAATTTGAACTTAGCAGAGTTTGGAGTTAAGCAGGGTTGTATATCACTGTAACAGAAGGGAATAAAGTCCTTGTTTGACTTAACAGGAGGTTTGAGTTATCAACAGTTTGACATTTTGAGATTTCATTGTAGTATATTTTGTCCTGACAACAATGTTGACCTCGTTTTATTACACACAAACTGCAATAGCCTTTTTAACTTTAAATTTATTTATCTTCACTTCATTTATAAAAATGATATTATTAAATGTAGTACCCGGTCATTGGAAATAACGTTTGAAAATGAAAAAGTTCAATATTAGGAGTAAAACTTTTCAAACTTGGGTGATTAAGTAAATCCTTTATAAGTCACTTGTAATTTTACAACATATTTGGCATTTAATATCCATGACCTTATTTAGTAATAGAGAAGTGTGAGACTATATTGTCAATAGTTTCAGGATCCAGATCTGGATGGATTACACAAGATTTGTTTCACTTAGGCCCTAACAGTTTTAAATATGGCATATCACCATAAATGATATGATTGGTGATATACTTCAAGATTGGATATATCAAAAGGATTTGTAGCCACCAAGTAGAGAAACACATCTTAGGCTGAAACTTTGATGAATATATTGGGCCAAAAAAAAAATAGTTCTGCTTCCGATTACATGCCTTTCAAAAAATAGGGTCGGTCGGTCGGAATTTTTTTTTTTGCCAATTTGTTTATGCAGATTGAATGGGGTATTCAATTATATGCGAAGTTTTAGCCTGAACTATTTCCATTGCACTACGAAAGCTATACACGAAATGGCAACGAATAAAACCTAACTATAATTATTGTCAATATATTTACGTTCGATAATTTAAAAAAATAATGGAAAACTCAGGTCGTTCGCACCATGTGCACAACGCTAGTCAAGACGCGGGGAGCTGGCCAAAACTCCGAGGTGTGTGATGCAAGCATGTGTGGCGAGCGGCCCGCCATGGGCCGACAGACCTGTTTTCACGGTCAAAAATTTCGGGAAACACGCGGCATTTATCACTCCAAATACGAGTAGTGCGATCTCAAAATGAACTCTTGAACACAGAAAATACATACACAGACAAGCTAGATCAATTCTGTAAATTAACTTGCAAAAATGTTCTTTCTCCATCGGTGTTTTCTTGGCATTTTTCACGAAGTCGAATCCGACCAGTTGACAGTGGCCTGCACTGCTAGCGCGCTATTGGTTGCATAGCTATGGACTGGTTACCGCATTTTCATCATGTCTTCTAAATTGGCCCCTGCGCGGCGCGGCGGGAACCAGTCGTCGCCACGGGATATATATAGTCACCGCGTACGGACATCGTTTATATCGCGAAGCAAATTTGTAAAGATAACGGAGGTTTCTCTTAAAAAAAAGCGAATGTAATTAAGAAAACAAATAAATACAAGCATTTTTTGATGCAAAAGGGTTGTTGAGAGGTTTTTTGTGAAGACAGAAAAGACAACAAAATTTTATTTTTATTTATTCAATCTTTTTTTTTTTTTTTTTTTTTTTTAAGTTCCGATAAAATTTTTAGGGTCGCAGCCTAAAAATAGGGTCGGTCGGGTAACCGGAAGCAGAACTATTCTTTTTTTTTTGGCCTTGCCAATAGTTTCCGAAAATCCAATCCACATAAAGGCCAAGGCAGAAATCGAACCCTGCGATGAAAGGCGAGGAAAGTAACCAATGAGCCAACCTGACTCCCCAAGCGCCAACCTGGCTCCCCAAAGATTCAAGAAAAGCAAGTGACTAGTTCAAATTATAAAAGTATTTTAATACTACAAATCCTTTACCTTAACATTCCAGCATGGTTTTCCAAAGCGAAAAACTCAAAAGTTAGGCAAACCTCTTGACAGAGGCTTGGGATATCAAGTTTCCCTTCTGATATAACCAATCTTAAACTTAAAGTATGGCACCAATTATATTAATGATACATATATTCAGTGATATGCCATATTTAAAACTGTTACACACACAAAAAAATGTTGTGTAATCCATCCAGATCTGGATTCTGAAACTATTGACAATATAGTCTCACACTTTTCTATTACTAAATAAGGTCATGGATATTAAATGCCAAATATGTTGTCCAATTACAAGTGACTTATGTAGGATTCACTAAATCACCCAAGTTGGGCAAGTTTTGCTCTTAATATTGCAATTTGTAATTTTCAAACTTTAATTCCAATGATCGAGTACCACATTTCAAAATATCATTTTGACAAATGAAGTGAAGATAAATAAATTTAAAGTCAAAAAGGCTATTGCAGTTTGTATGTTATAAAACAAGGTCAGCATTGCTGTCAGGACAAAATAAACTACAGTGAAATCTCAACAAGTCAACCTCTGATAAATCAAACCTCCTGTTAAGTCAAACAAAGACTAATTATTCCCTTCAGTTGTATAACAGTGATGTACATGTACAACCCTGCTTGAATCAAAACTCAGCTTAGCTCACATTTTGAGCCCATACTCTCAAAGTTTGACTTATCGAGATTTCACTGTATATCAAAACATAAATGGCTCATAAAATTGATTATTTGTCCATTTGTACATGTATGTGTACAATATGCCAGATATGTTAACGGCTGCCATTTTAATGGCAAATGGGGGGGGGGAGGGGAGTGGGGTGGAGCAGATTTTCACTTGTTGAGGTGTCCAGAGGTCTTCGTGAGAGTTTGAAAGAATGTGCAATAATCCATATGGGCTCGCACAAGCTTCCTTTTGGAATACACATATGCCCCCTTTTTATTAAAAAAAGTGTGACACGCCCTCCAAATGGGAACCAAAGAATGTATGAGTTGACAGGTAAACGTTTTTACTCGCCAAATTATAATGGATTGAAACAAAACAAAAACAACAAAAAACAAAAAACCTCAAGATTGCATTTTACAGGTTGATTTTCTGTTAGCGACATGTGACCCCCACTTTTTAAAAATGTTGCCCCACCCCCAAAAGAGGCAAAATTGTGGATTTTTTTGTCTTGTGATGTAGCACTTGGGTGAACTGTCCAAATGCCAAAAAGAAAAGTCAATTTTTTTTAATTATAGGTTTTCCCGGCGAATTTCCTAATTTTTCTAATCAGTTTCATTATCAGCCATTCAATTTCGCGTGAGTTTTGCACATGTGGTCAAATTGGGGTTTCTTTTTCATTTTGGGTTCATTCACTTTCATTTTTAGGCAGCCAAGATTTTGCTCTGAATGTTCGTTTTCATTTTCGGGCAGCCTATTTCGTTTTGGTGCATTCACGACTTAACTTGTAGCAGTCTTAAATTAAGTCTTTGCAACTTTTTGACGGTTGATGCATTCAAATTAGCGGACATCTGTGCGCTTAAAACGTACAACCATGCTTTTCGTTTTTTATTCGTTTATGGGCAATCACTTTCATCGTTTGGTCATTTAAATTAGTAACCTTTTTTAATCGATATATATTTTCCTATTTTCCTCCGAGGTTCATTCCCCCCCCCTCCATTTTTTTTTTTTTTGATGGCTGTAACATTTACAATGTTACAAATTAATTAACTGATATGAGGGAAACAAGATGTAACGAAATTATCAACTGAAAGAAACTAAGATAATTTCTTTTTTTACTGTTGATCTTTTCTACTTGTTTAAACGTTTGAGCAAGGGGCATCTTTACGTTGACGATTTCTTGACGTGCAAGGCATCGGGACACGTATGTTTGGCAATGGTTGTACCATCAGGAACACTTCTCTTGCGTTATTTCTTAAATGTTTTCTTGCGTATGTCTGACTAAACGCTTACCGTATTCAAAGGGCCCATGCAAAGTAAGTTTTCAATGCAAACATTAAAAATACATCTTTGTGTCACATTTAACCTTATTTGCAAGTTTAATTTTCCATTTTGAAGAGTGTTTTGGGGCCTTTTTTGTTTTTATGCTAATATAGGTTTCCCCAGCGAATTTCCGAATTTTTCTAATCAGTTTCATTATCAGCCATTCAATTTCGCGCGAGTTTTGCACACGTGGTCCAATTGGGGTTTCTTTTTCAATTGGGGTTCATTCAATTTCATTTTTAGGCAGCCAAGATTTTGCTGTGAATGTTCGTTTTCGTTTTTGGGCAGCCTATTTCGTTTTTGTGCATTCAAAACTTAACTTGTACCAGTCTTAAATTCAGTCTTTGCAACCTTTTGACGGTAGACGCATTCAAATTAGCGAGCATCTGTGCGTTTGTAACGTATAACCGTGCTTTTCGTTTCTTATTCGTTTATGGGCAATCGCTTTCATCGTTTGGTCATTTAAATTAATAAGAATTTTTAATCGATATTTTTTTCTTATTTTTCTCCGAGGTTCATTCCCCCCCCCCACAAAACAATCTTGATGACTGTAAAATTTACAGTGTTAAAAATCAACTGATATTAGGGAAACAAGATGCAAAACGAAATAATGAATTGAAAGGGACTAAGATAATTTCTTTTTCACTGTTGATCTTTTCTACTTGTTGAAACGTTTGATCAAGGGGTTTTTTTTACGTTGACGATTTCTTGACGTGCAAGACATCGGAACACGTAATATGTTTGGAAATGGTTGTGCCGTCGGGAACACTTCTCTTACGCGTTATTTCTTAAATGTTTTCTTGCGTATGTCTGACCGAACACTTATCATATTCATAGGGCCCGTGCAAAGTTTTCAATGCAATACATCTTTGTGTCACATTTAACCTTATTTGCAAGTTTTATTTTCCATTTTGAGGGGCGTTTTTGGTGCCTTCTCCGTTTTTATGCTAATGCAAAGTTTCATATTCATTAGAAAACCTGTGATGGCATTCCGAGCATGATTAATGTTACACGGCTATTTCAGCAAAAAAAGTTGCTAGAATTTTGGATATTTTGCTGTCATAAATTTCTTTTATTTGGTGATTATTTGATGTGTCAGTACATGGCAGTAAGCCAATGACCAACCCTTTCCCACAAATGTTTTCAATTAGCAAATTTTGGATGAATAACTTGAAAGAAAAAACCCTAAACTGAACAGTGTCTTCCTGAAATGACATCACAGTAACAGCGCGCTCATACGTAGTCCGGAAAAGCATGGAAAAAAGTTTAAAGAAGTGCACTTTTGCAGCAAGATTAACCAAAAAATTGTCAAATGTGTAGTTTTCTTACATTTCACAGTAGTAAAGAGTTGCACAATAAGAAGTCCTGAGAAAAATTCATTGCACATACCCTTCAATTAAGAAAGAAAGGCATCTACGGATTGAAGTCATCAAAAATGATTTACGCTAAGGAATACGGACACGTATGAAGTCTTAAAAGATGTTTGACAAAATGTGAAATATGTTTGCCCATTAATGAAAACGAATGCCCGATCAACCCCTTACTAATGGTTTAGACGAAATTGAATGAACAACGCGATACTTTTAAAATGAATGCATCTTTGATAGGGACGAGTGAAGCTAAAAGGCGATAGAATGCTCGGATAGTGAAGTTGAATGATTCTTTTTGATTGTCAAATGCCGATCTGCGTGATCTTTCAATTTCAATCTAAATCGAATGAGCCAGGCGCTAAATTGAATGAAAACTTGGTGAAATTGGCCGGGAAAACCTATACAAAGTTTCATAATCATTAAAAACCCTATGATGGCATTCTGGGCATGATTAATGTTACATGGCTATTTCAGCACAAAAAGTTGCTAGAATTTTGGATATTTTGCTGTCAGAACTTTTTTTAATTTTTGATGATTCTATGATGTGTCAGTACATGGCAGTAGGCCTAAGCCAATGAGCAACCCTTTCCCACAAATGTTTTCAGTTAGCAATTTTGGATGAATAATTTGAAAGAAAAACCCCTAATCTGAACAGTGTCTTCCTGAAATGACATCACAGTAACAACGCGCTCATACGTAGTCCGGAAAAGCATGGACACTTTTAAATGTTTAAAGAAGTGCACTTTTGCAATAAGATTTAACAACAAAATGTTGTCAAATGTGTAGTTTCCTTACATTTCACAGTAGTAAAGAGTTGCACTACAAAATCCTGAGAAAAATTTATTGCACATACCTTTAATTAAGAAAGAAAGGTATCTACGGATTGAAGACATCCAATATGATTTTAATACGCTAAGGAATACGGACACGTATATGAAGTCTTAAAAGACGTTTGACAAAATGTGAAATATGTTTCCCCATTAATGAAAACGAATGCCCGATCAACCCCTTACTACTGGTTTAGACGAAATTGAATGAACAACGCGATACTTTTAATATGAATGCATCTTTGATAGGGACGAGTGAAGCTTAAAGGCGATAGAATGCTCGGATAGTGAAATTGAATGATTCCTTTTTATTGTCGAATGCCCATCTGCGTGGTCTTTCAATTTCAATCTAAATCGAATGAGCCAGGCGTTAAATTGAATGGAAACTTAGCGAAAGTGGCCGGGAAAACCTATATTTTTTTGCGCGCGATGCCCCCCACTTTTTAAAATTATGGCCACGCCCACAAAAGGGTCAGAAAAAAATGGCATCAAGTGGTTTTGAACTTCTTGAGGTATCCTCTAGTGATCCTGAGAGTTTCAAAGAATGTACCCGAAATTGCATATGAGCCACTTCAAGCCCACTGACTATACCAAAGCCCCCCAAACAGAAAAAAATATTTACAAACAGTTTAGTTGTTTTTCTTAGTTGATCGTATTCATAATAATTCCAAAAGTGGCTTGTAGAATGAAAATATGTACATAACCTATGGAAAAAGTGAAAGAGGAAAAACATATCAAATATTTTTTTTTTATATTATGATCATTTTTGTTTTGTTCACGAAGAATCTCAGGCAGATGTTATTAACATCTGATTTCTATTCGCTCCAAAGTCAAATCCAAATACATTAAATTACATTTAAATTTTGTTTCATTCCCTTACATGGTACGTTTCGAATGACACAGAAATGGGTAAGTGTAAATTCCCTTTCTTTGGTTACTTTGGTGATCTTAAGTTTGGTTCCCTGTTCTCTATTTATCAGTAGCATTGATGCATACATGATGTCAGAGGGCAGCAGATTGTCTGTATTGAATGACATGATCAGTACTGTCACGGGCCAGAGAATGATATCTCAAGGACATGTGATACACCTTTTGACTCCGTCTTCTGGAAATATTGCTCATGCGACTATGTGGAATCATCGGGGGGGGGGCAGCCACAAAAATCGCCATTTATTTAAGTAATTAAATCAGAAGTGGAGTAAAGATATTTTTTGTCCAATCGACGCAACCCATTGCCTTTCCCGGTTGATTATTCATACAGTTCCAGTTAAAAGAAAGACCGAGAACAAACATTTCTTACATAGAAACAGAAAATTTACCGTAAGGGAACAAAAGATCAGATCGAATTACATTTTCCCTACCTTGCTGTTATTTAGACACACGATTGACTAACAATACTTTCAATTAATGATTACGTTTTGTTTCATTCCCTTTACATGGTACGTCTCGGATGACAAAGCCGCCGGTAAGTGTACAATTCGCTTTCTCTGCCTACTTAGGTGTTCTTAAGTTCACTCTAAAAATTAATTCGTCATTGAGGCCTCTTTGTTTGTCAAAATGAATAACTTTGTTTAGTAATTGCTGAATGACTAATTATCTGTTATGGAAGACTAATGTGCCGTCAGTGATGACTAAAATAAGTTGTCATTTTGACTAATGTACATTAGTTACGTGTATAAGAAAGTCATTGACTAACCTATATTAGCCATCAGTGGTGGTTTTGACAAATGACGCGCAGTCAATGTCTCTGAAGAAAGATCGAATACTTGTCAAAATTAGTCATATATTCCTTTTGACTAATGAAGTTTGTTATTTTCCCGCCGTTGATGTGTTTAAAAAAAGCGGGACTCATCGATGATGCTTTGTTAGGCGTACGTGTATACGGATATGTTACACTCAGTTTGTCAGGCAGCCATTAAACGGACATCTTCCTTCCTCCATTTCAACCATGACGAAGGTAGGAAAGCTATGATTTCGTATGAAGTTGTTAATTGACATGAGTTATGAAATGAGAGTACGGTTGTGAGGGAAGTGGGTTGAATCAGTAAGAATAAGCTGTAGCCTATAGATACCGAGTGAGACTCTAACACAATTTTATGCTTGTACTTAGGCACATCTTTATGCTGCAAAACCGTATGCGGTAGGCCTAATAGATACGTATCAGCCATGTCGTTGTGTAATTTCTTTGCAACACACTAGTGAGTTTGTTGTGCCAAACAATACATATACCAATTCCTAAGATAGGAGGGGAACTATTGCATGATTAAGAACATTCCACGATTTTGTTGATTTTGAAATATGGACATTAAATTTTGAGTAAAAAAAAACGAGGAGAAAAACAAATAATATGCAACAAATAAAGAAAGATTTTCTCTGTGTGTTTCTTTTGCAGGTGTGAGCATGATCATGCAGTGGTAGATGCAAGGAGCTAAACACTGGCTCTGTGATCCAATTGCACAACGAGTGAGATACAAGTCGGCTGTGACCCCATTGTGACCCGGAGATGTACACATTATGGTGTACCATTAAAGACACTAGAACGGACACAAAAAAGTGCTAATTCAGTGGATATTGTCTGGACTAAAGTGTGATTAGTCAGAAATTCAGTTACAAATCGTGCAAGTCGCTTGACTACAGATTAGTCGTATCAAGCAGGTTTCTATTCTTGTCATATGACTATATTTTCTAGTCCGAGTCTGACTCTTGACTAATCTATAGTCATTAGTCATCAATACTCTGTGACTAATTTAGGTAAGTCGTACGAGACATATCACTGGACAATTTTTTTTTAGTCAAAATGACAAATTAATTTTTAGAGTGTTTGGTTCCCGGTTTCGCTATTCATCAATAACATTGATGCATAGGCCTATATGGTTTCAGAGGGCAGCAGATTTTCTGTATTGAATGACACGATCATTATTTGTCACGGGCCAGTAAACTATATCTGAAGGATGTCGGATACACCTTTTTACTACGTCTTCTGGAATAATTGCTCAAGCGACTATGTAGAATCATGGGGGGGTATAGTCACAAAAATCGCCAGTTATGCAAAGGGAATGTACAACATTTGCTTATGCTGCAGTTTTCATAAACAAATGAATTTTGAGGATAAGTATGTTATAGCCAATTTCGTTCAACTGACTTTTTCACACTTTGGGCTTGTAGATGCTAGAAATAAAACATAAAAAACCAATCATGTTCTTGTAGTCTGGTTCACTGACCCAGAGCACTTTGTAGACTTTGGGGAATTGTTAGGTCAAAGAATCAGTCTAGCAGGCTTGTAGGCCTACCCCTTCACAGATGTGTAATCAATTGCAAAGAAAACGCGGAATAGCTAAATATGAAAAACTAGGAGTACTTTTTGAAAAAAAATACAGTTTTGCTTGAAAATGTCAGCACATCAGGAGCCAGAATTTTACAGCATGCTTTAGACATCGAAACTAGCGTGTTTCTTTTACTGCCATTGATATAATTTGTTTTGTTCACGGAGTCTCAGCTCGCTTTGCTGTGATTCAGAGCAACCACACTGAGTTTGAATCCCCTAAACATTCCATCGAACGTCGTTGGGTCAAAATAATTGATTTTGCTTAAATGACGCAAGACCAAACTCCACTATAAAGTTATTTCAATTAGTGTACCGAAAGAAAAAAAACCTCTCTTACCGAGCCAAAAATGTAATAATTTCCAAAAATCGGGTTCAGTACGATTTTTGTTGATGTTGCAACTGTCTAGATATCTAAGCCGACCCGTTTAAGAGGTTTCATCTTCGGTAAAAATATATTTAGCTAAGAAAAGGATACAACTCACTTTTGTTCAGCTTCGAAAACCAAAAACATTATATAGCATATCTTATCTCCTTGATTTATTCCACTTGCAACAAATGTACATATGTTTTGAAGTCACAAATCACACAATATGCAAGTTTGAAGGAAAATAATTTATAACTTTAGAAAAAGAACAATTTCACCTACCAAAGCAAAATAATAAAAAATAAAAAGGTTATTTACTAACAGTTAAGTTGTTTTCCTTAGACCACAAAAAAAGTCTCCGGTTTCTGGGATGCGCCCGCGTCGCCGTAGCCATGCGCGTCGGCAAAATGAAAAAAAAAGTTTTTTTTTCAATGAAAGATGATGCCTCAAAACCGCCAATCTCACTGGTTTAACTGGAATCCTGCTGCTGCACTATTTTAACGTGTTTTTAGATGGGGTTACGATCGAGTATAAGCTTTATGTGACCTCTCTGGACTCAAATATATTTGCACTAAGTTTAGTGGGGCACCATTTGCAGTCATCAGCACACATTTGAAGCAAAAACAATCAGGTAAAAAAAAAAAAACCGCGTCGCCGAACCACTTTTTGGGCAAGCTCCATACCAGAAACCGGAGACTTTTTTTTGGCCTTTATCGTATTTATAATAATTCCAAAAGTGGCTTGTAGAATGAAAACATGTACATAACCTATGAAAAAAATGAAAGAGGAAAAACATATCAAATAATCATTTTTTGTTTGTTTACGAAGAATCTGAGGCAGATACAATGTAATTAACGTCTGATTTCTATTCGTTCGAAAGTCAGACCAATTACATTAAATAATATTTTTTTTTGTTCCCTTACATGGTACGTTTCGGATGACAAAGAAATGGGTAAGTGTACAATTTGCTTTCTTTGGTTACTTTGGTGTTCTTAAGTTTGGTTCCCGGTTTCTCTATTTATCAATAACATTGATGCATATATGGTTTCAGAGGGCAGCAGATTTTCTGTATTGAATGACATAATCAGTTCTTGTCATGGGCCAGTGAATGATATCTGAAGGATGTCGGATACACCTTTTGACTCCGTTTTCTGGAACAATTGCTCAAGCGACTATGTGGAATCATCGGGGGGGGGGGGGACAGCCACAAAAATCGCCAGTTATTTAAGTAATTAAATCAGAAGTGGAGTAAAGACAACTTTTTTTGTCCAATCGACGCAACCCATTGCCTTTCCCGGTTTATTATTCATACCGGTTAATAAAAGAAAGACCGAGAACAAAGATTAAGGATTTGTCACAAATAGACTAAAACATTTACTGAGATTAAACGCAAACATAGACTGAGTGTGAAAGTTCAACATTCTAAAACTGGGGGTGTTTTATTTTTAACTTGCAAGAAAACCTTTCAGTTTCAACTTTTTGATATAATTTTGTTTTTGGAATTTACCCCCCCCCCAAAAAAAAGGGAGAAATAGAGGAAATATTCAAGATATCATGTTGGTATTTTTTGTTACTATCTAGTCTGTGCTTCAAGTAAAAAGTCTGCTGTTGTTCATTAAAAAAATAATAATATCCAGTTTTCCTTTAACATCAAAACTAGCGTGTTTCTTTTCCTGCCATTGATAATTTGTTTTGTTCACGGAGTCTCAGCTAGTTTTACTGTGATTCAGAGCAACCACAGACTGAGTTTGAATCCTCCAAACTTGTTTAATTAATGTTTTAATTGTGTGTTATTCTTTAACAGGTCACATCTTTGAAGATGAGGCTTGCGGTAAGTGTACAATTCACTTTCTTTGCATACTTTGGTGTTCTTAACTTTCTTTGCATAGTCTCTTGTATTTCGTGTAATAACCCGAATGCTGTTCGGTATTATGGCTTTATATGTCGGTTTCGCTATTTATCAATAGCATTAATGCATATATGATTTCAGAGGGCAGCAGATTTTCTGTATTGAATGACATGATCAGTACTTGTCACGGGCCAGTGAATGATATCTGAAGGATGTCGGATACACCTTTTGACTCCCTCTTCTGGAACAATTGCTCAAACGACTTTGTGGAATCATCGGGGGGGGGGGGGCAGCCACAAAACTCGCCAGTTATTTAAGTCTGTAATTAAATCAAAAGTGGAGTGAAGACACCCTTTTTTGTCCAAATCAACGCAACCCATTGGCGTTCCCGGTGTAGTACAGTTTTGGTTAAAAGAACATTGATAATTTGTTTTGCTCACGGAGGCTCAGCTAAATCAAATTAGGTTTTGCCCTTCACCGACGTTTTTTTTTAAACACTGTATACACTGTAAAATTCTGCGCGGTAACCAATCGTCGCGGTAACCAAAATTCCATCTTATAATAGTTTATGCGGTACCCGCTGCTGTGTACATCAGATTCGAACTGGCCAAACGCTCCCGTTAGCTCGCTGGTCGAGTGGTAAGACATCTGCACCAGAAAGCAGGAGGTCGCGGGTTCGAGTCCCAACCGAGTGACTTTTTTTCCATCTTTCACTCGGGAGGTAACGTAATGAGTATACAGTGTTTAAAAAACGTCGGCGAAGGGCAAAACCTAATTTGATTTATATCACCCCGACGCAAAATTCCATCTTATAATGACAAATGAATGTCATTGTGTTAATAACACACTTAAAGGGTCGGGGCGGAATCCGCTCCCCCCTCGACTTTTCTGCGATACCCTTGCCAAAAAAAAAAAAATCCCGCCCAGAGCTTTCCTGGCTTTTTAGCCTCGAGTCTTGCGCATCTTTTGATGCAAAAAACAGAAATTTCGGAAGATTAGTTACCGCCCAGATTTTTTTTTTTTCAATTTCCCCACATGTATTGTACACAAAGCAGAGTAACCATATGAATAATTAACTAGCCGATAATTTTAAAACCCTTTACCTATAGTCATGAAATTTCTTGGGTTTGTTCATTTAAGTTGTTATATATGCATGCACCAAGTTTAATAATTAGTCGTCACTCAATGGCCGAGATCAAAAAGGGGGGAGGGAGGGGAAACAGCGCGGTGGTCAAAATAATACGGCTTCTTCAGGGTTAAATTAATTAGAGGCTATTGCGGAAAATGTTGAGGGGGGATTCCGCCATTTTAAACTTATGTTGATTAGTGCACAGGTACATTGAACTTTTCAAACCGAACCAAAATGCAATAAAATAAAAAAAATGGGTTTCGTTAATGTTTTGTTGATGTTGCAACTGTCTACAGATCTCAGTCGACCCGTTAAAGAGGTTTTATCTTCAATGCAAAAACTCACCACGTAAAGGATACAACTCGCTTTCTGTTTAACTTTCGAATACCAACAAGCATTATACTGCATGTCTCTTGGACCTAATTTCGTCTTCAACTTGTTTGCATATCTTTTGTAGTCACAAAACAAACATTTTGCAAGCGGATGGAAAAGGAAACCATAACTTTGAAAACGGAAACAATTCACCTAGTGAACCAAAAATGAGATATTTACAAACAGAGCGGGTTCAGTTCAATTTTGTAAATCGTTCTGTTTTCGTTAAATTAATTAATTAATTAATTAAAACATAATTCATTACATACGTTTTGTATAAGTGTTTTAAGCGTCACTTAAATGAAGACTTTACAGATTCAACCACTAGACAGAACAAACAGTAAAGAATTGTAACAAATCACAGATTCTAAGATGAACTGAGATTCAATGCAACCACAATCTGAGTAAAAGTCCCCAAAACAGTCCTTCGCACGCCAATGTGATAAAGATTGTCTTGATATTTCTGTTTTTATTTCTTGAAGATAAATAAAACGTCTGCTGTCGTTCTTTCATAATTATTCGGAAGCTTCTCTCTGTCTGGAAATATCGGTTCACTATAAAACTTGTATACGCTTTAACTGTTTTTAAGGATTGCAAGATTTCTTTTTTATTAGATGTCTTTCAAGTGTACACTCCACTTTAAACTAGTGTTAATTTAGTTTACCGAAAAAAAATCTCATACCGAGCCAATCAAGAAATGCTTCCACAAAGTTGGTTTTGTTGAATTTCTTTGGATGTTATAATTATCGCGAGATTTGAATAGACCCTTTCATTTAAAATGAACAAATCGTATGACATTTTTTCATATTTCTTGACATCAGGCACACAATTTTGTAATAGAATAATTCTCAAATAATGTTATTCTCATGTCTCTTTTTTTCCTTCACTGCGCCTGGACGAAATCTCCCAGGGCTGGGTAAGTGTATACGATTCGCCTTCCCTTGTATAACTTTGGAGTTCCTTAGTTTGCCTCGCTGTTTCGCCATAAATGGTGGATTTTCTGTCACTATAATAATATTAACACTAACAGCATTAACATGATTCCTGATTACTGCAGTATTTTTTCTGTCTAGAAAGGACGCGGTCTGGTAATTGCAAATATTTTGACGAGCTTCTCAGTGATTTATTTTAGGATGTCCTCTTAACCTTGTAGTTAAGAACAATATTTAAACAAATCAACTTGTAACCGACATATATCCATGCAGCACCAAAACAGTCTGGGCAACATTTTAACAAATGTCGTCGGGTCAAAATCATCGAGACTGTTTTGATGGTTTCTGTTTACACATTGATTCTGTTAAGAAATGTTCTGTCTAAGAGATCTCAGCCGACCCGTTTAAGAGGTTTCATCTTCAATGCAAAAACTCACCACGCAAAGGATACAACACGCTTTCGAATACAAACAACTTTCGAATACCAACAAGCATTAAACTGCATATCTGTTGGTCCTAATTCCGTCTTCAACTTGTTTGCATATCTTTTAAAGTCACAAATCAATTATTTTGCAAGCGGATGGAAAAGGAAACCATAACTTTAAAAACAGAAACAATTCATTAGTGAACCAAAAATGATATATTTGCAAACAAAGCGGGTTCGGTTTAATTTTGTGAATCGTTTTGTTTTCGTTAAATTAATTAATTAATTCATTAAAAAATAATAATTAATTACATACCGGTGATTTACGTGTCACTTAAATGAAAACTTTACAGATTCAACCACTACACAGAACAAACGGTAAAGAATGTAACAAATCACAGACTTTAAGATTAACTGAGATTCAATGCAACCACAAACTGTGTGAAAGTCCCCAAAACAGCCCTACGAACGCCAAAGTGATCGAGATTGTCTTGATATTTCTGATTTTAATTCGTCAAGATAAGTAAAACGTCTACTGTTGTTCTTTCAAAATTATAGTACAATGTAGTAGTAAATTCAGGAAGCTTCTCTCTGCCCAGAAATATTGGTTCTCTATAGAAAAATTGTAAACGGTTGAACTGTATTTAAGGAGTGCAAGATTTCTTTTTACTAGATGTCTTTCAAGTGTACACTCCACTTTAAGCGAGTGTTAATTTAGTTTACCCAAAAAACTCTCACATCGAGCCAGCCATGAAATACCTCCAGCAAAGTTGGTCTTGTTGAATTTCTTTTGATGTTACAACTATCGCTAGATTTGAATAGGCCCTTTCGTTTCAGTACAGTTAAAATGTATAACATTTTGTTTCATATTTCTTGACTTTAGGCACACAATTCTATAATAGAATAATTCTCAATTAATGTTATTACCATATCTTTTTTTTTTCTCACTGCTCCCGAACGTAAACTCGCAGAGCTCGGTACGATTCGCCTTCCCTGATTTAACTTTGGAGTTCCTAACTTTGCCTCGCTGTTTCGCCATATCTGGTGAACTTTCTGTGACTATTATAATATCAACACTAACAGCATTAACATGATTTTCGAATGCAGCAGTATTTCTCTATCTAGTAATGACGCTGTCTGGTAAATAATTGCAAATATTTTGAAGAGTCTCTCAGTGATTTATAGGATGTCCTCTTGACCCTTTCGTCAATTATTAAACACATCAAAATGACTGCCTATATTCACTGTCAATCGGCTTTGAACTCGCAGACGATACATTTAGATGGTGCACCAAAACACAACATATTTAAAGGAAAAGTGTTTTGAGTTGAATTTCTTTCGGTAACAAAAACATTCTTCGGTATGGTACATCCTCAGTATAATTACTGAATCGGCACAAATAACGTCATTTGTTCACAACGACTTTGTGCAAAATAACGATTTTTTTTTTCTCATTCAAATGTATTTATTTTTCTATCAACTGTAAAATGTTATTTAGAGTGCACCAAATATCTGTGAAGTTTTACTAAGATTCAAAGCAACCACAGACGGAGTACACAGTCCAGGCAACATTCTAACGAATGTCGTCGGGTCAAAATCATCGAGACTGTTTTGATACTTTCTGTTTGCACATTAACTCTGTTAATAATTTTTTCTGTCAAAGAGAATTGCCCTGTTTACATTCCTTAAATTTCTGACATCCAATGAAGACTAGCAAACATATCGGCTGAAGGAGTTACGAATGCACACTTCAGCATTATCCGTGCGGCTCTCTTCAGACATTTATTAAGAATATCGTCGTGTGATGTGCACCTTCCTCCCCATACAGTACTCCAATAATCGAAAGAGGGCATAACTAAGCTGACAAAAAGAGATTGCAGACTGCTTTTGGGAACATAGTCGCGGGTTCTAATTAGCATACCTAGTTTAGAGGAAACTGTTTTCTTCACGTATTAAACGTGTGGGCCGCAACTTAAGGTGTCATCACTTATACGAAGACTTTACAAATTCAACCCCCAAAATGGAACAAATGGTAAAGAAATGTAACAAATGTAGGGCCTACAGACTCTAAGATTACTGAAATTCAATGCAACCACAGACTGAGTGAAAGCCCCAAAACAGTCCAACGAACGCCGACATGATCGATATTGTCTGGATATTTCTGTTTTTGTTTGGTTGTGGAGCTTTCTGTCTACATGTTTCATTTTAAGGCAATTAAAACGACAATAATACGATGTAGTAGTAATTCAGAAAGCTTCTCTCTAAATTCTGAATAGTAAAAATTCTTTCCATTCGAGTGAGGATTCACTCCCACAGTCGGAAACTAGGGACTAGACGTTTTAGACTGAAATTTCTTCCATCGTAAAGATCGAGTTTTCACTCGAGCTTTGACTAACGTGGCTTTTTTCAGACTATTTCAATCGAAAATGAGAGCGATTTTCACTCTAAACATCTAGTCCCTAATTTCACTCTTTGGAATTAAGAGAGTTGTCTCTGTCTGAAAATATTGGTTAACTATAAAACTTGTATACGGTTCACTATATACTTGTTTACTGTTGAATTGCATTTTAGGGATGCAAGATGTGTTTTGACATGGTGTCATGCCACACCAATCTTCACTTTAAACAAGTGTTAATTTAGTTTACCAAAAAAAAAAAACTCTCACACCGAACCGAACATAAAATGATTCCCCCAAAAAACGGTTTCGATTGCTTTCCTTCGATGTTGCAACTATCTATCTCAGGCGACCATATGCAGAGGTTTCTCTTGGGTAAAAATGCGCACTGTAGCCTAAGTACAGGATACAATCAGCCTTTCTTACCTCCGAATATCAAAAACATTATTTCAAAACTCAGAGACTAAGTTCCACTTTAACTAGTTTATCTATGCAAGCAAAGGGGAAAGAACACGTAATTTTAAACTATCAAACCAAACATTATAAATTTACAAACAGAGCGGGTTCAGTTGAATGTCTTTCCTAAATAAAGGTGTCCTGGTGTAACACTTTTTAAAAGCAATCCTTACTTCCCTGAATCTTTCTGTTGTCGTAAAAAAAAAATTCATTACATGGTGGTGTTTTAATTTAAACTGAAATGAAGACTAAATAGATTGAACCACTAGACACAATCATGGCAATTAAGCCTAAAACAACAAGAAGGAGGAAACATTATGTTTACATGCTTCATTATAGCGCAATTTACTTAATCTTAAGTTTAATATTCGGGTTTCCCTTTATTGTGTTTTTTCCCTGCCATTTGTAATCTTGTTCTTGCGTATTTGTTTGCCTTTTTTGTCCTGTTCATTTGTCATTATGTGCGGGTCCGCATGCTTCCGAGCAACACTGATTAGATTCGCTTTTGCTGTTCCTGACCCACATAATCGTTTTCTTTGTGATTGTTTATGTCTTACTAGTTATTGTTCAACTCCCAACTGGGAAGCCCACTACAGCTGCCATTTAAAGTGTATGCCCTCTACTTCATGATTTTTTTAATAATTTAAATTTTAATTTAAATTTAAATTACATGTTTATACGTTTCTTTTGTTGTGCGTTTCAACCACTTTGTGTAATTTTTGTTTGGTTTTGTATCACTGTTTGTTATTCTTTGTTGAGGTCTAATAAATAATAATAATAATAATAATAATAGTAATAATAATTACTACTATTACTGTAATAGGGCGACAGATTTTGCGAACTCCGTCCACAATAGGGCGATACACCTTATTAAGGACACATTTTCACTGTCGCCCTTTTATGAAAACGACCCTTAGGACAAGGAATTTTGCTGTCGAAAACTATCTAGATCGATTCCTCATGGCCCAACTAGTACAAATACTAAATTTCGTGGGAAAAAAAACATAAGGGAAACTTGGGTTAGGTGACAGTTTAGGTTTGTGCACAAGTGTATGGGAAAGTCACCCTATTGGTGCGAAAAGAGTAATTATTAATTCAACAGTTCCATTTCCTTCTGCAAGACAGCAAAAACTCTACTCTTTAAAAAAAAAGGGCAGCTTATTTTTAAAATTAATTTAAAGGGATTTTGTTTTCCTTTGTAGTCATAGGTCATTTGTTTTGTCCACGAATATGCTGAGGTAGATAATTAATGTGTAATTAATGTCTGATTTTTATTCGTTCGAAAGTCATGTCCAATAATATTTTCCCGGCTTTGTTGTTCTTTAGACACACAATTGTATTAAAATACTTTCAATTAATGTTTAAATTTTGTTTGTTTCCCTTACATGGTGCGTTTCGGATAACAAAGGCATCGGTAAGTGTACAATTCGCTTTCTTTGCGTACTTTGGTGTTCTTAAGTTTGGTTCCCAGTTTCGCTATTTATCAATAACATTGATGCATATATGGTTTCAGAGGGCAACAGATTTTCGGTATTGAATGACATGATCAGTATTTGTCACGGGCCAGTGAATGATATCTGAAGGATGTCGGATACACCTTTTGACTCCGTCTTCTTGAACAATTGCTCAAGCGACTTTGTGGAATCATGGGGGGGGGGGCAGCCACAGAAATCGCCAGTTATTTAAGTAATTAAACCAGAAGTGAAGTACAGACACCTTTTTTGTCCAATCGACGCAACCCATTGCCTTTCCCGGTTGATTATTCATACAGTTCCGGATAAAAGAAAGACCGAGAACAGACGGTAAAGATTTGTCAAAAATAGACTATAACATTGAATGCAACCATAGACTGAGTGTGAATGTCCAACATTCCAAAACTGTTTTTTTTTTTTTTTTTAACTCACAAAAACCCTTTCAAGTTAAGCTTTTTGATACAATCTAGTCTGTGCTCTAAGTAAAAAGGTCTGCTGTTGTTCATTTAAAAAAATAACATCCAGTTTGCTTAACTTCAAAATAAGCGTGTGTTTTGTTTAACATTCGAATACCAAAAGGCATACTGCATTATCTTTCCTTGGCCTAATTCACACTTTCAACTTTTAACGTATTTGTTGAAGTCACAAATCACACAATATGCAAGCGAGGGGAAAAAAAACGTATCTTAAAAAAAAGCAAACAATTTTTCCTGGCGGACCAAAAATCAGATATTTACAATCAGAGCGGATTCAAATGAATTTCTTTCAAAATTATCGATTTTGTCGGTGTTACACTTTTTCATAGCCAATCCTTGCTTCCGGTGATCTTTCTGTTTTTGTTAAACAAATTAATTAAATAAATGCAATTAAATGAAGACTTTACAGATTCAACCACTATAGATACAATCTGTTCAATTCAAAAAATTGTTCAGCTTGCTTTTAATTGAATTCGCTTTTTTTTCTCTTACATTCATTGATCATTTCGTCACCGACACCACGAAGTAACACTCCACGTGTTAAACCATATTTTTTTTGCGGTTTTCAGTTTTTTATAGTTTTAAACATTATTCATCCAGGCCTACCATTGCACGAAGTTTCAAATTGTCAAGAGCTTTACTTTAATAATTACGCTAATAACCATGGCAACTTTTGCGCGAAAGTGACAATTTTGGTTTTCACGAATTAACACTCAAGTTCCATTTACCATTGTAAAGCATGGCGCGCACTCTTCTCAAATGCGAGCAAAAACGTTTTCACGAAGTAACACTCTTCTTGTTTGAGCGCGCGCGCGCTGACCTCCGTTTCCACGAAGTAACACTCTTCTAGTGTTGTAATACATTGAAGCGTGCTACTTCGTGAAAACGACAATTTACAGTTTTGTCTCTTATTTCTTGTTGTTTTAATACACAAACTGGTCAAAAACAGCAAATTTAATGACATCAATACATCAAGTGTTCACATTGAGAAACCCACTAAAAATACTCTGCAGTTTTGGCGCAAAGTGTTCTTTTAGAAGGCGTTCAACTTTAGATGCCGTTTTCTCCGATTGCTAGTTTTTACTGGTATGTACATGAGTGTTACTTCGTGGTGTCGGTGACGATTTGTTTTGTTCATGAAGAAGCTGAGGTAGATACAATGTAATTAACCTCTGATTTCCATTCGTACAACAGTCAAATTCAATAACATTTTCCCGACATTGATGTGGTTTTTTTTTACCACATGATTGTATTGCAGTACAGTTTCAATTAATGTTTTGACTTTGTTTGATTCCCTTTCATGGTACGTTTCGGATGACAAAGCCACCGGAAAGTGTAAGATTCGCTTTCTTTGCTTACTTTTTTTATTTAAAAAATAATATCCAGCTTCCTTTTATCTTAAAAACTAGCGTTTTTCTTATCCCGTCATTGAAAACCTGTTTTGTCTACAGAGACTCAGCTACTTTTACTAAGATGAAGCAACCACAGACTGAGTTTATATCCCCCAAACATTAAAAAAAAAGTCGTTGGGCCAAAGTAATCGAGACTGCCTATCTGACTTAATATGATGCAAGACCGAACTCCACTTTGATTACCGGGGGAAAAAACCTCTCGTACCAAGTAAAAATTGAACTATTTTCCAAAAATTTGGTTCATTTAAATTGTTGACAATGTCACATCTATTTAGAGATCTCAGCCGACCCATTTGAAAGGTTTTCAGCTTCGGTAAACACAAACTCTAAAGCATACAAAACGCTTTTCGAATACCTAAAAGCATTTTACTAGCTCCTTAACCGAATTCAATCTTCAGCTTACATTTTTGTCAGAGTCACAGTTCAAAAATTTCGCAAATAGAAGGAAAAGAAACCACAACTTTAACAACATTCCAAGAACGTACGCCTTTGAGTCAAAATGATCGAAATTGTTCTGATACTTCTGTTTCGGCTGCGTTTAGGAGTTTTCTGTCAAAAAAATATCAACTCAATTTCACTTTTAACAAGTGTACAGTATTTGTCGATATAACTTTGTCAATAATTTATTTTGTTTACAGAGACTCAGCTAGATTCAACGCAACGGATGACCAAGTTCCGTCACTTTAAATAGGTTTAAATATTCAAATGCAATGTCATTTCCGGATATTTTGTTGTTCCTTTTGACATTGTAGAAGTTGTTATTCTCACAGCTCTTTTCCCCTTTTAATACAGAGCGGGGGTTCCCGTGGCCTATCATCGGTAAGTATACACGGTTCACCCATAACTTCGGAATGCTTAAGGCCGTTTCATGCTTTCGCAAAAGTTGGCAGATACGCTCTGATAGCATTCATAATAATTTCACGATGCAGCAGAATTGTTCTCTATTTGGAAATGAGTGGTTGTTTTCATGTACAATATTCAATACTAAAACCATCAACTGATGCCAGGATGACAAGGGTAACAATTGACTCTCGAATGTCAAAAACATTATTTAAAAACTCAGAGACTAAGTTCCACTTTAACTAGTTTATCTATGCAAGCGAAGGGGAAAGAACACATAATTTTAAACTATCAAACCAAAATTTACAAACAGAGCGGGTTCAGTTGAATGTCTTTCCTAAATAAAGATTTCCTGGTGTAACACTTTTTAAAAGCAATCCTTACTTCCCTGAATCTGTCTGTTTTCGTAAAAAAAATTAATTCATTACAATATGGTGTTTTAATTTAAACTGAAATGAAGACTAAATAGATTGAACCACTAGACACAATCATGGCAATTAAGCCTAAAACAAAAAGAAGGAGGAAATAGTATTGTAACGTCTCTCTCGTGTGAGAGACATTATCAAATAACGAGTCAGATACAAATATATTACACACACACTAGTACTTTATTCGGGATTATTTACATCTCAGGTCAATAGAGGGTGCACTATATACAATGTAAAGTTAAGGCGTACATGATTAGCTGTGTACAGGCGTATATGGCCAGTGAGCGGCCAGCTCGATAATCTACGTGTACATGTCAGGAACTCTGTCGGGGTCAGAGCCCAGAGCAACAATCTACTGGGGAAGAACCCAGTACAACAATGACCAGAACTGCCATTTCTGCGCGCTTTATATACACTTTGGGGTGCGCGTCTTATCCAATGGGAGCATTGGATTCTGGTAGTTATGAATAATGCATCCGTGTACAAAGGCATGGGGAAAGTTCTCTATGGGAGATTTGTACACGACTGACTTAGACAATCTACTGGAAGAAAGTCCGAGAGCAGTGGTTAGCGGGCGAAGTAGGATCACTCGTGGGTGCCTTACGGGGAACTGATCCTCAAGGAAAAGGGAAAGGGAATAACTTCTCGGTGAATAGGCTTGTGTACAAGACTTAGTCTCTAGACTAGGTAAGATTATACACTAATGCTATGGAGTAAAACTATGAGATGATGGACGTAACCTGACCTCTAGCTACCGTAGGTCTCGGCCAGTGGGTTAGCGGGACACACTTGCTGTGGTGTACGGGGTCACTAAGGGGTGAATACACGGGTAGGGTTTAGCGAGCCACATTCGCTAAATGCTCGGGGTCAATGTGGGTCGGATGTGAGGGTAAGGTGTGTGAGGGGAATTCGCATCGACTCCGGGGAAAGGTGGAGGGAAATGGCTAAGTCCTAAGTACATGTCCCATGGCGGTACATGTTCAATAGCTGTGCTACATGCATTGCGCGCTATACAATAGCGTACTGTACAATGTGCTGCACACTTCTCCGTGTGTCTAAGACTTCGTGGTAAGCTTTGCGCTGTGTGAGGGCACACAGAATCGCTGCAAGCATTACGCTGTGCACGGAGTGGAATGGATTGGTTGGCAAATAAGTAAACTACGCAATTTGCGGGAACGCAACACTATCTCCCCATAGTTTTTTCTAACGTCCTCGTTGTAATAAAAGGAATTACTGAATAACAAGAGTGAAGAAAAAGCAAAGATAAATGGAGCGCTAAAAACATGCAAAAAGTGTAAAACTTAAAAGTGAACATAAAGAAAACAACGAACGGTTACATTTCCTTTAAATGCAGATAAATGAGAGAAAATCAAAACAAAAAGAAGGTAAATATTCATCTAAAACGACGGAAATAAAAGTTCAGTGTCCATATCGATGGAGGGAAAACACTGAGTTCATTCACTCGGCGCGGTTCATCGACCATAAGCGTCGTGAAAATGGAGGTGGGAGACTAGAAATAATCCTGAAGTCTCGCTGGCCTTCTCTTAGAACGAGTACTCCTCCTCTCTGACAAGGGTGAAGTTCCTGTCGCAGAGGGCGCTACAGTTGGTGTCGGGGAACCAGATACTGTAGCGGGCGGGGCTGATGAGGGGTCATCAGCGCGTTTGGTGCTGGATGTTTTCCTGGCGTTACTGCGGGGGACAGCATCATCCTTTGAAAGAGAACCCTTCTCCATCAAAGTTTTACGAAGGTCCAGCATCCATTTTGGGACCTCGTCACTGAGATACTGCTTAAGTCGGTCATGGTGAAGAATTTTTGTTCTTCCCCGTTGCTTGAACCGGACTTCAAACAGAAGATCACTCAATGTTCTGAGAATGACGCAGGGGCCTGCCCATTTAGCTCGTTTGAGCTGGGGAGATAACCCAGGGGTTTTTGTGCTGTCTCGCATGTACACCAAGTCACCAATTTGATAGTTTCTGTGGGAAACTCGGGGATCGTGGTCTTTCCTCTGTCTTTCAGCGGATTTACCAAGATGTTGACGAACCAGATGATGGACGGTTTCCATCCGTTTCCTCACGGATGCAACATACTCGCATTCATCTTGAGGTTGGTCCTCTGTGTTGGGGCCACCGAGTACAAGCGCAATTGGTAGATGGGTTTCTCGACCTAACATAAGCATATTAGGCGAGTAACCTGTAGATTCATGCTGGCAACTTCTGTGCGCTGAAGTTAAAAGTGGGAGGTGGATGTCCCAATTGCGTTGGTCACTGTCAACATACACTGCGATCATGTCAACCAGAACTTGATTGAATCTCTCCGGGAAATATATTCGTAGACGATTTTATGAGCCACCGTCTCTGCCTTTTGGTCGGGAATAGGGTAAGCTTCCATCCACTTTGTGAATTGGTCACCGACTAAAAGTATGTATTTGTTCCCATTGTCACTGATAGGGAATGGACCAAGGATGTCCGTGACTAGTCTGTCCATCGGCGCGCCGACTCGATAATCCTCGAGGTGTGCTCTGGGGGTTGTGTGTGGCCTTTTGCGGGCACCACACTTAGCACACTTGCGGACCCAGTCACGAACTGTTTCCTTAAGCCTGTACCAGTAAAACTGGCATTTGATTTTCTGAGCAGTTTTCTTCACCCCGAGGTGAGCAGAGGTGACGGCGTCGTGTGCAGCTTGAAGAACGGCACTCTGCAGTGCTTGAGTAATCACAAGTTGCAGGTAAGATTGGGTCTGGTCAGGAGTTACCCATCTTTTAAAAAGAACACCGTCTTTTAGCACCAGCTGTTGCCATAGCAACCACAAGTTCCTAGTGGCGGGACTTTCGCGTGCTATCTGGTCTCTGCTTGGTCTCTCAGGTGATTTGGTCATCAACTTAATGATGATCTTCAGGTCTGGATCTGCTCTCTACAGTTTAGCTATTTCCTCTGTCGTGTAGCCACCGACCCAAGATGTGGCTCGTCCGGCGCTGAGACCGGCGGGGGCGCTAGAAGGGGCACGATCACTCGTGACCTCACCATCTTGGTCGTCTTGCTGTCCAGTTGGATTCGATAGTTCTGCAAGTTGCTGCCCGGTACTTGAACCGGCATCGGCATCCTTTTGCGGGATGCAGGGCGCATTGCAGTTCAACTCTGTTCCAGCTGAATCAGATGATTTTTTAGCAGGTTTAGTTTGGTTGTTCGGCCGTACTACCCGAATGGCTGTGGGCAAATTGGCTTGCCCGGGAGTTTCTCCAGTAGGCGTGGCTGTGTGCGAGAAACGACCTTTGAACTGTCCATCGTCAAAGTCGCTGCAGGTAAACTCACTGCACGGGCGCCAAATAAGTTTACCAATGCTACACACAGGAACCAGTAGGAGGGTTACCGACGTTGCCATGAGTGCGAGGACTGTCCGTGGGGATACGGGTTTGGCCTGAGGGTTGACGTCATTGCTCGAGGGCTGATCGTCAGCAGCTGAAGTTCTCTTTGGGAATTGAACCACAGCTCGCTTTTGGCTTTGCACTTCTCGCAACCGCCGCAGGGGAGTTCAACGAGTATGGTCGTTCCGTCGTAGCACGGACAATCGTCAGGGTCACATGGCACCCTAGAGAGGGCATCTGCGTTGCCATGTTTCCTCCCTGGTCGATGTTCGATTTTGAAGTCGAACTGAGACAAGATTTGAAGCCATCTTGCCATCTGATCGACAGGCTCACGAAAAGACATGACCCATCGAAGAGCGCTGTGGTCAGTTCTGATGAGGAACTGTTTGCCCAGTAGGTAGTGTCGGAAGTACTGAAGGAAGGTGGCGATTGCGAGGAGTTCTCTCCTCGTAGTGCAGTAGCGACGCTGTGGCTTTGTCATCGACCGACTAGCATATGCTATCGGCCGTTCTTCCTCCCTCTGGGTCCGATCACACCACTAGCGTTGCGATAGAGTAGCACCGATGCCACTATCTGAAGCATCGGTATCAATGATGAATAACCCATCATCATTGGGGTATGACATGACTTCGTTGCCGGTGAGGGCGGCCTTTAATTTCTCAAAAGCCGCTTGACAGTCATGAGTCCACTTAAACGTCTGTCCGGCCTCTAACAGACGATGTAAGGGGCTGGTTATCCTGGTGAATTGGGCTATGAACCTACGGTAGTAAGAACATAGTCCCAGGAAAGAGCGTACTTCAGTTATGTTCTTGGGAGTGGGCCAGTTCTGCACGGCAGAAACTTTACTAGGGTCTGGTTTGACACCATCTGGTGTGATGATGTGACCGAGGACCAGAACTTCCGTCTGGAAGAGTTCACACTTGCTCGGTTTCAGCTTCAGTCCAGCGTTCCCTAGTCGGCGTAGGACTTCACGAAGACGCTCAATATGCTCGGAAAATGTTAATGACAGGATGATGATATCGTCTAGATATATCAGCAGTGTTCGCCATTGCAAACTCTTTGAGGACTAGCTCCATACAGCGCTCAAAGGTACTGGGTGCGTTGCATAACCCAAATGGCATGGTCACGTACTCGTACAGTCCACTTCGGGTTACGAACGCGGTTTTGGGACGGTCTTCCTTCTTCACTTCAATCTGCCACTAGCCCGACTGCAGATCGAGGGTGCAGATTTTTGCCCCACTCAGGCAATCTAGGCAGTCATCAACACGGGGTAGGGGATACGCGTCACGGCGCGTAACATCGTTCAGCTTACGATAGTCGACACACGGACGAGTTGTGCCGTCCTTTTTCCTGACAAAAACCATCGGTGATGCCCAGGGGGATGTTGACTCGCGGATCACACCCGCCTTGAGTTGGCTCTCGAGAACTTTCTCCTCCTCGCCCTGAAATGCCTTGGGGGACGGCGGGGAGGCTGTCGTATGGGGCGTGCGTCGCCGGTGCCAATAGTGTGCTGCACTATTGACGTTTTTCCCAAATCCTCCGCGGATTTGGCAAAAGTGTTCTCGTGGCTGGCCAAAAGTTCACACAATGCTTTCTGCTGGTGTGGGGACAGGTTTTCACAACTCCTCTCGTACAGTTTCTGTAGGTTTTCTGACCACTTGTCAGAAGGATTTGGGGTGTCGGGGACGGCGGGACTGACTGGGTTGACTGCGTATGACGGGCATGCTCTCTGCACACACGCGTCACTAGATAGAGGTGATCGGTTTCACAGTTTTCCTGCTCGGCTATGAGCTCAACCGCATCAACTTCATGCAGATATCCAAGCGTTGTACCTGCTTGAAGTTCAATGTTCTCGGATGATGTGTTCACAAGCCGGACGGGGATGCCGATGTCTTCTCGGCGGGGATCAATAAGTGAACTGCCAACCACAACGTTGTGACGAAGGCTGGCAGGTTCAACGACTGCATACATGGAACTCAGTTTGTGATGATCAGCTATGCCCTCTGCTACCCACTCGCTGCATGCTGGAATTGTAGTGTTCTGCTTCAGTGCAATCTTAACTACACGGGGAGGGGCTCCTTGGACTGTCCACTGAACCCAGTTACCGGCAATTCGTATGCCGTTGCGTGCCTCCAATATGCAATCATAGTGGTATAGAAAGTCATAGCCAAGGATTCCTTCATCGCTGATGGGGGCGACAAATGCATCCCATTCGAAGTGCTGTTCACCGATCATCATGTCGATTGTGGCAACACCTTCAATGTCAATGAGTTCCTTGTTTGCAGTTTCCAGTTTTGTGCTTTTGCACGGGGGTTTGAGTTCAGGGCGTTTTTCAGCAGGGATCTGGCTGAAAAATGCTGAAGAAATGATGGTCACCGCATGGTCACCGCCGCTCGGGTGTCGACAAACAGTTCGCTGTCTTGGTCGCATATCTGCACTCGCAAAAATGCAGACATGCCTTGAAATTGCTGTCTACCCATTCGGATAGTGTTCTGTTCATTGGGACGGACCGGTGCCAGGCCAGACGGCACGGTCCGCGTTAGTTTTCCGTCTGTATGACGACGACCTCCTTGGCCGCTATGTCGGGGCACTTGTTTGCAAAGTGGCCGGGCTTGCCACATTTGAAACAAGTAACATCCATCTGCTGTTTCTTGGCTTCAGCAGGCTTGGCGGAATTCTGCTTGTTGGCGGGCTTATCTTTGATCAGTTTGACAATTCCGTTTAACCGTCGGTTGAGGTTGTCTTGGAACTGTTTAAACTGCTTTTGGTTGACGAACCCGGGATCAGCCTCAGATGCTGCCTGTACGGTGTTCACACGATGTGATTTTCCCGAGCTTGTGGTGTCACGGAGGCTCAGGAAGTTTTCCACCGCCGTTGTTGCCTCCTCAAGGGACTTGGGATTCGTCATGCCAACGGAAACTGCCATCTGATGGTCGGGGAGGCCCTTCAGAAAATGGCGAAGGGCGATGCTCTCTCTGGTAACTGGATCTGCCGGAGGGTGCAGTTTTGGCGCAAAGTGTTCTTTTAGAAGGCGTTCAACTTTAGATGCCGTTTTCTCCGATTGCTAGTTTTTACTGGTATGTACATGAGTGTTACTTCGTGTTGTCGGTGACGATTTGTTTTGTTCATGAAGAAGCTGAGGTAGATACAATGTAATTAACCTCTGATTTCCATTCGTACAACAGTCAAATTCAATAACATTTTCCTGACATTGATATGTTTTTTTACCACATGATTGTATTACAGTACAGTTTCAATTAATGTTTTGACTTTGTTTTATTCCCTTTCATGGTACGTTTCGGATGACAAAGCCACCGGAAAGTGTAAGATTCGCTTTCTTTGCCTACTTTTTATTTAAAAAAATACACAGACCACAGACTGAGTTTATATCCCCCAAACATTAAAAAAAGTCGTTGGGTCAAAGTAATCGAAATTGTCCTGATCCTTCTGTTTCCGGTCCGTTTGGAGTTTTCTGTCAAAAAATATAAACTCAATTTCAATTTTAACAAGTGTACATTATTTGTCGATATAATTTTGTCAATGATTTATTTTGTTTACGGAGACTCAGCTAGATTCAACGCAACGGATGACCAAGTTCCGTCTCTTTAAATAGGTTTAAATATTCAAATGCAATGTCATTTCCGGATATTTTGTTTTTCCTTTTGACATTGTAGAAGTTGTTATTCTCACAGCTCTTTTTCCCCTTTTAATACAGAGCGGGGCTTCTCGTGGCCTATCATCGGTAAGTATACACGGTTCACCCATAACTTCGGAATGCTTAAGGCCGCTTCATGCTTTCGCAAAAGTTGGCGGATACGCTCTCATTTCAGTAGCATTCATAATAATATTCACGATGCAGCAGAATTGTTCTCTATTAGGAAATGAGTGGTTGTTTTCATGTACAATATTCAATACTAAAACCATCAACTGATGCCAGGATGACAAGCGTAACAATTGACTCTCACTTGTTGAGCAATAATTGAACGCCTTAGAGAGTTTTCTGTCTAAAATTTTCTGTCATGGAATAATACTTCATACACTCAAAAAACCGGCCGGGTCCAATTTAATCTGCTCTTTTCCTGGTCAAAACGACACTTTTCCTGGTCGAAACGACCTTTAAAAAACCTGTCATTGTCAAAATTTCATTTCCTTCTTCATGACAAGTAAAAAGTCTGCTGCTGTTCATTTCAAAATAATGTCACGCTTGTTATTAAGCTAATTAAAGGGATGGTACGGCTTGGAATGCGTCCAATTGGGCTACAAAAGCGTTTTATACGAAATGATATTAAATATAAAGTTAATTTAAAAGTAGAATATGAAGTGGAGGGGGGGTTTTTCATAATTTTATCCCCGAAAAATCGAGCTGTTCATCAGTGCTAGTTTTGATCCAGTCTCACAGTGGTTCGCACTCTGTGGATGTGTAAGAAACAACATTTATGTGTATGTAATGTGTGTACATGTATTATGTACCACACACACAACGCGTTTGTTTATTGTGCAAATTCAGGACACACACGTGCAAAATCATCGATGAATTGTGCAACACCTATGAGAGCTGTTGCAAAAACGTGTTAGTATAAACAAAGGAAAAGGGAAGAGGAACAATGTGAAAATCCTCGATTTATATCATAAACAAACCTGCGTGGGAATGCCACAAATTTCCGTCGCGTCCGATGTAAACAACCGGGGTTTTTATTGTCTTTTCTCGCGAACGGTAAAACATTGTGATTGTTTCCTTTCAACCAGACCTTTGAAAAAGTACATTGTATAAGTAAACAATCCAAAGCATGATTTTTTTATTTACTTACACGTTCCAGTTAGCTCCATTTGGTTTACGGTTTTACTTTAATATTGACCGATGCATATTGGTTTCTTTCATACCTTCAAGCGCATGTCATTGAGAACGTAGCTATAAATTGTAGCATAGAAGTTGGCATTGTCAATGATAATTTTACTGATGCAAATGATCTTTATTTATTTATCAGATTGTTCTGATTTCTTTAAAAAAATATATATATACCAAAATACAGATATTTGTAGTGTCTCGTTTTTACTCTAGACTTCTGAAGCGCAGGAATTTCTTCAAGCAGAGACATCATCAGTTGTACAATCACCTCCAGAAAAAGAAGGGAAACTTCAAGGTGTGTAGACATAAATCATCTGTGCATAATGTAATTCTACCCAACTCGAAATAGTACACGTCACATTTCACCCCAGCTCAATTAGTATGCGTCAAATTTGTTGGAATATGCAGTGTGTTTTACGTTAAAATTATATGACACTGTCTATGTGTTAAGATTTGAATGTTTACAATCAAGTTGAGTAGGAAACTATAGTAATTCAGCATTTTTTGAGAACTTCCAAGCAGTGGAGGCAGCAAACCTTTACGTAAACTCATTATTTGAAGGCCACTCAATCACCCATTCAGAGTAATTTTCTTGATGGTTTGCATTGACTCTAACCAATGTTTTGTTTACAGTGTAACTTGCATCCTGATTTTGTTTACAGGCAGCCCACCCACTCCGGCAACACACCTGAAGAGGATCCTTCAGGAACACGACAACTTTGCCAAAGACTGCAGCGAAGACACACTGAAGGATAACACCTTTCAGTTGCCGTATATTGCAATCGGTTACTTCGACCATGACGGTGGAAGCCTGTCCTTGGGCAAGTACAATGTCCACCTGTACATCCCTCGTGGCGCACTTCCCAAAAAATCACTACAGCAGGTTTACATCTACGTCAACCCGAATGCGCCACCTGTTGACGGGATCGATCCGTCAGATTGTGTATTGTCACCGATGATCCAGTGCGGCCCAACAGGTCTGAAGTTTCTGGACAGCGTGGTGCTGTCCTTCCCTCACTTTGCAAAGGAGGGAAGCGGATGGGAGCTGCGTGCACAGTTGTGCAATGGCGAAGAAGGCTCGCTCAAAACCTGGAAGACGCTTGATGCAGGTGTTGACGGCGTCGTGGTGTCGACTAAAGGCAAGACCGTCGTTCTCTTGATGAAGCACTTCACAGGGGCAGCTCTAGTTGGCCAACCGTCCGCAACGAGCACCAAGAAAATGCAGGCTGGAGTGTTTGGGAGCCCCTTTGATCAGTCTGAGGATCTTTATAGTTTCCGGTTTCATCTCTGGAACGATGAGCCAGTTGTCGAACAGGTAAAGCACCTGATTCTTTGTAAGTAATGGTTGACACTTTATCAACTGATATTTTGGGTACATATATGAATTTGTTGTGTTCACTTAAGCTCAAACCTCTGTGCGGGCCCGTTTCCGGGCGAGAAGCCCGGTAAAAAGGCCCCTTTTTTCGATGTTTCGAGTCATAGTTTGATAACCATGCGGTCTTTTTCAATAGGGGTAAACGGTTCTGTACAATTTAACTCTTTCTCTTTCTCATGGTATATGTTATTTTTTTTATCTTGAAAAAAATCCACGTACTTTCGGCTTTGAAAATGTGAACTTTTCATCATTTTCCTGTGTAAACGCACCGATTGAGCGCCCTCGCGTCGACTCTTTTGACTGTAACTCCTGACTAGAGTATCGAATTGTAGGTGGGTAAACGGAATCGAATAGCTTAGCTCCTCCTCTTTCCTTACATGTAAAACTTGTTATGATTGGTTGAAAAAAAACCCACCGTACTTTTCACAAAGAAAAAAAGAGGCCAATGACAACTTTCAATCGATAAGGCATCGTTCGAGACTTACATCGATGTACCATTGCTTACCACGTGTTTCGTGATCTTGGACTCTGCTCATCACCTGTTTATCAAGACACGTTTTCTCCAATTCTACTTTAGATAAGACATTTAAAAACTATCCATTTGTAAATCAGTTATCTGGCATTAAAACTGTGGTCTTTTTAGGAGTTAATTTCATTTTAAAATAATGTACTTTTGGATCTGAATACTGTTCACTTCAAGGCAGTTATAGAAATGTGTGATGGAAAGAACGTGCACTTGTTTATTGGGCTGTACCATTTTGTTTGTGGGGAGGATATCTATATGCATATACACGTTAGTGTATACGTCAGATTTCTTGAAGAATGCAAAAATGAAATAAGATTTTTATTTCAAGTTTGACAACATCGGACAAGAAGTTGTACTATTAGGCATACCTTCACATCGATATGTGCACAAATCCTATATGTACATTGTCATGTATAGGTTTGTTTTAACCATTTTATGAATGGAATGTGCCGGGCCACATTTTAGGGTTGAACGCACAGCCCCACAGGGCCAGCGTTAATCCGATTATGTAGCCCTGGACCTCTGTGTGGTACTCTGCGCGCCAGATTTAAACTGTAAAATTAAGTGAACAAACGTGGGGGTAACGCAGGGAGTGGAATATTTCGTTATGGATAAAAAGAATGCAAAGCCGTTATCATTTAAATATACTTCAAAACCGAGGTAAATATAATCAAAGAGTAATATTTAAGGTAACAAGTAATGCGTACATACAGACGCAAAAGAATTGAATATGCATCTTTATAATATAACTTGCGAAGCCCTTCTTTTATTCACGCCGCACAGAAAGTTGTGGAGATGGAAAAGAAAATGGGCTCCCAGCCATTGGACATTTACAGATCACTGATAGTCTGCAGGTCAGGAGACGTGCACGCTGAAGTCCAAAACATCAAGGAGGGTTGGGAACTGGCATGGCCTATATTACAGGTAGTGTAAATGTTTTCCACAATGTCTATGTGATTGTCTTTACCTGCAGATCAGAACCTTTCCTAGACAACTTCCATTGTCAAAAGTATGGCGTCAAGTGAAAATAACTGGCTCAAAAAGAAATTGATATTTTTTTTCACGCATTTCATTCCAAAAACAACACAGCACCTGTTTTTAGAGGTTTTGCATGGAACAACAAAGCCAATTTTCTTATCGTGAAGAACTCTTTGTTTGAGACAGAGACCTACAAAGTGTACCGTTTCTAAGTTTTACTCTTGGCGCGTTGATGCATTTTCGAATAAACCATTTCCTTCAAGATGAAGTCAATTCTATTACATGTGGTGCACTGACATATGTACGAAATGATTGATGCATTCTAACTTTAACATATTCAAGAGGGCGTTTGACAGGGCATTCATCACGATATCGTGGTTAGGTGTTGCATATAATCATATTGAGAGTCGCCAGTCCCAATTACAGTGTTTACAGTACATGAATATGACAAAGGAACAAAGACAGAAGCAAACATATCACAGCTGGCTAGGGGCTTTCGCAAAAATCATGGACTCGAGAGATGTAGCACATTATTTTATGTTTTGATGCACGAAGTGTATAATTAATGGAACTCATGGTAGAAATCACTATTGATTTTCAATTCCCGAACACGTTATTAGAAATGAATACTGTATGGGAAATCATTTTGTCCGGAAACACGAAAAGAATGAGTATCTTTGGCCTTACACAACTTCTCGCAGTCGTATTTCAATTTATTCATGTTTTTCTTCAAATAAACAACAAAGAGGAAAATGGATTAAAAAAATCAATATTGATATTTTTGTTCATATTAGAAACAGACGATATCAGTCAAAAGGATCTGGGAGTTACCAACGGACTCTGTGACCTTTGACCTCGAGCACCAAGATCTGCAAATGAACAAGGCTCCTCATTGCGACGGTTTCATTTGCCAGATTAGTACCGACACAGAAGAGGCTTCAAATGAGGATAGGGTTCACTTCTCCATAAGGCCACCAAAGGTATTGTCTAGAGGGAGAATTTTATATCAAAACTCTGTGTTAACACATTTTCGATGTATAGTTGCTTTATAGTATTCTGGGTACTTTCAGTGTCTTCCCACTTCTTTCGAGAGATCACTTTACTTCATCAAAATCAAAAGCCATATGTCAATGCAAACCAGGGTGTTTTCTGCTGATTTTTTTTTTCAACTGTCTATAAAAATACGGCATGTTTATAGTTCCAAGTTTATGCACAGGGTGAGTCAAAACGGAAATGACCGAATTTGATTTTTTGCTTATGTTTGGCCTACTCCATTTCATAAAAAAAGGATAAAATACATGTTATTGACTTGTAACCGTAAGAATTGCAAATAATTTACATACTCTAATCCCAAGTTTTTTCTATTTCAATAAAAACAGAAAAGGAGTTGACTTGTTCCTCATATTCAAAACGCAAAATCTGACATTAAAAATAATGTTTCGGTCTTTATTTTAATTATTAAAATATCATTTGTATTTGAATCTTGTATGTAATCTGTAATTCTCACTAAGCTCAATAGCATCAAATGGCATTCCATCGACAGCTATATAAATGGGTTCTTTTACCAAAACATGCATAACTTCTGATGGCATGGATCAATTTCAGTAATTCTTCTTTTTTTTCAGATGAGTGCAGCAGAAGAACATGCTCTTTTAAGACAAATGTCATTTGATTGCTTTTTAAGAACAAAATCTGTAATTTGCTCCGTAGTCAAACATGGGTCATATAGCGAATGCGTGAAGCGCCTTTGTAGCCTTCTGCTCGAGCACATTGTAGCCGTGTCCTTCGCGATTAGGCTTCTCAGCTGTAAGGGCACTTAGGTTTTAGTTCACATGGCACTAATAAGCGATGAGTATACCTAAATAATAAGAATAAGCGATGAGTATACCTAAACTGTCTTATGAACAACATTAAAAAGACTGTGTTTGTCATCTCTAATTCTTCTCAAAATAGAAGGGATCGCTACCAGGGACCGAAACTCAGAGTCCGTGCTACAAGTGCCGAGATGTAAGTATAACAGTTTGGAGAGATATTTGCTTTTCGAAAAATGCCTTGGATTTTGGTTGGTTTTCAGAAGTCGTACTTATAATCGTTGTAAGTTAACCTAAATGAGTAGGAACAACAGAGTATTTTTTTTTATTTTCGAACTAATATCAAGCGATTTATTGGATGCCAGTCTATTTTTTTTTTAGATTTCATTGAATATTAAACATTTTCATATGCTTACATAGAAATGGTGTTTTTTTCGCTTGGATTTTTTTCTGGAGTAATAGAAAGAACGTCATAGCAAGGTATGAGATAACTTTAAATTTCGTTAAAAGTAGTGTACATCAGTTCTATTTGAACGCCGAACCCTTCTAATCTGTGTGATACATGCCTTTCATTTTCATGTGTAGTGGTGTATGACTACACATATGAATAGAAATAAAAGGTGACACACACCAGGATTTTGTTGGATCCTAAACTCAATTATTTGATTTTGTTTTAGGATGAGGCCCGCTTAATCTGCCCATCCTGTAAGGTGAGTTACTGCGCGTTCGTGTGAAACTTATTTTTAGGTGTTGGGCCTCAGGCCAACACCTATTGTTATTGTAAAAATTTACTATTATTAATGTTCTCCTCAGCATATTCTTCTCCAGAACTGTCTGTCAAAATGAAAACATTTATGAACTTCAATTGTCAATACATGAATGCACAACCAACTGAAGATGTACTTTTTTGGCAATTACGTCATCATGACGTCATCATGGGTCACGTGACGTCACTTAAAAAAATAATCAATTTAATCTTTGAAATTCAATATAAAATCAACTGTCAGAGACCGCAACTTGAATTTTGCGGGAATCGACATGATAACATATGATCTTCATTTTAACTTGTGCGCGTAAAATCACGTGACCCTTCCTTCCGGTCGAAACCGGATGTGCCTAATAATTTGAAAGTGGAAAAAGAGATGAACTTGCTTTCAACGGTGTTGATGTCTACCTGGATTGAACTTTCAAAAAAATAATTGGTGACGTCATGAAGAGTTGGAGCGCCCTCTAGCGCCAGGTTAAAAAAACGCGAAAAACGCATTTTCACTTGATGTCTGTGGCGAAGTTTGCGGTAATCGCTTCAAAATTAATGTACATGATGACCATAATGCAGAAAACACCTGTGTGCGAAAAAAAAATGATTACGTCATCAGACCGGAAGTTACAATAAAAAGACCTTTAAACCTTCAAAAATTGCAAAAAAATCAACCGTGATAGATATAATCAAGATTTGGCTAACTATAGCACAGTTCTTGAATACCTCTTGAACTTTCTGGTAATTATGTCACAATGACGTCATCAAGTATCATATTACAAGCAATCAAAGATTTCTAGATTTAATCTTTGAAAATCAATTTAAAATCAACTGCTACAGATTTGATTTTGTGTTTTATAGCAATCGATACAATTTTGCAGGGTCTTCATTTTTGGTATTAAGTGCAAAATCACTTGACCCTTCCTTCCGGTCGAAACCGGAAGTGCCTTATTATTTGAAATTGGCAGAAGATGCGAACTTACTTTCATTGAAGATGTGATTGTCTGTCTAGGCAGTACTGTACAAAAAAATTACAGTTGACGTCATCAAATGTTAGAGCGCCCTCTGGCGGCATGTTGAAAAATTCAAACATGGATTTAAACATGCATATTTTGAGTTGATGCGTGTGGCAAAATCTGCGGTAATCCATGGCCCAACACCGTGTGGTTGTTCATACAACCTCTAGAAACTCGGTTGAGACAGTTTTGCCAACGACTTTTCCGTCTTCCGTTGTTCATTTAATATTCTCTGCTTTATTGTGCTGTACCATATCGAGCCTATGCTCTTGAATACATGCACTTTATAATAAATACATGCTTGTGAGATAATTATGGTGTTCACAAACACGGAAGCAGCAAGTAGATGGTAAAATCCGCCAATTTGAGCCCATTAAAAGCGTTAGAATGTTTATAAACTGTTGGAAAAACAGCGTTTATAAGTGTTCCAAAGGTAACACCAGGTTTTAATTAGTGTATGGACTGATATTGTGTTAGACATGTATGTTTACTTATTGTCTTTTTAGGAGGCGATGAAATGTGTTCCAGTCCTCAAGAATCGAGACTTGTCGGATGGTGATTATGGAGGCTTGTCGGAGGAGATGGTACACATTTTCTGTAAAAAAGGAGACACGGCCAGAGTTGTGGCGGAGCTAGCACATATCGACCACAGCTCGATGGAACCACAGGATTCCTTAAAGGTCTTTTTTGGAGGTCAAAGGGCGAGTGGAGTCCAAGATAGGACGGCAGTGAAGCGTCTGCTAGACGCTTTTGATGAGCCCACTGTGAAGAATGTTAGGAAGAAGCTGCGAGGGGCAGGTATACAGACAAGTATCGGGTCAAAATGACATTTCTCTGACTCATTGGTTGATCATTGTTTTGCCCCGAAATCTTGGTAAAAGTGTCATTTTGACCCATAAAAGTGTGAAGCCCAATAGAACCCTGATTCCGGATGAAATCTAGACTGTTTAGAATGGGATCGCTTTCAGTTTTATCACGCGTCTTTAGAGACCCCCACAAAGGTCGAAACTTTACTCAAAACTAGTCCATGACTGCCACTTAAAGGTGTGCATTTTGGTGACTGCCAATGCTAAAATTTTGAATTCTTACACAAAAAATTAAGGCTTCTGAAAATTGTTAACTCTCACATGGGTCGTGCCAAAGTGTGAAAATGTTATATATTGGTTGCAAAATATTTTCTTTAATCTTTGCAGTTTAAACTTGTAGGACTGGTTGATCTTAGTACCTTAAACATACATTTTGCATTTTCCGACTTTATTTCCTTTTTACATGACAAAAAACAGGGTTTCACGTGTAACACGGACACCGTTCCTGTTACATGTGACATTGTTGAATTATTTGTGATTTATGTTTGTTTTCATCCAAAATGTCTAAAATTCAATTCATATATTTATAAAGCAATAAAGATACTTGTCTATGTTATGAACATTTGAATTTGACAGGCTTAAGAAATATAGTGCAAATAAGTTGCTATTTTCACGTGTAACAAGGGACACCATGGTGTCCCCCCAAATGTCCGTTACAGTGTGAAGCAAAATATCTGTTTGTGCCATATATCTGTTAGAGTTCTTTGAAGGTTTCTGAATTCTATAAATTTCTAAGAAATGACACTTATTATTCTATAGACATGCAGGCACCCTTATAAAATAACCACAATGTGATAAGGCCAACTAAGACCCGTGTGGTCCGGACAAGACCGCTTTTAATAACTGTATTTAATGCAGTTATCAAATCACCTTAATGATTAGAACTGGTGTCTTAGTTATTTTGGTACATCTTAGAGTTGATTTACATTGATTGGATCGAATGTCTGCGGACGCAGTCAGCTGAATTGAAAAAAAAATACAAATTGATCACAGTTTTTTGTTCCACTATTGAAGGAATTCTGCTACTGCCACAATGTTAATAAAACGTTTATTTTTTTTATTTTATAAATTAACAATCTGAAGAGATGTTGCTATGATGGAATTTCTTTTGCCCAGGGATCGTAAGAAAACACAATGGTTAATGAAATAAATAAGTTCCGGAAAACTAATTGACACCCCTAAAAAGTAATAAAATAAATTTTAAACGAAAGTGACAGCGAGTCATATTTAGAATATTGTTCGCCGGAGTAACCAAATAGTCTCCTATCATTGCAAAGGAGACTAACATTACTTCATTTTGCTCCTACCCCAGAAAACTCGCCAGATGATGGTTCCACATCGACGGGAAAGCCTGAAGATAGGTCTTGGCTTGCCGTGAGTATCCTGCTTGGCAGTTTCTATTGGTCGATGCAAAGGAAACATAGAATACTCCCTTGTGAATTAGTGGATCACGACGGAGGAAATTGAACGTGTCGTCCGCTGTCTTGATCTGTTCAGATATTTCGTCTTTTATCTTTTATCTATTTACCCGGGCACTAGCGCAGTTTCCTGTCGTCATTGCGTTACTTTGTTTCAAAATCTTGTTTTTTTTGTATTGTTCCTAAGAAGTTTTTTATTTGTTTAACAGTCGGAAATTGACATCGAAAAGCGCTTCCGTCGGCTTGCCGAGAAATTGGGACCGAAATGGGAGACACTGGCCACAGAGTTAGGCTGCTCTAGTGCAGACCTGTTCAAGATTAAAGAAGACAATCCATGTAACGTGGATAATCAGATATTTGCGATGTTTGTCCAGTGGAAGCAGCGGTGTGGGTGGTTGGATGAAAGCATCTTAGCCGAGGCCTTGGAGAAGGCTGGACGACATGATCTGGCACAGCAGTTCCGAGGTAAGTCTATCAGTTATTACGTTTGCTGGTTCTTATTTATGGGTTTCATAGATTGCAAGGACAACATGGAAGTGATTTTCAGTGTTATGGTGCACTTCTCACGGTCAAGTCTTTTTGCAATCTTCAAACAAAGCCAGTTGCTTTTCGTGAACAGCTCAGCCCAATATTGTTTCACGTTAATTAGTATCAAGCATTGACAAACAGGAGTGTCCATTATCTTCAACAATGCAAGAGGGTCTTCTTTGTCTTCATTTAGAGTGCCAAACCTGCGAAATTTAAATACCACTGGCTTTGCCTAGTTTTTTCAACAAAAGTGTATTTTACAACTATAATTCCTTCAATGCTGCTAAATCTCACTCAACTTCTGTTTGTATGTTTGATTTCATTGACAGAGATGACGTTGAAAGAAGATGAACACGTCTTGTAAGTAGTGAATCTGGACGCTATTATTTACCTTTTTTAGTGAGTACATGTAGTTTTTAGAAGATAGCAGACAAAATGAAATAACTTGGTGGAACACAGTTTTGCTTGTTATTGCTTTTTAAATAAGTTTTTTTGTTCTTTGATGCGCTGTTAGGCATTGCATTTGAATTGGACTTGAAGACAAACCTGCATTATGCTGTTAATTGTGACTAACATTGCAAGTAAACAGTCAATTTTCTTTTGGAGTGAGATTCTGTAATCGTTGTCAGGCACTTCACAGCGTTTATACATGTACAGTATATTAATACATGCTGCTGGAATTTGAAGAATGCTATGCAAAAGAAAATGACGCCCAGAACCTAATTCTTTCTATTTATATTTCACATCTGAATGCCATCATTAAAAAATCGTTAGTTAGAAGTTTTATAGGCTGTTGTACCGTCGAAATTTATATAATTTAAAGAAAAATGCGATTTTAAGAGTTGCTGAAAAAAGGTGTGTTTAGTACGAAATTCTGTCTAGCTTTAAGAAAGTGTTTTGCTTTTATTAATAATCAATGGGTACACGTTAGGAGATGATATAAATTTCGATTTTGAAGTTAAATATTAAGAAAGAATTACATATCAAAGCGAAAGTAAATTTACTTGATTTTGTTTCAACTATTGTATAGTATACAAATATTGAGTGGATCAGGAGGAATATTATCGATTAGTAAAATGTGGTCTTTTCTACTTCGCGAGGTGGAGCCTAGTGAAATAGAAAAGTCCAAATTTTACCGAGTGATAATATTCCGCCAATTCCATTCTGAGCCACTCAATATTTGTTTTATACGACTGACATATAGATATCCTTGTCATTTGATTTACAGTTAAAATAAATTTTAATTTTAATACAAAATTGTTGGAAAGATGTATTTCTCTCTTCCCAACCACCCCTTCACGAAACGTTTGAATCCAACTATGTAGCTACTATACTGGCTCTTGGGAACAATATGCATAACGCTCAACTCGCACACTAGTATGCATTTGCACACAAATACCGGCCCCGTGGAACAAGGATGGCCCTAACTGTTGAATAGTAAATCCCATTGACCATGGGCGAATTGGTGTTTTTTTGTGCCCCCGTGTGAATGGGAGCAATACTAAATACCACGTGATGTGAGTTCCACCAATCAAATGACAAGGATCTGTATGTCAGTTATATAAAACGTTTTTGGATTTTTTAAAGTGCGCTGAATTACACCTGTACATGTAATTTTTTCTGCATCATCTGCTAATCATAGTTCAAGTTATTTCAAAAAGACGTAATTGTATTATTTTTAGTTACACATACAACAATTTATTTCAAGGTGTGTCTTGAGTTATTTGTCAAGTTAGATATGTACAGTTCAAGAACATTTTGACACAGGTTGATGCCTCACTCCGACAGTAAGAATGATTTAAAATGTATTGGTGCCTTCTATTAATAAATAATTACCTGTGGATTATGTCTACATGGCTTTTCAATGTTTGGCTGATCCACTTTTTCGAATACAAACTTAAAGGTACCGTTATTGTAACCGTCATAAATGTAATCAACTTGTAAAATAAGATGATTTCAGCAACAGTGCCTAATACAGGCTGGTACTGTGGTGTAAATTGTAAAGCTTGCATTGTTCGTTTGGTGGGTTTTTTTTTGGGGGGGGGGTAGGTGTGTGTTGGTGGTGGGAGGGCCTTAAAACAATGACGATCACTCGGTTTTCAAAGTTGCAATGGAAAGAAAGCAGTATCCCAACATCACCTTTTCATCATATTGCATAAGTGATGCTCAATTGTTGGAAATATTGTGAAAATATGAATGTTAATAATGAGGAACATTTCAAAATTTGAAAGAAAGCAATTAAAACATGTCAAAAACTCCTGTACAATATATTGTTTTCTTTGATAACAAACGAAGTCTATCATCACAAGTTATCGGGGATGTGATTAAACTAAATACATACAGACCATTACAATGAATGTTTAATGACCCGAATAATGTTTTACTGTTACTATATATTATTTCGGGTTTATAGCCAGCAGCTTCCGTTCTGTTGTATTCTCTTTCTGTTTGGTATCATGTCGCTCGTGCAGTTTACGCACTTTGTTTGGGTTAATTGTCATTCGTCTATCAGTTTGTTTGGGGGTCTTTTGCCTGTTGCTCTTTTTGCCTGTCTGTTGGTTGGGTACTTCCGTCGATGGGGTTTCAGTTTGTCCATTTTGCATTTGTTTTTGTATGTTGTTGTTGAATTGATTTGTTTGTTTTTCTGTTTGTTTATTTGTTGGGCTGTTGGTTGATATCTTTCCCTCCGCGTATGCCATTTTGTTTGTTGGTCTGGTTGTTTGTTTTGACTCTTGTGTGTTATTTGTTTGTATTTATTATTGTTCGAGTGTTTGCGTCATTCTATCTGGGTTGGTGTATTTTCCCCCAAAATGTATATTTTAATCGTTTGGGTCATTAATATTTTTAATAGTTAGTCTTTGATTTTGAGTTAAAGATGAGTTTAAGTTCTTATTATTCTGTTTTATTTTAGCTCTTATGATTCTTCAAACGCTTTCATGCTTTTTATGTAGTGAATTAAGCTTATTTTTGCGCATTTTGTATTAAATTTGAAATGTAATATGAATGCTGTTGAGTAACATTTTTATAGGTTTTTAGTTAATTGCTAAATGTTATTTAGTGTGAAGCGCCTTTAGCGTCATAGTTTTGACGGATTTTATTATATATTATTCGATAACTCGACATACTGTTTCACCTTTGTACCAGACGTTTTCAATGAAGATTTGCTGTCCATATTCTCGACCAGTCGATTCGACAGCTCCGCATCTGGCATAAAATAAAGTCTTCAAATTTCAATATTCTCTTTATTCAAAATAGCTACCTTCTAGATATGTCATGCTATACTTTTCTGTACTATTTGCAAACTATTGGCGTCATTCTATCTGGGTTGGTGTATTTTCCCCCAAACTTTATATTTTAATCGTTTGGGTTATTAATAATGTTAATAGTTAGTGTTTGATTTTGAGTTTAAGATGAGTTTAAGTTCTTATTATTCTGTTATATTTTAGCTCTTATGATTCTTCAAACGCTTCCATGCTTTTCATGTATTGAAAAGGGCTTATTTTTGCTCATTTTGTATTAATTGTGAAATGTAATATGATTGCTGTTTTGGTAAAAAAAACCTTTGTATCAGACGTTTTCAATGAAGATTTGCTGTCCATATTCTCGACCAGTCGATTTGACAGCTCCGCATCTGGCATTAAATAAAGTCTTCAAATTCAAATAATTATCTTTATTTAAAATAGCTACCTTCTAGAATTGTGCTGTACTTTTCTGTATTATTTGCAAACTATTGGCATAAACATTAAACACTGGCGAACCACATTGTTACTTCATACTGTTTTCAAACGCAACGTTTATAGTCATTACAGTTGGGTTCTCTGCAGCGTATCCATGAGTTTGTTTCTGCATTCAATCGGGGCATTGAACAAAGAGGACAATAGGGTCCCCTATTCCCGAATGTCCCCATTTTGGCGATCGTGTACAAAACATATAGGAGGTCTTCCAAACAGTTGGAGTACAAACAAAAGAGGCCGACTGCAGGCAAATACACACTTGTATGTTTTCTGGGCGCTTGTTTGTGGTGTAAACCGAGGACACACACGTGCAACATCATTGGTGAATCGAGGACAGGAACCAAATCGAGGACGACCTCGATTAAAAAACGGGTACAAAACCAACGAGAGCTCTTTCGAAAAAGTTTGAGTACAATCAAAAGAAAATCATCGATTTTCATCATAAACAAACGTGTGTGTTTTCTTTTGTGGTATTAAGATTGAGGACAGACCCGCAAAAGGATAACAAAGGATACTTTCAATTCCTTGAACTACGGTGCTTTTGTTCGAAACTGTCCTCGATCGTATGTTTACGTGCTTAGTCCTTGGGAAAGTGTTAAAGTACAGGGGCAAGGGGAAACACAATAGGTTGTCCTCAGGCGTATAGTGAAACACGACTGCGTGTTTGTGTGAGTATGTAAACACCGGCAATCGTGGACGTAGGACAAACGAATGTGGGCGCAAACAATACATCCACGATTGACCGAACGTCCACGATCTCAAATCGTGTACAAAACCAATGAGAGCTGTCGATAAAAAGAGTACAAACAAAGGAAAGAGGATTAGGGACAATGGGGCGTCCACGATTGCGGCATTCACACAGTGGGTGTGTGTGGGGGGGGGGGGAATCACGGGCGTTTCCATTGAATTTGATCGGTTGCTGTGACATTTTCCCACCTGACAGCTTATTGCTTGGAGGTGGGTTGGGGCACCCCCAAAAACAAATCGTCGCATCCCGATCGCCCCCACTGGATATTTTTGTTTTAGCCCTATCAGTCACCAAGGTTAACGGGTTTAATAGAAATTGAGTGCTACCTACTGTAACATCCAGCCCCCCCCCCATCTCGCTCCTCCCCCATGTGCATACACAAAAGGCATTACAATCTCTGGGAAAAATATAGGACTGGGTCGGCGGTTGAAATTCGAAAAGCGACCGGGGGATTGGTTTCGACTGCACATCATGTGACACTAGGGGGCGGAATTCATGATGCGAACGTTCATGCTGTGTGCTTGAACTTACATACAAAACGTGTAATGTAAGCTTCTGTGCTGTTTGTTCTCCGTTTTTCAAAATAATTGAATTTGGACCATTAGAAAGTTTAATAGATAGTAACCTCAAATTCAGCATTTTTCTTTTTCACCAAAACAATTGGGAGGGGGGGGGGGGGGATGTCGACTCAACTCCTCCCCCATCACAAACTGTATGGCAATGGTCTCACTGATTTCCATGTTAACAATCTCGAAAGCTCATTGGCACTCCCATTAAAATGGAATTGAAAAGAACTCTGTCCTAATTTGGCCGCAGTCTTTATTATTTTCTTTAAGTTGATTGTAGTTTAACCTCGTCCCCAGTGCTTACTTTATTTCCAACCTCGTTTCCAATAGCAAGCCCTGGATAGGAAACTGATACGATACCGCAATTTGCTAGTAATTGATTTATATCGTGTAGTTGGTGTTGTAATTTCCAACGTGCATAATGTGCACGCCTTTCTCAAAAATACTCCTTTCCTTTTCAGTTTGCTCATATTAATATGAAATGTGATACTGCATATTGGCGGACCAGATTGTAACATTTTAACTTCCAAAAATGTTTTTTTTTTCATAACTCAAGGCGGGACGAATTGATGCCGTTTTGAACCCAGACACCGCATACAAAAACTGACGCTAATGTAACGCACATGCAGGCATCAGACTGTTCCTCATTTGCATACGTGTTCAAAAATCTTGCACATACAAATGATCCAAAAACCAGGGTAAGAGAGAAGGTATTGGTGGGCGCGAACTGTTCGACACCCTGGGGACGATGTTGAATGTAGGTCTATTCGGTTTTTTTAATAGTTGAAATGAGGTGCGACTTTCATATTTTCTATACTCGGTTCTATTGAGATGAAAAATTGTCATAGATACCAAAATACTTTCCCCAAACATTTAAAGCAACCTTTTCATGTAATTTTGGCCACATTAAACAGTATATGCTCACACATGTAAACCATATATTATATATATTATTTTTATTTCAAGAGATATACACGCAGTGCAGAGGAGAACACTTTGCTGGGAGTTGGCATCACGTGATGACAACATCCATTTTTTTTAAAACAAATACCACATCGTCTATCGGTTCCCGTAAAATATTCGAATTGAAAGATTCGGACCAAGGGCACAGCTTCAAATTTGTATACACCGCAATGGGCTACCAAGCTATTTAATACTTCGAGATCAGTGACCCCCATACTCGAAGTTAGAAGTGGTAACGGAGGGACTGGGAACCAGTCTAAGGGTCTAGAAAGTGTATCGAATTTTAACGGTTGAATACACCTGGGTAACAGCAGCGCAACGGTCCATTTTCCAGTTACACATTGTGTGTAGATGTACAGAGTGGACGCGTTCACAAGTTCAACTCTTAGTGCGGTGTGTTGTATAACAAAAACTCGAAAAATCAAGTCCCACACCTTTGAATGCTGTTGGAGTTAAACATCAACAGCTTACTACAACAGAATTGGGTCTCTACACTGGAGAGCAATGGCGTCGACAAGTTCAAGGACTAGGATTTTTGTGATGGTGTTGATCGGATTTACACTGTTGGTGTCAGTCGGCAAAGCCCAGGTAAGATCGAGATTTCATTATATTTCCAACAGGATTCCAACAGGATTCCTAGCTACCGTTTAATCTGTGCAGTTATATATTGCACTGAATAGAAAAGTCAGGAAACCCATGGTTCTGTGCACCTGACCTGAGTCAAGTCAGTCAGAATGTGTTTGAAAATCTAGGCTGTGAATGGAAGGTATTTGAAAATCTAGGCTATGAATGGAAGGTATTTGAAAATCTAGGCTGATTGAAGGGGACTGATTCTATACAAGGTGACCCAAAAATACAACCCAAAAACATATGCCTTTAAAAAAGGTATACGATCTTTATGTTTTTTCCAATAAAAGATGATGTCTCAAAACCGCCAAACTCACTTTTGACTGGATTTCTGCTGCTGCACAATTTTAACGTGTTTTTAGATGGGGTTATGATCGAGAATAAGCTTCATGTGGCCTCTCTGGACTCCCACATATTTGCACTAAGTTTAGCCGAGCACCATTTGCAGTCATCAGCCGACATTTGAAGCCAAACAAAAAAGGTAAAACAAGGTAAACAACACGGCACACATTATGAAAGAAGTACAACTTAATTTGATGCAAAAAAAACTTTAGTTTCCACCTGAACGGGTATCTCTTCCTTTTTATTATAAACCCTTGCATAGTACATATGTCAAAATACTAAAGAAATTGCAGAAATGAAGGATAATTGCACAGTGGGCTTACAGTACAATTTTCCACTGTTTGAAGTACTTGTGTAAAGGATGGAAAATGACTAATCTCAGCTGAAATCTCATACCCAAAATATAAAAATCCACCTATCCCTTTTTTTTTTAAGACACATGTTTGAGGGTTGCATTTTTTGGTCACCTGGTAGATTATTTAGTTAGTTAAATAAAACAGTTAAAAAATCAAAGCTTCAAAGAAGAGTATGTCTTATATCAGATTTAGCTTTGCACACAAACTAGTGTGATATGAGTTTGCTTTGTGACTATTCATTGTGCGATGGGAAATACCCGACTAGGGTTGCGAAACGAAGGGGAATTTGCAATGACATCATGGTAATTTTGCAACACAGGCATTGTGGCGACCATGATTGCGACAGGTGTGATTGCGAAATGATGGTTGGGAATTCCAATTTAATCGTTTTCCTCTTTTTCAACCCAATGACAAAAGTTATCAGGATGTGTATTCAAGATACTGAATTATACTCACACCCAAATAACAAAAACACAGGGATTACTCCCGTTTTGAATTTATACCACATGCAGCCCCGTGAAACTTTTAATTCATTCCAATTATTACATACTCATTACTGTGCTGATGGGGCAAATTGGTCACATCGATTCTAACACAACCATTCTGGCACCGCAGAGTGCTCGATCCAAGACTCGGTGGAAAAAATATCCCCATAAACTTGCGAGCGACCTAATTGTTTTGGATATGTATATATGAAAAGCAAACAAAAAGGGGGAAAAGGGGGATGGCGGAGGGTAAAACTGAAATGTGTACAAAACTTAAAACACTCCTGCTGCTTCACTGGTTGTGACAAAAGTGAGCCAGAGCACAGCCAAGCTGCATGCAGCCAGCATGCAATGCACCAATCAACATGTTGCAAAACAAACCCTCTCATTGGCTAAACGTTGTTCTTTTCTCTCCCACGTGCATACTTACAGATTAACACAAATTAATATAGCAATGGACATTTGGCTCTTCTCCCCCCCCCCCCAAAAAAATACCAGTGAGACTCCTGTAAACTCTAAAAGCGAAGTAATACCGATAAACAAACACCCGGCCTGTCTTTGTCCTACCCTACTATACTCACAAATAGAACACTCAGCACTCAAGCGGGCCCTCCTGGAACATTGGCGTTCGATCAGTGAAAAGGAATATCTGAGTACACTCTTCGAGACCCGACCTATTTTGGCACACAAACGGCACTAAAACATAACAGATGACCTGGTTCAGTCAAGGATTAAAACCGGCCGCAATCCAACCAAGAAAAAAATCTGGATGAGGAGAACGTGAAAGTCTTATTGGGACTTCTTCGAAGAACAAAACTAATAAAATGATCAGTAAGCTATGGATTTCGAGACATGGCTCTGTAATTTAAGGCAATGGTGACAACACATAAGATATTCTTCACCATCATTAGCAGAAAAGTGAATACATAGAAAAGAAATGAAGCATATGGTGACTGGTGAAATGCGGAAAAAAGGTTATGATCTGTTTCCCCTTTACACACACACAAAAAGAAAAACGGGGGAGAGCATATGATCACTGTCCAAATCAAATTATTAAGTGGATTAGAAATTTTAAAAAACCACTAACGTACACAAACCAGCCCTTACGTCGCCTACATACACCGGAGACGAGTTCGAAACTTGCACTCATTGGCAATCTCTAACCTAATGAGCTCCGTGCGCTAACAAGAGGTCGCCCTAACGACGTCCCATTGGCGGGACATTTCGCTGGTTGACGCGCACCGTTCCTTGTGTGTGCCGCGCGTACACCAGGGGATTTGTTCTATGTACATGTACACGCAGTGGCCGCGCTTTGCAGCAAATGAATTGCAGTCAGGCAAGATGGCGTCGGTCGGTCACCCCCAACTGTACTTCCTTTGCCGTTGAGGGGGTACTTGTGAACGGAGCGGATAGGCCTGCAGGCGGCTTAATTGTTTTAAACCGACCACCTCCGCCACCTTAGTTGGCCTACGATACGTGAGCAGACTCGCTGATTAATTATGCAAGACAACCGCATCTTGACCTCTAGATTTTGACCAATCAGCAGACGCTTTCTATATCGGTTCTACGGTCATTCACCCTTGGCGCGTCATAGCCATGGATAAAAAAACCTGTGTCACGCGCTCTGTATCATGTTACGCGATATGCACCCGGCTGTTGTTGCATTACAAAACACTGATTTTTGATGTATTAAGCAATACAGGCCAAATGGATAACTCTAAAGGCCCGTTGGCACACTGTGGTATTTCGTAGCCCCTCAAATTTGTCCTAGGCCCCCAATTTTTGTGTAGGCCCTAGGCACAGTGCCTACTGGATAAACCGTGCCACACTCTATCCGACTAAAACTAGGAACAACACAATTTGGGGTAACACCCATTTCATCAAAAAGATGAAATGTTTTTGAGGCGTTTACACTTAAATGATTTTTTTCAAAGTATAATTCGATTGATGGCTATAGTGAATTTTTACCCTTAATCGTCCCTATATAGTATCACTCTTCGAAAATTAGACGATTATAAATGCATTAAGAAATAGGGGACAAATGGAGATCTTTGAAAAATGAGTTGAAACAAAATTAGTAATAGCTTTATAGTTACAAAACAAAACCTCCTTTGAAGGTTTCTTTTTGTATAGGATGCAGAGGGACTGATATTTTATAGATCGTTTGCATTAATATTGTAGCCATCTTGGAGGGGGCGGTTTGTTCCCCTTGGCGGGAAAATCATGAGTAAACCATTTGTGCATTCATGCAGGGGCGGCGGAACGCTTTTCAAACTGGAGGGGGGAGGGGGCAACACCCAAAAAAGGGGCACTTCCTCAAAAAAATGGGCACCTTCCGTCGGTGTCAAAGTGGAGGAGAAGAATATGGGACCATTCATTTCGCTCTAAACCTATATGACCAGGAACACATTACGAATACGTCGTCAATGTTGCCCTTTGGGTTTCTTTCACCTTCTTATGTAGAGAGACAATTTTTGGTTAATCGGTAGAGCGGCACTATTGCTTTTGATGGCCAGTTCAGTAACCGTTTTCCGCGTAAAGAGCACTATTATTTTAGGAGCCAGTTTTCCATATTGAGAGGGGGCACATTATTTTCATGTTGCGAACGGGGCACTAATTGTGCTTTCGAGGGGCAGTTTTCCATCTCGAGAAAGTGCACAATCTTGTTAATGCGAGAGGAGAACATGTGTTTTTGAAGGGCAGTTTTCCATTACAAGAGAGGAGACAATTTTATTTGTAGCGCAATCTTATTCATATGTGTGCGTTTGAGGGTCAGTTTCGTTTTCATCCCCAGGGGCATATTTGCATTAGTTGTTACTAAATAAAAGTAAAAACAAATTAAATTAAGAGCTTTGGGGAACAGAACATGTGTCTCTGAAATCAGATTTACATTAACAAACAAACTCGAGTGAAATAATAATGGGCATTTGAGAACGCCCTTTTTAGTAAACTAAATCACGGCGCTTACAGTATTATTATTCCCCTGATCATTAGGCATATTAAACATTCCAAATACCATCTCAGCTCCATGGGGAGTATACAGCTCGATGCTGCCTGTTAGGCGCCAACAAGCTAAATCAATCACATAACCATCTCTGCCCTCACAGGTACCCATTTACTCCTGGGTGGAGAGAAGCAATGAGTGACAAAGTGCCTTGCCCAAGGGCACACACACCATAACCCCTGGCTGGACTCGAACCCACAACCCGCAAAATTACACGTAGACCACGAATTCAATGCCCTTAACCACGAGGCCACGGCAATGACATTTTCTGGGGATTGTTTGGATATGATGAGAAATTTGCAACGCCATTATCGCTACTAGGCCACGGAAATGAATTTGCTTTGTTACTATAAATCGTACCATTGTTCTGCGGGAAAACCCCTGTCCCGGGGATTGTTTGGAAATGACGGGAAATTTGCAATGCCATCATGCGTTACTAATTCACTTGAACACACGCCTTCTCTGTCCCATTCAGCTTGTGCCACCAACCGTAGGCGAGGTCGGTTCACCATTGACTCGTCTTTTCAAGTTTTGTCAATGAAGTTTACTCGCATTGAACTCGGTGGGAAAATATGATTGCTCCCCCCCCCCCGAATAAAATCCTTGCGACGCCCATGTCTGTGTCACACATTTCATCGAACATTACAGTGTGTATATATTTTAATCATTTTGGCACAAGTGTGCGACGTTGCAAAATTTTTAGTAATATATTTTAAAATATATGGGAGTCCAGAGAGGCCACATAAAGCTTATACTCGATCGTATTCCCATCTAAAAACACGTCAAAATTGTGCAGAAGCAGGATTCCAGTCAAACCAGTGAGTTTGGCGGTTTTGAGACATCATCTTACATTGAAAAAAATGTTTCAATTTTGTTACATTTTCATATTGCCGACGCTCATGGCTACGGCGACGCGCGCAAATACCAGAAACCGGAGACTTTTTGTTGGGGGGGGGCCTTTAGGGCCCGGAGAAAAATAGATTCTAGACGCTACAGACGTTTTAGCAAAAACATCATTTTCAAGTTTGGAGCCATTGAATCACCTATTCTGAGCTACAGAATTAAATGTAGGCTATTTATTCAGGGACGAAACTAGTTGGGGGAACGACATGCCCCCCCCCGCCCCCACCGATCGATGGTTGACACCCTGCGTCAGTTGGTGAAATCGAAAATTCCGAGAGAGACCCTAGAAAAGATTAAAAACGTTTCTAACGTTCTAACGTGGGTGTCGTGTGGGTAGGCCTATTTTGTGTTTCATGGCACACCGCGGTATTTTCGTAGGTCCCCGAATTTTCGTGGGCCCCCGAATTGTTCGTAGGCCCTATGCACAGTGCCTACTGTGCCTATTGGGTAATCTGGGCCTGAAAACGATGGATGTTAATTCCATAGCAGTACCGGTCTCGCTGAACTCCTTAACCCTAAAGGGGCGGGGGGGGGGGCGGAATCCGCCCCCCCTCAACATTTTCCGTGATAGCCTCTAACAATTTTTTTTTCGCGACCCGAGCCTCGAGCTTTGCGCATCTTTTGATACCAAAAACATAAAAATCGGACAACGGGTTGCTGCGTAGCTGAATTTTCGCATATTCGTAACTGAATTTTCGCATATACGTCGTGTACATAGAGCAGAATTGCCATTCGTACATATGAATAATTACTTAGCCATGATTCCAAAACCCTTTGACCTATAGTCATGAAATTTCTTGGGTATGTTTAGGAAGAGTAACTCTATGCATCCGCCGAGTTTCAAAAATTTTCGTCACTCGATGGCCGAGATCTTAGGGGGCGAATCCCCGGCTGAGAGATGGTCAAAATAACCCGGCCGCTTTAGGGTTAACAGTTTAAATAGCTCATTGGCTAATTGGTGCTCCAATAACAATGGCATTGTTCAGATATATCTCCTAATTTATCCGCAGTCTTTATTTAACATGCAGATCGGTGATCCCTATGCCCTCGAAGTCAGAGTCGTTGATGGAGAGACTGGGAACCAGTCTAGTTAACTTTCACGGTTGAATACATCTGGGTATGTATGACACAATCAACTTTCCAGTTTCCATTGGACTAATACGTAGCGACCGGTACAGACGTACTTTGAATACTGTTGGAGTTAAACATCAACTGCTTACAGTACAATTATTGAATCTGTACACTAAAGAGCAATGGCGTTGGCAAGTTCAAGGACTAGGATTTTCGTGATGGTGTTGATCGGATTTACACTGTTTATGTCAGTCGGCAAAGCCCAGGTAAGAACGAGGTTTCCAACAGGATTCTCAGGCACCGTTTCACAAGGCAGAGCAGTTATAGTATTGGAAAGTCAGGAAACGAATGGTTCTTGTGCATCTGAGTCAAGGCAATCAGAATGATTGTGTTTAAATATGTTTGCATTGCGCATTAGGTCTAAACTAGAGTGTTAATTAGCAGTAGATCAACATGGGTAAGACCCAACTCTCTTTCCGGAGCAGGCAAAATTTACTCTTTTTGAGTCAACACTCACTCCATCCATCGAGGAACATTCAGAGTAACATTCATTTCACCAAAAAGATCCAATTTTTCAGTCGTGTTTGGCCTTAAATGATTGTTAATTCCAAAGTTTTTCGATTTTAAATTAAAGTGATTTCACTAATACAAATGTGTCCATTGTTTTACTTTTCCAATATTTGAAATTACATTTCGAGAACGATAGAAAACATTGGGAGATAATATTGTTTGGTCCTTATTACACCAAAATCTCTCTTAAATACAATCTTTTCGTAGGTTGCAGAGGGACCGATATTTTATAGATTGTTTGCACTGTTGGCATCTTGCAAGTGGTGCTTTTGTTCCCCTTGGGAAACCATGAGTTAACATTTCTTACACCTTCGTTGTTACTGAATTAATAGTCAACACACCTCAAAGATGGCCATTGAATGCAACTGGTCTAAAGGGTGTAGTGTTCTAGCCATCCCTGTACATTTATGTTCAAAGCGAACATTTCGACTTCTTCCACCTCTAAGCTATAGCTGCTCCAACTATCACCAAATGTATATTTACAAATGTGTAATTTAGTTTGTAAATAAAGAGCTTTCAGGGGATAGGACGTCTCTTAAATCAGGTTCATCCTCACAAATATACTCATAAAATTCGAGTGAATATGCTTCCATACGGTTAATTAACGGATCATATGGAAACATTATACCCGGCGTTATGTGACAGAGGGCTACCCCCTTCCCTGTGTCCCTAAACCCTGTACACACCACCGACTGTTGCTACCTAGTACCCCCCCCCCCATATCTCGAACGAATTCCAGACATTCTGGTATAAAAATTATGACCAACACAAGGGGGGGGGGCCTCTGTCACATATCTTGCTGCGTATGGGGAAAACCGCCGACAGGGGTTGTTGCGAAATGGTGGTTGGGTTTTGGAGGGGAATACCAATGACCTAATGTGCACGGTATTTTTTTTTTTTCATTTAGTTTGTTTCGCCAACCGTTCCTTTTCGCAGAGGAGCCTTCTCAGTGACGTTTTGTCGATGGAACAAAATGCATTGAATATTACAGTATTTCGGCGAGTGTTTACTTAATTGTATGACAAATCGGTGGGAAAACCGCATAAAGAGGCGGTTGTGAAATGATGGTTGGTTTTGGAAGGGAAAGTCCAATTACATCATTACACCGTGTTTATCCCATTTAGATAATTACACCAACCAGTACAGGCCACGTTGGGGAGCCGGAGCTTCGTGATTTGTCTGCCCACGAACAAGTGTCATCAGGGCCACAAACAGCTTTAAATTGTTACTGAGTTTACTAACTTCACCGTTATATCATAATTATTAAACTTATACATATTCATGAGCCAAACGCGCTTCTTTCAATGACAGATGTTCCAAGACGCATTAAAATAGCCATTCTTCACAGGCGCTGAAGATTTCTTCCGTTTTCTCCTTGTACATTAAATCTCCGTGAGTTCTTTTCTCAATAATGATACACAGCATTAACCTGAAACTTTGAACCAACATCATTCCTGATCCTGAAGTGTGTATTTAACTCTGACGTTATGCCGACGTCAACAGGTATCAAATTACAAGTGATTTTATCTAGAATATTTTTTTTCCCTCGATCATAACTCGTGAACAAGTACAAAGATCGCTTTCAAATTTGGAGATCTGATAGATCATACCTTGAGGAACATTTCTGATCTTTAAAGGCACAGTCGTCTGACCTTTCCATCCGGGGTTGCCTACCGATTGTCAAATATGAATTGATTCAAAATACCGAAAGAAGTGTTATTACAAAAGCAAACGGAATTTCTTTCAAGCGGTTCAGCGGATGAAGATGGAAACTCGTACGAATATTAACCGTTGTCCACATATGTATTAAGTTTTATGACGTCATTATCGCGTCATCTAAGGGCGGATCCAGAGATGTAAGTGTGGGGGGGGGGGGGAGCTGACGCTGTTTGATTCCCGGGCACAAATACGGCTGGACTTTTACATCCAGGGATACCGAAAGTGTAATAAAAAGTGAATGTACTGTAACGTACGCTGACCGGATCCTGGGTTGTCACACGCCAGACGAAGGAAACCACATTCGTCAGGGTTTCGGGGCTCGAGGCCATTTATTCTTGCCACTTCCTTTATACGGGGCTCTCTCTTTATACAACTCACAACAACAACAACTTGCACACGTTATACAAAATGTCACACTACTGAGTCGGCGCAGTCCGGCAACGAGTCTCCCTGGCCCAGCAGCAGGGGTCCCAATGCTACGGTTACACCTTGGGTCCGTGCTGGTGCCCTCTGCCGGCGGCCCGGCACCGACGTTACAGTACATTGAAAAAAGAAGATTTTACTTTAAGTATAGAATTTAAGCAAATGATAAGTGAAGGATGCCAAGCACAAAATATGTCATGATGACGTTATCACTTAAAAGCGCGCCCGCAGGTGGCACGTCAAACACATTTGTCAACATCTTGCCAAATTGCCTATAAACATCCTTTGGACAAAAGCAAGTTAGTTTAGTCTACTAAAATTCAAGATGATAACGTCATCAAACCGATCAGTTTTTGAGGTTTTAAAATTGTTTGTGGGGAAAATCAAGCAATTTATTCAAATGGTCAATGGGGAATGCTCAACAGAAAGGAAGTCATGATTATCTCACCACACAAAAGGGTCCTAGAAGTACGTCAAAGAAAGATGACTGTTTCCATATTTTGGAAAGGACCTTACAGAATTTTACCACATTGCAACTTAATATGTTTTTAGGCAAATTGGTATATTTTCAAAGTTGCACAGCAATGCCGTCACATCAGTGCCGTTTTTCAAATTGAACACTATAATTCCGTACCAAATATCGACGATTGTTGCACAAATAAAATCAGCTGCATTTTGTTAATGGTTCACATCCAAATGAACACAAAAATAGCCTCTGATAGCGAGAGAAATTCTTTGAACGGTCGGGTGCATACTTAAGGAGCTCCTTTATCCCGGTTCTGGTCGACATATTCATGGAAGAGTTGAGCTGACCGTCACCGCCACAAGAGACCGTAGACTATGTCTTTGGCTCTGGTGCATTGATGACACCTTCATCATCTTGATACATGGGCAGGAGAATCTCCTGTACTTCTAAGAACACTCAGCGGACTTAACCCCATCATCTAATTCACCATGGAGCCCGAAAGAGATGGCAATATTTCGTTTCCTTATGTTGAGGTTTCCAGATAGTAGGACAGCACCCTCACCCGCAACATCTACCGGAAACCTACGCACACAACTTCATATCCCGACAGCAGTTCCTTTCATCACTCCACGGATCAAGATGCCTGTCAGCCCGGCCCTAGTCAAGTGGTCGTACAACATCTGCGACAAGAAAAACCTACCCTAGAAACCATATCAACACAGCACTACGACGAACCGGATTCAAGCCAAGGCAAATCAAAACCCAAGATTCCAGAACAACCCCCGACCAGACGGTCTTCTACACCCAATGTCAACTACACTAGTTCCATTACCCTCACTACTTCTTCAGTACTTTCACCACATTCTGTGTACTCTCCACAAACACGGCATTCAGGTCTTCCACACACAACCCCTAAAGACCGAGAACTTGCTGCAATCACACAAGGAAAGGCAAAAACCCAAGTGCAGACCTGGAGTGTGCAGAACCCCCCTGGCGAAGTAGCAAATTGTACATCGGCGAGACTGGCAGGAACCTCCATACCAGACTCAGTGAATGTAACCTATATAGCAGACGCAGATATGTTGACAATTTTGACAACACACCGAAGATCATCAGATCACTGGCTCCCCCGCCGCATCAGGGAGGCCATCGAAAATTTCAAGTACGACACAGTGCACCAAGACATCGGCTGCTCCATCAGTGACATCTGCCGCCCCATTCTCACCACTCAGTCCAATGGGTCTTCTATACCTACGAGCAACTTAGTTTAATATCCACCTTATAGTCAGTCTATGGGTCCCCTACACTTGGCAACCTTCCCTTTCTCTCCCTTCCTCCACACCTCAGGGCCCCCATGCAGGGAGAACAGTTCATTGACAATTGAATTGGCTACCCCTGTAAAATAACACGAACTAGCAATACGCCTCACCGATCTTCATGCATCCCCTGCTTCTGCATGGACTCCACACCGATATGCCTCACTGATAAGCGCCAGCATCCCCTGCTTAATACTTTATAGACACTGATTTGAGGCAGGGATTTTAAAAATTAGGCATCTCATGGCAGACTCGGAATTTTTCTTGACTTTGAATGAATTTAGATTAACGTATGATTTGAAGAGTATTTTCGTTGTATATAATGTGTTTTTTTTTAAAGCCATTCCCCGAGAATGGAAAGAAAACAAATTAAGGGCCAGAATGCGTGTGATATCCTGATTACTTTGTCTACAACAAACTATTTGTTTGGTTAAAAAATTAAAAGTTTACAACTTTCTCCTGGATACAATTAGAATTATCCCGTGTAAAAGTATTGAGAAATGGACCGAGATGTATCAGGTACATGAAGATGATTGGAACCGTTGAAATGTGCGTTTGATGTTAAATGTAGAGAGTTCCAATTTAAATTTGTGCACAGGTTAAAGGTACATAATGACTATCTTCACAAAATTGGCCTGTTTCTGTGAAACCGTTCTGGAGAAAAATGTGCAGTTATTTTTTAATTTTTCGTTTCTTGTTTTTGGAAGAAGGTAGAGGAATGGTTAACGTTAATTTGTAAAGTCAATATTGTTCCTGCAGAATTTTCTATTATGTTTGGTAATAATATTTATGACCCTGACCTTTTTGTCAACTATGCAATTATCTTGGGTAAGCAGTACATTTATAAATGTAAGTATGAAGAGAAGCCTCCTCAAATCAATCATTTTATGAATGTTGTTAAACTGATGGAGAGAATTAAATTTTATTTTGCAATTAGAAGGAATAAATTAGCTACCCATCAAAGAAAATGGTATCCATTGATGTAACTCAGTGGTTCCTTCTTGCTCTTTCACCAATATATAATATATTTCTGCCATTTCTGAATTGTATGATCATAATATCAATTTATTTGTTTTGTAATTATTGATGCACTGATGAATTTAAAAAAAATGATGATGTATGTTCATATTCTGTATTTACAAACCAGAACAATTTACTGGAAAATTCAATATAATTTTCTTTATTTGTATTTGGCAGAGTGCCACCACTGAACCATCTACGGTCCAAGCCAAAGTACCATCGACAGTGGAAACACAACCACCTCCCTCGTTCGCTTGTAGCAGCAACTGTGACGAATGCCTTGGTCCAGCGGAAAACGAGTGCACCAAATGCAACGAAGGGTTCAGCCTGTCTTTGGTTGACGGAACAAACCAGGGAATGTGCGGCCGAACTCCGTTTGCTGGCGTGGGAGGCGTCCCCGGCTTTGTCGCAATTGTTGTAGCTGCTCTAACCATCCTGGTGACGTGTTTTGTCTGCTGTTGCTGTTGTCGTATAAGGCGTTTAATGCGTGTGAGTATAACAATCTCAACGGTCACAGTTAGTATGAATATTGAATAAGTATAACCATGCTTTGAGAGTGCCGCCAGTACCATCACTATAGAATTATATCCAGTAATTGTATTTCACAAAGTTGGAGTAAAAAGTACACCAAGGAAAGGCGATATTTGAAGTATTTTCACTTGAATTGCTTTCTTCAACAAACATCCTTCGTTAGTATACAACGCGAGTTAATTACTGTATCGGCAGAAATATTTTCCTTTTCTTCGAAACAACTTTGTGTCATACGATGTTTGAGATTCTTTTGACACACGGGAAGAGTTACTAGAATCAACCATCTAATACAACAATACACGATGTGAATACGATACTTTTAGTTCCATTGATTATAAGTCACCACACAAATGTTATTCACAAAAGACGCATAAAGGGATTTTTGAGGTTGTTTCCGTGATCACTTAAAACAACTAACTTTATCCAATTTCAAGTCATCTGAAATGTTTTCCCACTTGAAGTTGTCTTTTCTTCTGTCAAGGTTAACAAGTTGTTTGTAAATATATGGGCTCCGTGCGCCAACGAAGAGGGCACCCTTTTACCCATCAACGACGTCCCATGGGCGGGACATTGAGCTGGTTGACGCGTACCGTTCCTTGTGTGTGACGCACGTCACATTTGTACTATTTGTACTATGTACATGCAGCGGTACGGCCGCGCGTCGCGACAAAATTGCAGTCAGGCAAGATGGCGTCGGTCGGTCACCCCCAACTGTACTTTCTTTGCCACCGAGGGGGTACTTGTGAACGGTGCAGAAAGACTCCAAGGTTTACAAACAGAACCACTTGGTAAATTAATAGGGATTCATATAAACAAATATATTATCCAGTTTGCTTTTAACTTCAAAACTAGCGGGTATTTTTCCTGCCATCGATAATTTGTTTGTTCACAGAGGCTCATCTAGTAATACAGTGATTCAGAGCAACCGAATACTGAGTTTAAATCCCCAAACTTTCAAACGAATGTCGTTGGTTCAAAATAATCGAGTTTACATATTTGACCTAATATGATGCAAGATTCAACTCCACTTTTAACTTATGTTTTTTTTTACTTTACCAGAAAAGGGAACAAAATGGATTCAGTTGATTTTGCTTTGATGTTGCAACTATAAATCTAAAGTTCTCAGCCAACCCGTTGAAGAGGTTTCATCATCTTTGTTAAAAAATAACCTCAACCTCAACCAAAAGGCATACGGCATTATCTCCCCTTGGCCTATATTTACTATACTATACTATACTATACTATGAAATACGTAAGATACAATGTTGGAATTATTTAAGGATCCATTTCTTCTTCAAGTACAAAGTCTGCTGTTGTTCATTTCAAAATAATATTCAGTTGCTTTTAACGTAACAACTAGTGTTTTTCTTTTCCCGCATTGATAATTTGTTTTGCTCACGGAGGCTCAGCTAGTTTTATGATATTCAAAGCAGCCACAGACTGAGTTTAAATCTCCCAAACATTTAAACGAATGTCGTTGGGTCAAAATAATCGAGATTGCATGTTTGACTTTATATGATGCAAGATTCAACTCCACTTTTAACTAAAGTTATTTACTTTACCAGAAAAGGGAACCTCTCATACCAAACCGAAAATAAAATAATTAAAGAAATTGGATTCAGTTGATTTTCTTTGATGTTGCAACTACAAATCTAAAGCCAACCCGTTGACGAGGTTTCATTGCTTTGTTAAAAAATAACCTCACTTTGTAAAGGATACTGTAGTGGTCGGCCCTGCTGTCTTATTTAGAGGGGGAGACTCGTCCACCAGTTAAGGAGGATGGGAGGCAATCACCAAGCGTGGACAATCATCATCGGTTTCTGTCATTAGTTGATTGGTTGATTTATTGATGATCCAGTTGGAGATACAATATTTCAATGGAATATAAAAACCCTGTACAATGAAAAAGAAAAGCAGACGCTGTGTATTAAAGTTTGCATGTCACAGCGTACACACTATACGTACAATACACGTACATGTACCTTCAGTTTGTTTACAATTTCGGTACAAAATGTGTCGAAAGAAATGCCTTAAATTCTCACCCTGACGTCTTCAAATCTTTCCTCAAATGACTCCAAAAGCAGCTATACAGCACTTCACTTCAGTTGGTGGGCTGTTCAGATATGGGCCTTCAGATTTTAGCTCGCAAAATAAGGTTTTTGATGTGAATCTGGCTCACATCATGCAACGGCATGGTCCGAAGAAAAAGGAAAAGGACGTGCCAATCCTGCACGTAGGCCACTTACTTCCGGAAAATCCCGAAGAAGTCCGAAGCACAAAAACCCAGATTTACTTTGGAAAAATATCATATTTCAGGAGTGATCTAATATTATGAGAAAACTATAAATGTATTTTGCCAACTTATACATGCCCAATAAAATAGTAACAATAAAGTTTAAGAAATTATAAGAACGTTTTTGTTGTAACTGTGTAGTTGCCGAACGTACTTAGCAACCACGAGTCAGTGACGTCATCATGCTTATGGCGCGTACGTAACTTCTTAAAGGGGAATTCCCAGATCCCTACACGTTCCCTGCTTGAACACCATACGTCCCGGATGGTGACTTAACTATCAAATCAAATATCAATATCTTATAAATCAGAATAAGACATTTTTGAGGTGTTAACTTGAGAACGTTACTTCAAAATGTGAAAAATTACATATTAAAGATAATACAATCTCTGAAGTATCCTCTAATAACAAACACATACAAAACCCTTCATGTAATACATGTTACACAATGTTACACAATGGACAAATGGTAAAACAAAGAGCAACTTAGTTAGTGGCATGGGCGAACCCGAACTCAAAGCGAGCAGATGCCTTAAACTACTCTTAAGGCTACAAACAGTGCTCAAACATCAAGCATATGACCAAGTCCAATATAGATGACCTTTATGAAAATACATGGTAAAAACCATATTATGTCCTCAACAATATGTAAAATAAATTATCATCTTAACAATCAGATATATAATGCAAAATAAGTAGGCTATCCTTTGCCCAGAAATACAAAGAAAATTTCTCTTCTTCTCGAACATTTACATGTAAAACTAACTGTCAAAGTGAACTTCAATGATTACAAATGGCAAGAATGTCACAAAACTTTAAGTCACAGATTCAAAAGTGATATATCTAGACATTACATGTTAAGATAATCAAGGTACTTTTTCAAAACCATCTCAATTGTAGTTTGAGAGCATACCACTACACACGCACAGGATAATAAACGATGGAGTCAAAATACAAACTTTATAATTAACTGGCATTATTCCTGCAAGTGGAGCGAAAGTCAAATAATCATAGCATCAGCACCAAGTGTTTAAAACACACACACACAAACTTACGTAACTGATTGATTCATGAATGTGTACATCCTCACAGGAATCATGAAATAAACACTTTGAGATTTCTTTATCCACTCTAGATTAGAACCAAAACTTATTGGTACATGCCTCCCTATCTAAATAATGTCTCACTCAACGTGATTTGCTACGGTAGAATGCATCCTTTATACCCTTACAGTATTTGGTCATGCCATCTGGGGTCAGATGACACCCATCGACAAGGTACTTTGGGTAGTTCACACGTTTCTGAGGGTACATGTGTGCCCTAGGGTACTCTTGTATGCGCCTAGCAATGAGTGCGTTAAAGCGTTTCACTCTGTGATTGAATGTAGACAGAGGCACTTGGTTTGCTCGTACAATGCGAGACCTCCGAATGACCGTAAAGATCATGATACATCTTGGTGAAATACCATTGAGACCCAAAGTGTCTAAAAACTGAATTGTCTTATCAACCAGAACTTGAGGTGTGACCTCAACATTACATAGGTCGTTTGTCCCCATATCAATACACAATGTATCAATGGTTCTGGATTTCATTTGCCGAGTATAGTGTGCAGTGTTTGAAAAGAACCTTTCGTAAGTTAGGCCTGGGTGACCCTCTATGTACACATCGCACTCACTACTTAATCCTATGTAATCCCCTGCTGATTGGTGGTCTCTCTGAGCCTCTCTTAAAACCCTGGTCGGAAACGAATGACCAAAAAGAATCAAAAGGGGTCGCTTCGACATCTTGAGCTGGAAAGTACAGAATATTTGTCATTGCAGTACATGTAATCAGCCATGTAATGATGTAATGATTAAGGTAAACAATTTAATGAGGTAAACAATTAAGATAAACAGCTTTCTGAGGCAAACAGGTAAAGTCAACTATTCATTATGGTAAACAACGATTCATTGAGGTAAACAACGATCCATTGAGGTGGCTAATGCCAGATCCTGCAGAGCAGGCCGCCTCACCTTATCGCAGATTCTACAGGAGGAATTTGTTTCTGAAGCTGGGCCTCCTAGGACTGGTTTCCAAATCGATTCACACTTGGCCAGTGGTCAGACTGATACTTTCCCAGATTTCTTACTGTTGGAAATCAAGCAATGCTTTGCGGAGGATCATCTGATAATCCAGCTCCTGTAACATAACACAAGAGAATCATGGGACAGATAACCTCACACCTTATCCAAATCCTACACCATGTTGGCTTCAACTCCTTTCCCGCTAATATCAAGGATCGCGATCGCGACACAACGCACGCGTTAATTAAAACAAAGGGGAAAATTAGCTAATCAACAAAATGGTACGACCAGCACCGCGCCTCGCACACAACATGTACGCATAAATATCAGCATAGGCCCAAATATTTATACATGGTTAAGTCCAATGTTATATACAATGTTATATACATGTACATGTAGATATCGTCAGATGCGTCGAAGAAGAGGTCATTGAGGTGGCTTATGCCAGATCCTGCAGAGCAGGCCGCCTCACCTCATCGCAGATTCTACATGTAGATAATCTATATCCTGCTACACTAGTGCGTCAGCAGGTAACTACACTTATCCCTACTCTATAATCAATAGCAATAGTAATTTGCCCTCTCCCAAATCGAGGTTAACTATGAGAAAGCATCTTATAATAATAATGCAACTAGAAAAAACAACTTTACAAACGGCACCAAAATCATCCCCTTAGAAACATCAGAATGTGAGGCACAGGCAACTAAGTAATTTCATCTGGCCAACGACCTGACCGTTTACGCCTAAGCCTCTCAGAACGACGGACATCTGGTTCCTTTGTCGGCTGAGGTTCTGGAACAGCTCTTGGTTCGCTATCTGGAATCGAAGGTTTGGGATGCCTTTCTCCATCTGCTCGCTTAGCTATGATCAAATCGCCATCTGAGTCAGATTCGCTTTCTTCCGAACTAGGTCCCACGGTATCACCACAAGTAGGAAGTGGAAGGTCGATCAATGCCCCCTCTTGTAACAAGGGCAACAAGCTCCTTGGGTCCAGTATTAGGGAACCTCTGTTTACCCACTTCACCGGACCACCAAGAGCCGGTCGGACCGCTAACAGATCCTGCTCTGCATTACACTTGACGACCACGTACTGTTCCTCTCTGAAATGATCCACTAACTTGTGCCTCTGTTTAAAGGCATGTTGCTTCATCAAAACCCGATCCCCAATCGCGAGTGGGTGAGCCTTAGCCTTCTTGTCGTACTGCCGTTTATTGGCCTCAGCAGCCCGTCTCAGCCGCTCTGCTGCCACTTGGTGTGCACATTGAATGAATTTAGCCTGTTGCGCGATAACGCTTTCTTCCCAGCTATTGTGTGTTTTGTTCAGCAAGTGATCAAGGGGTACCATTGGTTCACGCCCAAACATTAGAGAGTATGGCGTATAACCAGTGACGCTGTGGGGCGTTGAGTTGTACATGAAAACCAAATGCTGCAACAATTCTGGCCATTGGTTTCGCTTTTTACCCTCAAGCGACTTGATCAACCCATACAGAGTGCGGTTGAACCTCTCGGTTTGACCATTCCCCTGCGGGTGGTAGGGGCTAGTATGCGTTTTGGTTATGCCATACAGAAGGCACAGTTCTCGAATAAGGCGGCTTTCGAAATTTCGCCCCTGATCGGAATGGATTTGGGCAGGGACCCCATAGTGCACAAACCAATGGTCACGCAGCATACGGGCTACTGTGGCGGCAGTTTGATCCCGACAAGGCACAGCGATGGCAAACTTTGTAAAAGAATCCGTCATCACGAGGACATCTTCCACTTTACCAAGCCCAGGATCCAACTTTGCGAAATCGATAGCTAATCGTTCCAATGGTCTGAATGCCAGAAGATGTCTCATTGGAGGTCGGACTTTGGGAGTAGGGGCCTTAGCTACGGTGCAGTGGAAACAGTTCTTTATGTGCTCCCGAACATGACCTGCTATGCCAAGCAAATAACAGCGCCTCTTAATGAAGGCCAACATCCTCCCAGTGCCCTGATGACCCCATTGATCGTGGGCTGCTTCCAGGACAGTTTCGCATAGACACTTAGGAACCAGGAACTGGTATACTGGTCCAACACCAGGCTCTTCTACTGACCTGTACAAAACACCATGGGCCTCCACCAACCGCGGCCATTCTCTGATCCAGCCCTTCAACTCGCCCATTGACACCAAGGGATGGTCCTGCCCAGGCTTCCAATGCTGATCCCACAACTGCCAGACTCTGCCCAGTACCTCATCGGCTTTCTGCATAGAGGCCAGCTCCTCAAAGGAGTAAGAAGGTAGGACTGAAGAAGGAATACCAGGTAAGGCACTATCAGCACAATTAGGCCTAGATGAAGTTGCAGGTTGTAACTCTAATGGAACAGCAGTGGTCACGACCTCTGCTACCTCCGACTCCGAGCGTTCTGGTGGATTACGGCTCAAAGCGTCTGCACATTTATTGGTCCTGCCAGAGCGATACTTAATCTCCAAGTCAAAGCATGCCAACTGAGCCGCCCATCGCTGTTCTGTTGCGCCCAATTTAGCGTTTTGAAGATGCGCAACAGGATTATTATCTGTCCAAACGACAGTATGCTTCCCGAGTAGGTAATCCCTATACTTCTCCGATACTGCCCATTTTAGGGCCAATAACTCCAATTTGAAGCTAGACAAGTCGCTGTAATTTTTCTCAGAACCTCTCAAACACCGACTGGCATAGGTCACTGGATGCAGGTCTCCGGACTCGTCATACTGGGACAAGCAGGCCCCTAGGCCTTTCAAAGAAGCGTCGACCTCCAAAACAAAATCCCGGTCAAAGCGGGGGTAAGCTAATACAGGGGCCTCACATAGCGCCTGTTTCAGTGTCTGGAACGCAGTGTCAGCTTCCGGAGTCCAAGGCCACAACTCCCTTGCCTTCCCTGCTTTTTCTTGAGCCTTAGCGGTCAGGTCATGCAAGGGTCTGGCTATTTTAGCAAAGCCGCAAACGTAGCGCCTATAATAGGAGGCTAGCCCCCAAAATGACCTAAGTTGTTCCAAACTAGTTGGTCTCGGCCAGTTTCTAATACGCTCAACTTTGTCAGGGTCGACCCTTACACCTTCACCACTCACGATGTGACCAAGGTGGGACACAGAGGACTGAAATAGCTTACACTTAGCACCTTTGAGCTTTAGACTGTTGTCTTCAAGTCTGGACAGCACCTTATCCAGCCGACTGAGGTGCTCCTCAAAAGTAGAGGAGAAAACTAGCAGGTCATCGAGGTAGGGAACTACTTCTGAGAGGTTCATATCCGCGAATATGGATTTCATTATTCGCTGGAATGTGCTTGGGCTGTTGGATAGGCCCTGCGGTAGTCTGAGAAATTCGTATAATCCCCAGGGCACTCTAAATGCGGTTTTCTCCACAGAATCGGGGTGCACCGCAACCTGGAAATAGCCATGGGCTAAGTCCAGGGAGGAAAAAATCTTAGAGCCGCCCAAAGACTCCAAGGTCTCCTCAATTCTTGGCAACGGGAATGCATCTTTTTGTATTTTGGCATTGAGGCGACGGTAGTCGATGCACAATCTCAAGTTTCCATCGCGCTTTCTAACCAGCACAACAGGACTCGCAAAGGGACTCTTTGACTTTCGGATTACTTGACGATCAAGCAAATCCTGCAGCAGTCGCCTGACTTCGGTGACGCAAGTTGGAACAATTCGCCTATAAGGTAAGTTCACCACAGACTCATCAATGAGTTTAATCTCGTGGGGTATGAGGTTACAGTAACCAAGATCATAGGGATCCATAGAAAAAGCACTTACATGCTTCTGTATTAATTTCGCTGCAGCTACCGCAAAAGTGGCATCTAAGCTCTTGAGGCTCAGACCAGGGGGCAATTCAAACGTCGTCCCATCAGGAAAAACAAATACTTCACGCAGCTCAGTGGACTGAACATCTTTCAAGTCCTCCTGTACATAATGATCGGGTTTCTGCCTGGTCGAATCAGAAAAGACAGGTGGCACATCTATGTCGTCAACAACTGCATGCACGAAGTGTACAGCTACTTCTACTCCATCAGATAATGGATCAACACAAATCTCGTCACTAGCGACGAGTTCACAAGCCAAAGCCACTTTGGTATCAGCAGGAATCACTCACGGCTCAACACTAACGTTGGCAACTAAAATAAGCATGGGACCTTTGCCCACATGCTGGATACCCTCTACTACTTGGCAATCGCAAGACACATCCTGAGAACTTTGCGGAATATCCGGATGATCAAGTGGCGGAGATGACGCCACAAATATTGTGTCCGACTGTGGACAACACTCTCTCATCACTCTACACAGAACTTGCACAGCAGTCTCTGGAGGAATGGTCAGAGACTCACAAGTCCTCACTTCACTCATCATCTGTTGATTACATTCAGTACGACCCTGTGTCCGTACTGGAGGTTCATTGGATCTGAACCATCGGAGTGCCAGATCCCAATCTGGACTAATCTTAGTTCGCTCAGCATTCCTCAACTTCTGAGCCAATACTCGAAGAATATTACAGCCAAGCAGAACTGGAAACTTATCCCGCCTTCCGCCTGGAGAATCAAGAGAGTTATCCTTGGTCACAAGAAAGACTGCACTGAATGTCTGACCCTGAATACAGACAGGAGCCTCTATGTATTCCTCCACAGGAATGTCAAGGTTGTTGGCTCCCACCAACCTTACAAATTTGCCCACCTGACCCAAATCGCCAGCCCTATGCACTAATTGGTCATGGTAAAGTCTGGAAGACATCAAAGATGTCTCCGCCCCTGTATCTAAGATACAATTTACAGGCACCCCACAAATTAGAACTTTATGACGGTCCTTTTCCGTCATTACTTTATCAATTGGTACCTCTGGGGGCTTCTCAAAACTACTGGCCAAAACATTTAGGGTATCGCTAGGTGTGCAACCTGTGGGCGACTGTTCGTCCCCCGTCATAGCGCCCTCTATGACGGAGGAATCACATTTCCCGACTTATCTTCTCTGAGCGGCTTTTGAGCCACAGGATCCGTACTGCGCTTAGGGTCACCCCTTTGTCCATTTTCTTGATTTATTCGTGCATAACACTTCTCGTATGAGTGACCCATCTTCTTGCAAAAAGTGCATTGTATGCTCGAACGTGTACCCCTTCGGGTACTTGACGCGACCTCCCTTCGGTGGTCTTCCATGGATTCAAACAAGCGCTGCAGCTTGCTGTTAGTTTCTGCTTGCTGTTGTACTAAGCATCCAACAGCAGCAGAGAGTTGCTGTTGGCTTTCAGTCAACCCAACCAGCAACTCACGTTCGCTCTTACTGCGTTTTTGAGCAGCAGCCACATTGCCAACTGCAGGGCATGACCAGTCGTCTGCCTGAGTGTGATCTGTAGATTCCACGTCCCGCAAGAATTCCAATGCAATTTCACGGAATGCGTAAAATGGCATCACTGCATTATCATGGCTAAGTCTTCTCAGCTCTCGCTTTGTGGAGGCCTCTCGTGCCCCTCCTACAAATTGCTCTCTGAGGGCGTTCGCGCGCAACTGTCGCAGCGCTTCCCTTTCTTTAGGGTCTGCCGCCAACTCCATGCGATCATAGATGCGCATCAACGACCGACTGAACTCAGTTAGTGTTTCTCCTTCCAACTGAGTCCTAGCATAAAAGGTGCTATTCAGGGATCTAAGTGATTCGATTGCCCCAAACCTAAGTGTCAACAGCGCAGCTAGCTTCACAACAGTATCACGCTCCCCCTTAGGACAACACAACACCTCCTCTTTTGCTGGACCCCCCAGATGGTCTAGGGCCACATCCACTTGTTCTTTTTCAGTTAGACCCAAGGGTCGCAAGTATGCATCAAGATCGCTCAACCATCCCCCTAAAGTGGATCACCCGACCTCTTTGGTTGGCCGCAAAACTTTGCTAATTTTATAGTTGGAGTGCGCTTTATCTGGAGGTTTTCAAACGCTCCAGCTAGTGTATCAGCTAGCGCCTTGTGAGACTTAGCAATAATATCAGATAATTCCTCAGTGGTGGCCATATTGTTCCACCTGCAATGTCAAACAGCAATATGTTGAAATAGCTCCAATGGAACGAAAATTATACGCATGCAGAGTGCGTTGTGCGCGAAACACCGCTTAATCGCACCAGAATCCCTACGCAGGATGCACCGAAATAAGGGTAGAAAAGCCCATCAGCAAAATCACAGCACTTAATGTTGCGAGTCACGTGATCGGAGTGGGTGCAGGCAGCCTATAACTGCAATAAGAAACCACAACAAAAATTGGTATAGTGCCAACAGACACTTTTAGGCTATTTGACAGCTGACCAGAATCAATCGGTTTAAAAACCAGTCATATTTACGACATGGCTCACAACAATAATAACATGTGCTGACAAAATGTCAGAACATGTGGTTCAACAAGAAAATCAATATCAACCCTAAAAGTTATGTGGTCACATGTGTTAGGTTCATTAACCAATATAAAAGCATCACAGTAGGTAACAGTTACCAGCGTACAATTATGCACAAAACATTTTCAAAATACGCGTCTACTTTATGGGCCACTATACTTTTAGAATTAAACACAATTAGTGCACTAGCTATGTACACATGTACACTATTAATCTACAAAAATTACTCGAAATCAGGTCTCTTCATGCAAGTCGGGGGTTTCCAATAATACTATTGTTTCCAAAAATGAAAGCTAGGTTGGTCGCGTGGAAGTGGCCTCCATCCTGTCTACGACGCCATATTTCTGTAGTGGTCGGCCCTGCTGTCTTATTCAGAGGGGGAGACTCGTCCACCAGTTAAGGAGGATGGGAGGCAATCACCAAGCGTGGACAATCATCATCGGTTTCTGTCATTAGTTGATTGGTTGATTTATTGATGATCCAGTTTTTGATGTGAATCTGGCTCACATCATGCAACGGCATGGTCCGAAGAAAAAGGAAAAGGACGTGCCAATCCTGCACGTAGGCCACTTACTTCCGGAAAAGCCCGAAGAAGTCCGAAGCACTTTACTTTGGTAAAATATCATATTTCAGGAGTGATCTAATATTATGAGAAAACTATAAATGTATTTTGCCAACTTATACATGCCCAATAAAATAGTAAGAATAAAGTTTGAGAAATTATAAGAACGTTTTTGTTGTAACTATGTAGTTGCCGAACGCACTTAGCAACCACGAGTCAGTGACGTCATCATGCTTATGGCGCGTACGTAACTTCTTAAAGGGGAATTCCCAGATCCCTACAATACAACTACGGTTTGTTTAACATTCGAATACCAAAAGGCATACTGCATTATCTCCCCTTGGCCTAATTCAACTTTCAACTTTTTTAACGTATTTGTTGAAGTCACAAATCACACAATATGCAAGCGAGGGGAAGGGAAACCGTATCTTAAAAAAAGGAAACATTTTACCCTTCCTAACCAAAAATCAGATGTTTAAAAACAGAGCGGATTCATTTCAATTTCTTTCAAAAATAAAGATTTCCTTGGTGTAACACTTTTTCATAGCCAATCCTTGCTTCCGGTGATCTTTCTGTTTCCGTTAAACAAATTAATTAAATAAATGGTGGTGTTTTACTTTGCGATTGAATGAAGACTTTACAGATTCAACCACTATAGATACAATCTGTTCAATTCAAAATTATGCCCAGGTTGCTTCTGTAACGAGAGGTCCAGGTTGCTTTTAATTGAATGCGCTTTTTTCCCCTTTACAGTCATTGATCATTTATTTTGTTCATGAAGAAGCTGAAGTAGATACAATGTAATAACGTCTGATTTTCATTCAGCTTCTCTCTGCCTGGAAATATTAGTTTACTAAAAAAATTGTATACTTTTGAATTGCATTTTAGGGCTGCAAGATTTCTTCACTTGATATCTTTTAAGGCTTAACTCCATTTTAAACTAGTGTTCATTTGATAGTTTACCGAAAAAAACTCTCATACCGAGCCAGCCATGAAATACTTCCCGCGAAAAACTTGCAGGCAGCGGTAAATGTATACGACACGCCTTCCCTAGTGTAACATTCGAGTTCCTTAGTTTGCCTCGCTGTTTCGCCAGATCTGGCGGATTTTCTGTCACTATTATAATATTAGCTCTCCCAGTACTTACATGATTCCCGAATGCAGCAGTGTTTCCTTATCCATGACGCGGGATGGTAAATAATTACAAATATTTTGACGAGCCTCTCAGTGATATATTTTATGATGTCCCCTTGACCATGTCGTGCAGAACAATTATTAAATACATCAACTTGTAACCGAAACATATCCATGCTGCACCAAAACACAACATATTTAAAAAAAAAGTGTCTTTAGTTGAATTTCTTTCTGTAACGAGAGGTCCTTCGGTGAGGTACATCCTCAGTTTATAACTGAATCGACATAAACGTCTTTATTTTTTCACAACGACTTTGTGCAACACAATTTTGTGTTTATTTTTGTTTTGGCTAACAACGGTAAAATTGTTTAGAGTGTACCAAATGTAAAGCTTTACTGAGATACAAAGCAACCACACGCGGAGTACAGTCCGGGCAACATTCTAACAAATGTCGGCGGGTCAAAATCATCGATACTATTTTGATGTTTTTTGTTTACACATTTGTTCTGTTAAGAAATTTTCTGTCTAGAGATCTCAGTCGACCCGTTTAAGAGGTTTCATCTTCAATGCAAAAACTCACCACGCAAAGAGTACAACTCGCTTTTTTTAACAGTCGAATACCAACAAGCATTATACTGCATATTTTTGGACCTAATTCCACATTGAACTAGTTTGCATTTCTTTTCAAGTCACAAATCAAACATTTTGCAATCGCATGGAAAAGGAAACCATAACTTTAAAAACAGAAACAATTCGCCTACTGAACCAAATATCAGATAATTGCAAAAAGAGTAGGTTCAGTTGAATTTCAGGAATATTTATGTCTTCGTTAAATTAATTCATTAATTCATTAGAAAATAATTCATTACATATCGGTGTTTTACTTTTCACTTGAAAAAAGACTTTACAGATTCAACCCCCAAACAGAACTAACGGTAAGGAATTGTAACAAATGTACGGCCTACAGACTCTAAGATGAACTTATATGCAATGCAACCACAGACTGAGTGAAAGCCCAAAAACTGATCGAGATTGTCTTGATATTTCTGTTTTTGTTCGGTTATGGCGTTTTCTGTCTATTTTTTTCCCCATTCTTTAAGACAATTAAAACGTGTGCTGTTGTTCTTTTATAATAATACAATGTAGTAGTAATTCAGGAAGCTTCTCTCTAAATTCCGTTTTAGAGTGAAATTTCGTCAATCGTAAAGATCAAATTTTCACTCGAGCTTCGACTAACGTGGTTCTTTTTTTTCGGACTTTCTCTTTTTTTGCAGACTTTTTCAGTCGACAATTATTAAACGCATTAACACGAATGACTATATTCACTGTCAATCAGCAGTCGGAATTTTGTTGATGATGCAACTGTCTAGAGATCTAAGCCGACCCGTTTAAGAGGTTTCATCTTCGGTAAAAAAAAAAAAAACCCAAAAGCATTATACTGCATATCTCTTTGACCTTATTCCACTTTCAACAAATTTACATACGTTTTGAAGTCAAAAATTAAAAAGGAACAATTTCACCTACCAAAACCAAAAATAAGATATTTACAAACGGTTCAGTTGTTTTCCTTTGTTGATCGTATGTATAATAATTCCTAGAGTGGCTTGCAGAATGAAAACATGTACATAACCTATGGGGAAAAAGTGGTAGAGAAAAAAATATCAAATATGATCATGTTTTTGTTTACGAAGAATTTGAGGTAGATACAATGATTTCCATTCGTTCAAAGTGAAATCCAATAATATCTTCCCCGGCATTGCTTTTCTTTTCCCCTTACATGGTACGTTTCGGATGACAAAGTGTTTTGTAAGTATACAAATCGCTCTAATTGGTTACTTTTGTGTTCTTAACATTGGTTCCCGGTTTCGCTATTTATCAATAACATTGATGCATATATGGTTTCAGAGGGCAGCAGATTTTCTGTATTGACTGACACGATCAGTACTCTTCACGTGCAAGTAACTGATATCTGAAGGATGTCGTATACACCTTTTGACTCCGTCTTTTGGAACAATTGCTCAAGCGACTATGTGGAATTATGGGGGGGGGGGGGTACAGCCACAACAATCGCCAGTTTTTTAAGTAATTATATCAGAAGTGCAGTAAAGACACCTTTTTTTTCCAATCGACGCAACCCATTGCCTTTCCCGGTTTACTACTCATACAGTTCTGGTTGAAAGAAAGACCGAGAACAAACAGTAAAGATTTGTCACAAATAGACCATAACATTGAATGCAACCATATTTTCCTTAGTTGATCGTATTGATAATAATTCCAAAAGTGGCTTGTAGAATGAAAACATGTACATAACCTATGGAAAAAGTGAAAGAGGAAAAACATATGAAATATGATCAGAGGGCAGCAGATTGTATTATTGCCTCGCTCAGAACATTAACCAATTCTTAATTTCGGGAGTCTTTCTGTTTTCGTTAATAATTTAATTCATTACATGTTGGTGTTTTACTTTGCACTTAAATAAAGACAACCACTACACCCAATCATGGTAATTTAGCCTCGACCAGAAAGGAAAGGAGGAAACACTGGGTTTGCGTTTTTAGTTTTTATTGGTTCAATTTCCTTCTCCAATACACGTAAAATATTATTCAGCTTGCTTTTAATTTAATAACATTTTTCCCTTGCAGTCATTGATCATTTGTTTTGTTCACGAAAAACCTGAGGTGGATACAATGTAATTAACGTCTGATTTTTAATTGTTCCAAAGTCAGATCCATTTACATTTTCCCGACATTGCTGTTCTTTAGACACGCGATTGTATAACAATACTTTCAATTAATGTTTAAATTTTGTTTGATTCCCTTACATGGTACGTATCGGATAACAAAGGATTTCGTAAGTGTACAATTCGCTTTCTTTGGTTACTTTGGCGTTCTTAAGTTTGGTTCCCGGTTTCGCTATTTATCAATAACATTGATGCATATATGGTTTCAGAGGGCAGCAGATTTTCTGTATAGCATGACACGATCAGTACTTGTCACGGGCCGGTGAATGATATCTGAAGGATGTCGGATACACCTTTTGACCCCTGTCTTCTGGAACAATTGCTCAAGCGACTATGTGGAATCATGGGGGGGGGGGGGGCAGCCACAAAATTAGCCAGTTATTGAAGAACTAATTAAATCAGAAGTGGAGTAAAGACACCTTTTTTTCCAATCGACGCAACCCATTGTCTTTCCCGGCTTATTATTCACACAGTTCTGGTTAAAAGAAAGACCGAGAACAAACAGTAAAGATTTGTCACAAATAGACTGAAACACAACCATAGACTGAGTGTGAAAGTCCAACAATACGTTAAAAAGTTGAAAGTTGAATAAGGCCAAGGGAAGATAATGCAGTATGCCTTTTGGTATTCGAATGTTAAACAAAACTCACGCTAGTTTTGAAGTTAAAAGCAAATTGGATATTATTTTTTTTAAATGAACAACAGCAGACTTGTTACTTAGAGCACAGACTAGATTGTAACAAGAAAAATCCAACAAGATATCTTGAATATTTCCGCCATTCCTCCCTTTTTCTTCTTTTGGTTTAAATTCCAAAATAAATTGTATCAAAAAGCTTAACTTGAAAGGTTTTCTTGTGAGTTAAAAATAAAACACCCCCAGTTTTGGAATGTTGGACATTCACACTCAGTCTATGGTTGCAAATCTTTAACATTTGTTCTCGGTCTTTCTTTTAATCAGAACTGTACGAGTAAAAAAACAGGGAAAGGCAATAGGGGTGTTTTATTTTTAACTTACAAGAAAACCTTTCAAATTAATGTTCTTGATACATTGTTTTTAGAATTTAATTAAACCAAAAGAAGAAAAAGGGAGGAATGGAGGAAATATTCAACATATCGTGTTGGATTTTTCTTGTTACAATCTATTCTAAGCTCTAAGTAAAAAGTCTGCTGTTGTTCATTTATAAAAATAACATCCAGTTTGCTTTTAACTTCAAAACTAACGTGTGTTTTGTTTAACATTCGAATACCAAAAGGCATACTGCATTATCTTCCCTTGGCCTAATATAACTTTCAACTTTTTAACGTATTTGTTGAAGTCACAAATCACACAATATGCAAGCGAGGGGAAGGGAACCGTATCTTAAAAAAAGCAAACAATTTCCCCTTCCGAACCAAAAAAATTAGATATTTACAATCAGAGCGGATTCAAATGAATTTCTTTCAAAAATATAGATTTTCTCGCTGTCACACTTTTTCATAGCCAATCCTTGCTTCCGGTGATCTTTTTGTTAATTAACAAATAAATTAGGGATGCATGCCGGGATTGCAAGCGACTTGACGTGTTTCTTAGCTGCTCCGCAGAATTTGGAGAATCAAGATCACTTTTTCGCCGTTTTCATGGACGAAAAGATCTGATAACAACAGAGTAAGTGCATAAGACATAGTGATTACAACAAACGTTAACAGTTACCGAATCTTTAGTTTGAGATTGAGGAAAGGAGTCATTTTGGCTGTGGATCATGACAACCTACACCAGCATTGCGAAATCAGGGGGTGCCACTCTCGAAATAACAAGGCCTCTGTTCTTCGAACTAAAATCAGTGCTACAGACGGAGAATACCAAGCTGACAACATACGAAAGATGTAACGCTCCCGAGTCAGTTTCTGGCCATAACACCGTGGAAAAGGCTCAGTTTGCTCGAGGCATCTGGCGTCTTTACCCAACTAACGTGGAAGCCAGAGCTCTGCTCCTATCTCATGGGATAACCCTACGGAACCAACATATCCGTCTATTAAACAACAACCCCTTCTTAGCGGGATATGGCGGATCAACCAAAGTCATCATATCAGACCTACCATTGTCTGTTTCAAATGAAAACATTGCACCGGAACTGCAGGAAAATGGGGCCAAGCTCTTATGCGATGTCAAGATGCACAGTGCTAGAGACAGCCATGGAAAGCTCAACCGTTTTAAATCCGGCAAACGATTCGTATACATAGCCATACCATCCCGTCCCCTACCCAAACGAATGAAGATTGCAGGTTTTAACGCAGCAATCTACCACAAAGAACAAAAAATCAAGGAAAGAGAAGGCTTGGCCATGGTACTAAGACACCGAGACAAAGCACCTGTGGCGATGACACCAACACCAAAACCCCAACCTCATGAACAATCCAGTGCGACAATTCCAGTGCCAGCTGACGACCCACAAGAATGCACATTTGATGCACCAACGATCCCAAACACAGCAGACGCAATACGCGTAATAGATTCGGCATTCCAGAGCCACATTCAACAGAACCCAACTGTCACACCTGCCAACAACAAGATCGACACACCAAAAAGACCACGTCCAAGCCCAACAACACCCAACGCCGACGACCAACACACAGGAGAAAGAACCGCTCGATCATCGAGACGCAGCAAGAGAAGAAAGCGACAAAGTCAACGGGCGCAAGTCCACCAAGGATCTTCAAACCAGCCTGACAAAGTGGCGTATGACACCGATGAAGAAGAGTTCAAGAGGTATAACACCAGCTACATAAATCTGTTTAGTTCAATCATCCAACCGTTATGACGTCGCTCCACGCTATTAGTTTAAACGAAAGAGGGTTAAGAGATCGAAACAAACTTTTAGCATTATACAAATGGTTTAACGATCAAAAAGCTTACGTAATATTTCTTCAAGAGACGCACTTCACTGACAACATAACAGATGTTCATGATTTGTATGATATTCAAGATGGTAAAAGCTTTCATTCGTACGGTGATTCTTATAGTTGCGGGACAAGCATTATTGTTAAAAACTCAGCCAATTTTGACATAAATGGGCTTCATTGTGATTCTTTTGGGCGAATCTGTTTATTTAATACAACACTAGTGGATAAACCTGTATCTTTTATGAATATTTACGCTCCAAATACGTGTAAACAAAGAGTAAGTTTCTTTAGAAAGGTTGAAAAATGGATCTCCCAAGATGTCCCGAAAAATAACGAACATGTACTTGGAGGCGACTTTAATTGTGTTTTAAATTAAAAGTGCGATAAAGAAGGTGGAATAAAAATTCTTAAGCAAGATACAACTTATGTTAATGAACTAAGTAGAAAGAAACTTCTGGTAGATGTATGGAGAGAACAACATCCAAATGATAAACAATATACATTCAGAAGAAAGTCTCTCGATATAAAAAGTAGAATTGATTATTTCCTTGTTTCACGTTGTTTGGCAGACACCGTTACCTCAAGTGATATTCGACCTGTAATTAAAACAGACCATCAAGCAATTTCAATACAAATTACCTTATGTGATGATAACGGGGACCAGGATATTGGAAGTTTAACAGTTCACTTATTGACGATAAAACATTTGTTAATGCAATGAAATCCCATTTGGAAAAGACAACAATCAAACTCAAATTTGAATATGAAGATGAACGACTCCGTTGGGAGCTATGTAAAATCGAAATTAAGGATTTCGTTATTCATTACTCAAAACAAAAGAAAAAAGTAGAGAAAAATGTTAAACGTTCAATTACTGAAAGATTAAATTACCTAAACAAACAATGTGACGTAGAAAACGAGGAGGTGTATGAACTCCAAAACGCACTAGACAGAATATATGAACGAGAGATTGAGGGTCAAAAGGTTAGATCTCGCGAAAAGTGGGCCGAGGACGGCGAAAAAAACAGTCGATATTTTTTAGGTGTAGAAAAACGAAACGCAGTCAAAAACACATTACTTTACTGAAAAGCGAAAATGATCGTATTATTAAAGACAAAAGGCAAATACTACGCGAAGAAAAACGTTTTTACCAAAAATTGTATTCTTCTTACTCTGTTGAAACAAGTCAGGTGAAACAGTATCTAGATGACACACAGTTTGACTATGTATTAAATAATGAACAAAAAGAGAAATGTGAGGGAATAATTAATGAGGCAGAGTATGAACGAGCTTTAAACAACTTAAAAACCAATAAAAATCCCGGTACAGATGGTATAACGGTAGAGTTTTATAACAAATTCTGGAACCAAATAAAGACACTTTATACTGAATCAGTGAATAGAAGTTACAAGGAAGGAGAATTGTCTATTTCACAACGCCGCGCGATTACATCACTGCTTTATAAAAAAAAAGGTGACCGCACAAACTTAAAAAACTGGAGACCAATTAGTCTACTGAACATAGATTACAAAATAGCTGCAAAAGCCCTGGCAAATCGTCTGTCTGAAGTCATAGGCCATATTATACAGGAAGACCAATCCGGATATATAAAAGGACGATTTATTGGAGATAACATTAGATTGATTGATGACACCATCCACATCCGTAATAACAAAAATGCTGCTATCCTCTTTCTGGATTATGAAAAAGCTTTTGATACGGTTGAATGGAACTTCCTACAAGAAACACTCAACAAATTTATCTTTGGAAATAGTTTCATTCAATGGATAAAAACGTTGTATACAAACATACAAAGCACTATTATTAACAACGGATACATGTCCGGATTCTTTACATTAAATCGAGGCCTTAGGCAAGGATGTCCGCTCTCAGCCCTCTTATTCTTACTCGTTGCTGAGGTACTAGCTAATAGAATTAGAAGTAACAAAGACATAAATGGAATTGAATTATCAGAAACATCAAATTTGCGTATCACAATGTATGCAGATGATACGACAATTTTTGTGTCAGATCCCACATCCATAAAAAATACTGTAAGTATTGTATCAGACTTTGGCCACATTGCTGGACCTAAACTGAATCTTCAAAAAAACAAAAGGGCTTATTATCGGCAATTTGATCATTGATACACGTTTGCTTGAATTGATACATTGGCAAAAAGAACCAATTAAAACTCTTGGAGTTTATTTTGGAAAAAAACATGAGTCAATGTTACGAATTAATCTGGGAAGAAAAATTAAAACATGTACAGTTTTAATAAAGCAATGGAAGAGAAGGGCATTAACACTTCCCGGCAAAGTAACTATATTAAACAGTGTAGCGTTACCTATTTTTACCTTTCTGTCATCTGTAATCCCAACTCCACAAAAGTATATCTCAAAAATTAACAAATTTGTCTTTCCTTTTTTTGGAATGGACGCACAGACAGAATTGCAAGAAAAACTATCATACGGAGGCTTGATGAAGGCGGTTTGAACCTCATCGACATGGAAACCCATAACATGGCATTAAAATGCAACTGGATTGTAAAACTACTAAACAACACAAGCGGTAAATGGAAAACCCTTTGTAAATATTTCCTAGATTCCTGTAGTCCCAACCTTACAGTTTTGAACATGAACTTTTGGAAAAAAAATATGGGTCAAATATAACACAGTCGTTACCACAATTTTACAAAGAACTAATTCTGTATTGGCAGGAACTACATCCACAACCTGATATGCAGAAACGATTTAGTCCCACTGAAATAAAAACACAACTGCTATGGGGTAACCAACTCATAACTTTCAATGGTAAAATACTATTTTTCCGTACTTGGATATAATCTAACATTATTTATGTAAATGATCTGTTTAACGAAGAAGGGGAATTTTCTATAAACTATCTTAAAACAAAGCTGACCACAAAACGGAATTGGTTAGTTGAAATTTTCATGTTAAAAAGGGCCTTAACAAAAGACTGGTTATCAATTATAGTAGACAGTAAAGAAAAGATCGGTGTTGATACGAAACTTCATGTTAATCTAGTCTAGGTAATCTAGAAAACATTACAACTAAAAATGTTTATAATATATTGAAAGACGAAAGAAGTAAAGCACCTCAGATTGAATCTTGGTGGGAAAACGTACTTGGTGAGAAGATTATTTGGACTTCCACATGGAAAAAGAAAATAGTCGACATTAAAGAAATTAAGTTGAGAAACTTCAATTAGAGACTCATGCATCGTTTAATAGCAACGAAAGATTTATTGTATCAATGGAAAATTGAGAATACCCCGTTGTGCTCAATGTGTGACATGATTGACGACTATAAACACGCATTCCTAACCTGTTTACAAACAATTGAATTTTGGAATCAATTAAAGGTTTACTACCAAGACAAAACAAAAAGTAGTTTTATCACACCAACATTGTCAAACCTATTAACAGGTCTTGATAGAAGACCTGAGATTAATTTAATAATTACGATAGCAATGTTTTCGATACATAAAGCAAGAATCAAAATGAGTATAGAAAATAAAAGGATAAATATCTGTAATGTGTTTATTACAGAGCTTTTATTCAGAGCAAAGTTTCAAAAGAAAAACAAAGACTTCAGGCAACATTTCATGACTTAACTGTATATTTCTTTAATTAATATGCCTACTGCTGTTCACACTTATATATTTATATATTCAAAATGATAACACCAGATAGATTATAATCTATGGTTCTAACATACATTATATACATGTAGTACATCAAAACCAATGTTGTGAATATCATTTATGAATGTTATATGTATACTTTCTAAACATTGTAATAACCTACATTGTAATAATTATTTGCAATAGTGTAATTAATGAAAATAAATTTTAAAAAGTAAAAACTAAAAAAAGAAAAAAAGAAATCAATTCAATTCAAAAGAATGCTTGCTTTTAATTGAATGCGCTTTTTTTTTTCCCTTGACAGTCATTGATCATTTGTTTTGTTCATGAAGAAGCTGAGGTGGATACAATGTAATTAACCTCTGATTTCCATTCGTACAACATTCAAATTCAATAACATTTTCCCGACATTGATGTTTGTTTTGCCACATGATTGTATTGCAGTACAGTTTCAATTAATGTTTTAACTTTGTTTTATTCCCTTTCATGGTACGTTTCGGATGACAAAGCCACCGGAAAGTGTACAATTCGCTATCTTTGCCTACTTTTTATTAAAAAAAATAATATCCAGCTTCCTTTTATCTTAAAAACTAGCGTTTTTCTTATCCCGCCATTGAGAACCTGTGTTGTCTACGGAGACTCAGCTACTTTTACTAAGATGAAGCAACCACAGACTGAGTTCATATCTCCCAAACATTAAAAAAAAGTCGTTGGGTCAAAGTATAGAGATCTCAGCCGACCCATTTAAGAGGTTTCAGCTTCGGTAAACACAAACTCTAAAGCATACAAAACGCTTTTCGAGTACTTAAAAGCATAATACTAGCTTCTTGACCGAATTCAATCTTCAGCTTACATTTTTTTAGAGTCACAATTCAAAAAATTCTCAAACGGAAGGAAAAGAAACCACAACTTTAACAACATTCCAATAACGTACGCCATTGAGTCAAAATGATTGAAATTGTCTTGATACTTCTGTTTCCGTTTCGTTTAGGAGTTTTCTGTCAACAAAATATAAATCTAATTTCACTTCTAGTTTACAGTATTTGTCGATATAATTTTTTTCAATAATTTATTTTGTTAACAGAGGCTCAGCTAGATTCAATGCAACGGATGACCAAGTTCCGTATTTTTTAAATGGGTTAAAATATTCAAATGCAATGTAATTTCCTGATATTTTGTTTTTCCTTGGACATATTGCCTTTGGTAGTATGTCAACAATTGTTATTCTCACAGCTCTTTTTCCCCTTTTAATACAGAAGGGGACGTCCTCTGGGGTGTCATCGGTAAGTATACACGGTTCACCCATAACTTCGGAATGCTAAAGGCCGTTTCATGCTTTCGCAAAAGTTGGCGGATACGCTCTCATTTCAGTAGCATTCATAATAATTTCACGAAGCAGCAGAATTGTTCTCTATTAGGAAATGAGTGGTTGGTTTCATGTACAATATTCAATACTAAAACCATCAACTGATGCCAGGATGACAAGGGCGACAATTGACTCTCACTTGTTGAACAATAATTGAACGCCTCAAAGAGTTTTCTGTCTAAAAATTTTCCCTCATCCTCTTTATTTCCTATAGCCAGGCAGCTTTATGAATGGATGTGGATATTCCGGACAAAAGCGCCAATTTTTTTCATACATGCTCTTTAATGCCTTAGCTTTCAATTTTTGATAGGAACCAACTTATCCAATGACATTATGGTGGCCTTCTTGGATTTTAAAGATGGCGGCAATTAAAAACCTGTTTCTACCAATATCTCATCTTCTAAGCCACTTAGGATGAAAGTTTTGGTGTCTAAACATACATTTTCAGGGTCAAGGAATGCAACTGCACCATTTGGGATAGTGTCAAATGGTTAGTTTGTCCAAATACAGTATTGTTGCTATCTTTATTTGAAACATGGCCACCATTTAAAACCTTAATCTCCGAATACGTGTATTGCATCTTTAAGCCACCAAGGATCTAAATCTTGGTGTCTTAACATATATTTTCAGGGTCATCGAACGCAACTAAACAATGCGGATTAGTACTACCTGTATCTGGGATCGTGTCAAAATGGTCAGTTTGTCCAGATACTTAATAAGGCGGCCATATGGTTTGCCGTAAAAGGACCAACACTGGCCCGATTCAGGCTATGTACCTTTTTGCCATTATGGTTTGACTTGACAGGGCCGGCAACGGTCCCATTCAGGTTGTGTACTGTCTTGCCATTATAGTTTCCCATAAAGGGACCAACACTGGCCCGATTCAGGCCTTTTGCTGTCTTTTCATCATGGGTTATTGTAAGGACCTGCAATGGCCCGCTTCAGGCTGTGCGCCATCTTGCTTGCCTTAAAAAGACCAGCACTGCTCCGATGCAGGCTCGAACGGTGTTATTATAGCCGCTTGCCACTTAATAGGGCGAGCCCTGGATCAATTCCGACTCTCTGTGGCGTCTGTACCGTCAACACGGAACCGCTTTGGCGAAATCGAGCCAGCATTAAACCCGCTTCTGGCCTTGTACCGTTTAAACTGTATGGTATTGCCACAACAAACCCATAATCAGCTGGTATCGGCCCAAAACCGTCCTGTTTACTGGGTCAATGCCATCTTTGAACCTAGGCAGGTAGAAATCTCTGGCACTACAGGATTTGATACAAATCTACCTTTCCACAACTTCATGCAGCTGAACCACTAGTGTAGCTCCATAATAATAATAATAATAATACAAAGTATTTATATAGCGCTTTACAAAGAACAAAGCGCTTAACACTCATCCACAACAAAAAAATAACAGGAAAGAAAAACAGACACAGTACGATTACGAATGGACTTGGAACAGATGTGTCTTCAGGAGACGTTTGAATACAGGCAGCGAGACCGCCTCTCTCAGACAAGAAGGAAGCTCATTCCACACGCGAGGGGCGGCCACAACGAAAGAGCTATCTCCGGCCTTCTTCCTACTCTAGGGACAGAAAGCCGGGTCTGATCAGATGATGAGCGGAGTCGCTGTCTGTAAGAGTCCGGAATATTTGAGTGATGTGAATGTAATAGGTCAACCAGATATGATGGAGCTTGAGTGTTAAGAATTTTGTATACAAGGGTGCAGATTTTGAAGGTTGTCCTCTGTTAAACAGGTAGCCAATGTAGCTCTGCCAGCAGGCCCTCAGATGGCTGGTCCCGGCCGCATGCGAAGACCAGCTGAGCAGCCTTGTTTTGTAGGCGCTGTAACCGTTTAAGATCTTTCTCACGAGCACCTAGCAAAAGAGAATTCGCATAATCAAGACGGGACAGGACCAGACTTCTGACGGCGTGATGGCAGGCATCCTGTGTAATAAACCGGCGAATACGCCACAGGTTGCGGATGTGGAAATTTACACTTTTACACAGAGAGCCAACGTGATGAGACATTGTCAAAGAAGAATCTAGTATGACTCCTAAATGCTTAATGGATGTGAAAGCTGGAATGGATAAGTCTCCCAATTCTAATTGGAGATCAGGGACACTAGCAATCACATGATTACTGGCGAAAACAATGAACTCAGTCTTGTCTTGGTTAAGCTTCAGCATGTTTTGAGACATCCATTCATTGATCATGAAAACGCAAGATAATAAATTGCCAAGTACCTGATGACAGTTGCCTTCAGATTTAGGGTCAAACTCAGCATAAAGCTGGATATCATCTGCATATTCATGAAATGAAATGCCATGCCTACGAATGATCTCACCGAGAGGATTGGTGTACATAATGAATCCCAACGGACCTACTACGGAGCCCTGGGGTATGGAATAGGTGAAAATGTGCTCTTCAGACAAATCTCCTTTGATGGAAACCTTAGCTGTGCGGTCTTTTAGGTATGTGCTGAACCAAGACTCAACAGTTCCTTTTATTCCAAATTGGCTCTGGAGTCTCTGTAGAAGGATGCCGTGATCGACCGTATCAAAGGCAGCCGACAAGTCAAGCAAAACCATAAAAACAGCTTTGTTTTTATCCAGGGAACAAAGAATATCATTTTTGACCCTAAGAAGGGCAGTCCATTTGATTAAGGCGGGTCTGTGATCGGCTAGTCCTGGTTCTCAAGCGGCCGATAGTTTTCCATTGAACCCATGTCGATGTAGCACCTGTTGGGAGGTTTTCCGCCGTTGTTATAGTCTAACCATGACAATCGGTGGGCGTTTGCTCCCAGTCGTTGCTTTCAGTGTTGGAGTCTTGCCACTTCCCTGGATGTTGTGAAGGAGTGGACATGGATGAGGAAGCTTTCCTTGACTTCAGCCTTTTGTGCCGAAGCTTGCCGTCCCTGGAGGAGGCGACACTCGTCATTTATCAATATTTGGACATCTTAGCAAGGCTGGCATCTTCCCTTCGGAAATCCGACGAGGAAATGCCAGCAAGGAGGTGCAAATTACTTGTGTTAGTGGGTTTCAAGCATCCAGTGATCAAACTGCATGTTGTTTAAGGCTAGGTCAGGTTTCATGGTATGGGCTGATCTCTCCCAGGCGGGGCACGCATACTCTGCTGAACAATAGCGCGGAGCCAAAACGGTTCATCTTAGGGTATGCGGTTTAGCTCTTCTTTCGGAGGTTGTTCAACTTCTTTATGATGGGGAACTAAATTTGGATGACTTGACGGGATACGATGGAGGGACACCCTTAGGTAGAGAGGATGGCTACAAGGGACCAAGGGGCCAATGGTGTTCCGAACCATTTGTTGTTAAGGAATCGGTTGGCTTCGCGGTTAACGTTCCTGAGATGGAATAAGCACACTTGGGTCTTACCGACATTGGCACGGAGATGATTGCGCTCATAGTATAGAGACGGCTAAGTGCTGAGGTAAGTTTTGCTTCTATGGCTTAGAACAGAATCTTTTGAGATGTAACACAAAGATCGTCTGCGTAGATGAAACGCTCAGTGTCCTGGTCTATTAAATTGTGATTTGTTTTGTGTAGACGTTATATAGCAACGGAGCTACAGTGCCTTGAGGTAGAAGTTTTCTTGCCGTCGACAACGTTTTTGTTTTGTTCTGAAAAAAAAGATGCATCTGTCTTTGAGAAGGGCTCCGAAAATAATCCGTAAATGCGAGGTATTGGGTCAACTTCAAGATCTTTTTCAGGAGGCGGCAGTGGTTTACAGTTGCATATGTGACTGAAAGATTTATTAAAATAGCCCCACTTATTAGTCGTTTTGAAACCCATCCTCAGCTTGCTGTGCCAGATGAAGAGTTGGCTTGTTGTTGACTTGCAATGTCGCAATCCAGGCTGCTGAGGGATAAGGGATGTTTCACCAATGGGGACAAGCCTGTTTAGGATCAGGCACTCGAACATGAACAAAAACAGTAATGGGTTCCTGTCTGGACCATGTTACATGTGGCCTCCAGAGCCTGCAGTGAACTAATTAATGTGGCTTCAAGAATCAAAGTGTACGCGGTGCAAGACGTGCATGCAGCACCTTGCTAAGTGCAATAGGTTCTGCTGTTGCAACTGTGAGGATTAGGGCGAGCACTTTTAAACTGTAGACCTTTGTGAGTGATGACATTTATTCACACATAATGTTGTTTTACTTATACTTCATACAGTATTTTCAGTGACTGCAGTATACATCAACGGTATTCTGTTGGAGATTTTATCTTCAGTTTGACTATTTTGTGTGTATAACTAAAATCATCTTGGTCTCTTCTGAATAAAAGAGTTGTATTTCCTGACCCTAATAATGTATGTTTTGACACGTACCTAGACTGTGATTTGATATAAAGTAGTAGCTGAGATTTCAGTAAATGCAATTATTATCTGGCGGCCATCTTTATCGAAGATGGCCACAATAATGTACAAACTGAACAGTTGACACTGACATAAATGGTAAAGTTGCATTCCTTGACCCTGAATGTTTGGACGCCAACATTTTAATCCTTAGTGGCTTAGATGAACAGATATTGGTAGATATAGGTTTTCAATGGCGGCCATCTTTAAAATCCAGGATGGCCACCGCAATGTATCTGGACAAATTAACCATTTAGCACTAACCCAAATGGTTCACTTGCGTTCTTTGACCCTGAAAATATATGTTTAGACACTAAGATTTCAATGTTAAGTGGCTTAAAGATGCAATACATGTAGTTCTCAATGCCGGTGGCCATCTTCAAAAAAGAAAAGATGGCAACAATACTGTATCTGGACAAACAAACCATTTGACACTATCCCAAATGGTACAGTTGCATTCCTTGATCCTGAAAATGTATGGTAAGACACCAAAACTTTAATCCTAAGTGGCTTAGAAGATGAGATATGGGTAAAAATAGGTATCAATGGCAGCCATCTTTAAAATTCAAGATGGCCGCCATATTATTATTGGATACGTTGGTTCCTATCCAAATTGAAAGCTAAGGCAATGAGGAGCATGTATGGAAATTTGGCGCTTTTGTCCGGAATGTCCACATCCATTCCAAAAGCTGGCCTAAGCTGCCTGACTAATACACTCAAAAAACCTTCCGGATCAGAGCAATCTGAAATCCGCGTCAAAATTTGCTTTACCCTTTTCCGGTTCAAAACTACACTTTTCTTGACCGAAATGACCTTAAAAATTGTAATTGTCAAGGTACCATTTCCTTCTTCAGGTAAAAAGTCTGCTGCAACTGTTCATTTCAAAATAATGTCTTATAAGCTTAAAGGGATGATACGGCTTGGAATGCGTCCAATTGGGCAACAGAACGCGTTTTATACGAAATGATATTAAATAGAAAGTTCATGTAAAAGTAGAATATGAACGTCCACACAACCATCTTTTAAAAAATAGGCGTTTGGTGTTATTTTAGCGACCACCATGCAAGAACGAATGGGGGGGGGGTGCTAGTTTTGAACCAATCTCGCAGTGGTTTGCACTCTGTGGATGTGTAAGAAACAATATTTATGTGTATGTAATGTGTGTACATAATTATGTACCACACACACACAACGCGTTTGTTTATTGTGTAAAACACACACGTGCAAAATCATCGATGAATTGTACAACACCAATGAGAGCAAAAACGTGTAAGTGAAAACATGTACATAACTCATGGAACAAGTGAAAGAGGAAAAACATATGAAATATGATCAATTTTTTTGTTTACGAAGAATCTGAGGCTGATACAATGTAATTACGTCTGATTTCTATTCGTTCCAAAGTCAGTTCCAATTACATTTTCCCGACTTTGTTGTTATTTAGACACACGATTGTACAACAATATTTTCAATTAATGTTTACATTTTGTTTGATTCCTTTACATGGTACGTTTCGGATGCAAAGGCATTGGTAAATGTACAATTCGCTTTCTTTGGTTACTTTGGTGTTCTTAAGTTTGGTTCCCGGTTTCGCTATTGATCAATAGCATTGATGCAAATATGGTTTCAGAGGGCAGCGGATTTTCTGTATAAAATGACACGATCAGTACTTGTCACGGGCCAGTGAATGATATCTGAAGGATGTCGGATACACCTTTTGACTCCGTCTTTTGAAACAATTGCTAAAGCGACTATGTGGAATCATAGGGGGGGGGGGGTACAGCCACAAAAAATCGACAGTTATTTGAGTCTGTAATTAAATCAAAAGTGGAGTGAAGACGCCCTTTTTGTCCAATCGACGCAACCCATTGCCTATCCCGGTGTAGAGCAGTTCTGGTTAAAAGAAAGACCGAGAACAAACGGTAAAGATTTGTCACAAATAGACTGTAACATTTACTGAGATTTAATGCAACCATAGACTGGGTGTTAAAGTCCAACATTCCAAAACTGTGTTTTTTTTTTTTTTAACTTACAAGAAAACTTTTCAAGTTAAGTGTTTCGATACAATTTCTTTTGGAATTTAAACCAAAAGAAGAAAAAGGGAGGAATGGAGGAAATATTCATGTTAGCATTTTTTTGCTACAATCTAGTCTGTGCTTTAAGTAAAAAGTCTGCAGTTGTTCATTAAAAATAAAAGCCAGTTTACTTTTAACTTCAAAAATAGCGTGTTTCTTTTACTGCCATTGATACAATTTGTTTTGTTCACGAAGGCTCAGCTAGTTTACTGTGATTCAGGGATTCACGAACTGAGTTTGAATCCCCCAAACATTCAAACGAATGTCGTTTGGTCAAAAATATTCATTTTGCTTAAAATGACGCAAGACCAAACTCCACTTTAAAGTTAAGTTATTTAGTTTACCGGAATAAAGGAACATCTCATACCGAGCCAAAAATGTAATAATTTCCAAAAATTGGGTTCAGTACGGTTTTTGTTGATGTTGCAACTGTCTAGAGATCTAAGCCGACCCGTATAAGAGGTTTGATTTCTTTTCGAAGAATCTGAGGCAGATACAATGTAATTAACGTCTGATTCCTATTCGTTCCAAAGTCAGATCCAATTACATTTTCCCGACATTGCTGTTCTTTAGACACACGACTGTGTAACAATACTTTCAATTAATGTTTAAATTTTGTTTCATTCCCTTACATGGTACGTTTCGGATGACAAAGGCATCGGTAAGTGTACAATTTGCTTTCTTTGATTACTTTGGTGTTCTTAAGTTTGGTTCCCGGTTTCGCTATTTATCAATAACATTGATGCATATATGGTTTCAGAGGGCAGCAGATTTTCTGCACTGAATGACATGATCAGTACTTGTCACGGGCCAGTGAATGGTATCTGAAGGGTGTTGGATTCACCTTTTGACTCCGTCTTTTGGAACAATTGGTTAAGTGACTATATGGAATCGTGGGGAGGGGGAGGTACAGCCCCAAAAATCGTCAGTTATTTGATTCTGTAATTATATCAAAAGTGGAGTAAAGACACCCTTTTTGTCCAATCGACGCAACCCATTGCCTTTCCCGGTTTATTACAGTTCTGGTTAAAAGAAAGACTGAGAACAAACGGTAAAGATTTGTCCTAAATAGACTATAACATTTACTAAGATTTAATGCAACCATAGACTGAGTGTTAAAGTCCAACATTCCAAAACTGGGGGTGTTTATTTTTAACTTACAAGAAAACTTTTCAAGTTAAGTTTTTCGACCCAATTTCTTTTGGAATTTAAACCAAAAGAAGAAAAAGGGAGGAATGGAGGAAATATCCATGTTAGCATTTTTTGCTACAATCTAGTCTGTGCTTTAAGTACAAAATCTGCAGTTGTTCATTAAAAAAAAAAGCCAGTTTACTTTTAACTTCAAAAATAGCATGTTTCTTTTACTGCCATTGATACAATTTGTTTTGTTCACGGAGGCTCAGCTAGTTTACTGTGATTCAGGGATTCACGAACTGAGTTTGAATCCCCCAAACATTCAAACGAATGTCGTTTGGTCAAAAATATTCATTTTGCTTAAAATGACGCAAGACCAAACTCCACTTTAAAGTTAAGTTATTTAGTTTACCGGAATAAAGGAACATCTCATACCGAGCCAAAAATGTAATAATTTCCAAAAATTGGGTTCAGTACGGTTTTTGTTGATGTTGCAACTGTCTAGAGATCTAAGCCGACCCGTATAAGAGGTTTGATTTCTTTTCGAAGAATCTGAGGCAGATACAATGTAATTAACGTCTGATTCCTATTCGTTCCAAAGTCAGATCCAATTACATTTTCCCGACATTGCTGTTCTTTAGACACACGACTGTGTAACAATACTTTCAATTAATGTTTAAATTTTGTTTCATTCCCTTACATGGTACGTTTCGGATGACAAAGGCATCGGTAAGTGTACAATTTGCTTTCTTTGATTACTTTGGTGTTCTTAAGTTTGGTTCCCGGTTTCGCTATTTATCAATAACATTGATGCATATATGGTTTCAGAGGGCAGCAGATTTTCTGCACTGAATGACATGATCAGTACTTGTCACGGGCCAGTGAATGGTATCTGAAGGGTGTTGGATTCACCTTTTGACTCCGTCTTTTGGAACAATTGGTCAAGTGACTATATGGAATCGTGGGGAGGGGGAGGGGGAGGTACAGCCCCAAAAATCGTCAGTTATTTGATTCTGTAATTATATCAAAAGTGGAGTAAAGACACCCTTTTTGTCCAATCGACGCAACCCATTGCCTTTCCCGGTTTATTACAGTTCTGGTTAAAAGAAAGACTGAGAACAAACGGTAAAGATTTGTCCTAAATAGACTATAACATTTACTAAGATTTAATGCAACCATAGACTGAGTGTTAAAGTCCAACATTCCAAAACTGGGGGTGTTTATTTTTAACTTACAAGAAAACTTTTCAAGTTAAGTTTTTCGACCCAATTTCTTTTGGAATTTAAACCAAAAGAAGAAAAAGGGAGGAATGGAGGAAATATCCATGTTAGCATTTTTTGCTACAATCTAGTCTGTGCTTTAAGTACAAAATCTGCAGTTGTTCATTAAAAAAAAAAGCCAGTTTACTTTTAACTTCAAAAATAGCATGTTTCTTTTACTGCCATTGATACAATTTGTTTTGTTCACGGAGGCTCAGCTAGTTTACTGTGATTCAGGGATTCACGAACTGAGTTTGAATCCCCCAAACATTCAAACGAATGTCGTTTGGTCAAAAATATTCATTTTGCTTAAAATGACGCAAGACCAAACTCCACTTTAAAGTTAAGTTATTTAGTTTACCGGAATAAAGGAACATCTCATACCGAGCCAAAAATGTAATAATTTCCAAAAATTGGGTTCAGTACGGTTTTTGTTGATGTTGCAACTGTCTAGAGATCTAAGCCGACCCGTATAAGAGGTTTGATTTCTTTTCGAAGAATCTGAGGCAGATACAATGTAATTAACGTCTGATTCCTATTCGTTCCAAAGTCAGATCCAATTACATTTTCCCGACATTGCTGTTCTTTAGACACACGACTGTGTAACAATACTTTCAATTAATGTTTAAATTTTGTTTCATTCCCTTACATGGTACGTTTCGGATGACAAAGGCATCGGTAAGTGTACAATTTGCTTTCTTTGATTACTTTGGTGTTCTTAAGTTTGGTTCCCGGTTTCGCTATTTATCAATAACATTGATGCATATATGGTTTCAGAGGGCAGCAGATTTTCTGCACTGAATGACATGATCAGTACTTGTCACGGGCCAGTGAATGGTATCTGAAGGGTGTTGGATTCACCTTTTGACTCCGTCTTTTGGAACAATTGGTCAAGTGACTATATGGAATCGTGGGGAGGGGGAGGGAGGTACAGCCCCAAAAATCGTCAGTTATTTGATTCTGTAATTATATCAAAAGTGGAGTAAAGACACCCTTTTGTCCAATCGACGCAACCCATTGCCTTTCCCGGTTTATTACAGTTCTGGTTAAAAGAAAGACTGAGAACAAACGGTAAAGATTTGTCCTAAATAGACTATAACATTTACTAAGATTTAATGCAACCATAGACTGAGTGTTAAAGTCCAACATTCCAAAACTGGGGGTGTTTATTTTTAACTTACAAGAAAACTTTTCAAGTTAAGTTTTTCGACCCAATTTCTTTTGGAATTTAAACCAAAAGAAGAAAAAGGGAGGAATGGAGGAAATATCCATGTTAGCATTTTTTGCTACAATCTAGTCTGTGCTTTAAGTACAAAATCTGCAGTTGTTCATTAAAAAAAAAAGCCAGTTTACTTTTAACTTCAAAAATAGCATGTTTCTTTTACTGCCATTGATACAATTTGTTTTGTTCACGGAGGCTCAGCTAGTTTACTGTGATTCAGGGATTCACGAACTGAGTTTGAATCCCCCAAACATTCAAACGAATGTCGTTTGGTCAAAAATATTCATTTTGCTTAAAATGACGCAAGACCAAACTCCACTTTAAAGTTAAGTTATTTAGTTAACCGGAATAAAGGAACATCTCATACCGAGCCAAAAATGTAATAACTTCCAAAAATTGGGTTCAGTACGGTTTTTATTGATGTTGTAACTGTCTAGAAATCTAAGCCGACCCGTATAAGAGGTTTGATTTTTTTTTCGAAGAATCTGAGGCAGATACAATGTAATTAACGTCTGATTCCTATTCGTTCCAAAGTCAGATCCAATTACATTTTCCCGACATTGCTGTTCTTTAGACACACGATTGTATAACAATACTTTCAATTAATGTTTACATTTTGTTTCATTCCCTTACATGGTACGTTTCGGATGACAAAGCATTTCGTAAGTGTACAATTCGCTTTCTTTGGTTACTTTGGTGTTCTTAAGTTTGGTTCCCGGTTTCGCTATTTATCAATAACATTGATGCATATATGGTTTCAGAGGGCAGCAGACTTTCTGCACTGAATGACATGATCAGTACTTGTCACGGGCCAGTGAATGATATCTGAAGGGTGTCGGATACACCTTTTGACTCCGTCTTTTGGAACAATTGGTCAAGTGACTATATGGAATCGTGGGGAGGGGGAAGGGGAGGTACAGCCCCAAAAATCGCCAGTTATTTGATTCTGTAATTATATCAAAAGTGGAGTAAAGACACCCTTTTTGTCCAATCGACGCAACCCATTGCCTTTCCCGGTTTATTATAGTTCTGGTTAAAAGAAAGACCGAGAACAAACGGTAAAGATTTGTCCTAAATAGACTGTAACATTTACTAAGATTTAATGCAACCATAGACTGAGTGTTAAAGTCCAACATTCCAAAACTGGGGGTGTTTTATTGATAACTTACAAGAAAACTTTTCAAGTTAAATTTTTCGATACAATTTCTTTTGGAATTTAAACCAAAAGAAGAAAAAGGGAGGAATGGAGGAAATATCCATGTTAGCATTTTTTGCAACAATCTAGTCTGTGCCTTAAGTACAAAGTCTGCTGTTGTTCATTTAAAAAAAAAATCCAGTTTACTTTTAACTTCAAAACTAGCTTGTTTCTTTTACTGCCATTGATACAATTTGTTTTGTTCGAGGAGGCTCAGCTAGTTTTACTGTGATTCAGAGCAACCTCGGACTGAGTTTGAATCCCCCAAACATTCAAACGAATGTCGTTTGGTCAAAAATAATCATTTTGCTTAAAATGACGCAAGACCAAACTCCACTTTAAAGTTAAGTTATGTAGTTTACCGGAAAAAAAGGAACATCTCATACCGAGCCAAAAATGTAATAATTTCCAAAAATTGGGTTCAGTACAGTTTTTATTGATGTTGCAACTGTCTAGAGATCTAAGCCGACCCGTATAAGAGGTTTCATCTTCGGTAAAGACATGTAACTAAGTTAAGGATACAACTCACTTGGTTCGAAAACCAAAAACATTATATAGCATATGTCCTTGACCTGATTCCACTTTCAACTAATTTACATATGTTTTAAATTTACAAATCACAAAATATTGAATTGGAAGGAAAAGAATCTATAACTTAAACAAAGAGAACAATTTCACCTACCAAATCATAAAAAAGGAAGATATTTACAAACAGTTTAGTTGTTTTCCTTAGTTGATCGTATTTATAATAATTCCAAAAGTGGCTTGTAGAATGAAAACGTACATAACCTATGGAAAAAGTGAAAGAGGACAAACATATGAAATATGATTTTTGTTTTGTTTTCTAAGAATCTGAGGCAGATACAATGTAATTAACGTCTGATTGCTATTCGTTCCAAAGTCAGATCCAATTACATTTTCCCGACATTGCTGTTCTTTAGACACACGATTGTATAACAATACTTTCAATTAATGTTTACATTTTGTTTCATTCCCTTACATGTTACGTTTCGGATGACAAAGGATTTCGTAAGTGTACAATTCGCTTTCTTTGGCTACTTTGGCGTTCTTAAGTTTGGTTCCCGGTTTCGCTATTTATCAATAACATTGATGCATATATGGTTTCAGAGGGCAGCAGATTTTCTGTATAGCATGACACGATCATTATTTGTCACGGGCCGGTGAATGATATCTGAAGGATGTCGGATACACCTTTTGACTCCGTCTTTTGGAACAATTGCTCAAGCGACTTTGTGGAATCATCGGGGGGGGGGTACAACCACAAAAATCACCAGTTATTTCAGTCTGTAATTCAGTCAAAAGTGGAGTGAAGACACTTTTTTTGTGTCCAATCGACGCACCCATTGCCTTTCCCGGTGTAGTACAGTTCTGGTTAAAAGAAAGACTGAGAACATAAGGTAAAGATTTGTTACAAATAAACTGTAACATTTACTGAGATTTAACGCAATCATAGACTGAGTGTGAAAGTCAAACATTCCAATACTGGGGGTGTTTTATTTTTAATTTACAAGAAAGCCTTTCAAAGTAAGCTTTTTAAAACAGTTTTTTTTGTAATTTAAGCCAAAAAGATAAAGAAAAAGGGAGGAATGGAGGAAATACTCAAGATATCATGTTGGCATTTTTTGTTGTTACAATCTACTGTTTTAATCAATGTTATAATTTTGTTTTATTCCCTTACATGTGACGTTTCGGATCTTAAAGCGCTATGTAAGTATAAAATTCGTTTTCTTTGGTAACCCTGGTGTTCATAAGTTTGATTCCCTGTGCGCTTTTTATCAATAGCATTGAGGCCTATATGATTTCAGAGGGCAGCAGATTTTCTGCACTGAATGACACGATCAGTACTTGTCACGGGCCAGTGAATGATATTTGAAGGATGTCGGATACACCTTTTGACTCCGTCTTTTGGAACAATTGCTCAAGTGACTTTTTGGAATCATCGGAGGGGGGGGGGTACAGCCACAAAAATCGCCAGTTATTTCAGTCTGTAATTCAATCAAAAGTGGAGTGAAGACACATGTTTTTGTCCAATCGACGCAACCCATTGCCTTTCCCGGTTAATTATTCATACAGTTCTAGCTAAAAGAAAGACCAAGAACAAACGGTCAAGATTTGTTACAAATAAACTGTAACATTCACTGAGTTTTAACGCAACCATGGACTGAGTGTGAAAGTCAAACATTCAAAAACCGGGGGTGTTTTATTTTTAACTTACAAACCTAACGGTAAGGAATTGTAACAAATGTAGGGCCTACAGACTCTGAGATTAACTGAGATTCAATGCAACCACAGTCTGAGCGAAAGCCCAAAACTGCCAAACGAACGCCAAAATGATCGATATTGTCTTGATATTACTGTTTTCGTTCGGTTATGGAGTTTTCTGTCTAATTTTTTTCATTCTTTAAGACAATTAAAAAGTCTGCTGTTGTTCTTTCACAAAAATACGATGTAGAAGTAATTCAGGGAGCTTCTCTCTAAATTCTGGACAGTGAAAATTCACTCCATTCGAGTGAAGATTCACTCCCACAGTCGGAAACTAGGGACTAGACGTTTTAGAGTGAACTTTCTTGAATCGTAAAGATCGAGTTTTCACTCGACCTTCGACTAACGTGCTTCTTTTTTTTTCAGACTATTTCAATCGAAAATGAGAGTGATTTTCACTCAAAAATATCTAGTCCCTAATTTCACTCTTTGGAATTTAGAGAGTTGTCTCTGAAAAACGGTTCTCTATCAAACTTGTATACGTTTCACTATAATACTTGTATACTGTTGAATAAAATTTTAGGGCTGCAAGATTTGTTTTGACATGGTGTCATGCAACACAAATCTTCACTTTAAACAAGTGTTAATTTAGTTTACCAGAAAAAAAACCTCTCACACAGAACCAAACATAAAATGATTCCCCCAAAAAACGGTTTCGGTTACTTTTCTTTCGATGTTGCAACTATCTATCTCAGTCGACCATTAGAAGAAGTTTCTCTTGGGTAAAAGAACGCACTGTATGTACAGGATACAATCAGCCTTTTTACCCTCGAATATCAAAAACATGATTTCAAAACTCAGAGACTAAATTTCACTTTAACTAGTTTATCTATGCAAGCGAAGGGGGAAGAGCACATCATTTTAAACAGGAAACAATTTCAACTACCAAACCAAACATTATAAATTTACAAACAGAGCGGGTTCAGTTGAATTTCTTTAATAAATAAAGATTTCCTGGTGTAACACTTTTTTAAAGCAATCCTTACTTACGGGAATCTTTCTGTTGTTGCTAAAAATGTAATTCATTACATAGTGTTTTTTTAATTTGCGCTCAAATGAAGACTATATAGATTCAACCACTAGACACAATCATGGTAATTTAGCTTAAAACTAAAAAGAAAAGGAGGAAATATTACCATATGTCCTCAACCAATGCCTTTCCCGGTTTATTATTCGTACTGTTCTGGTAAAAAGAAACACCGAGAACAAATGGTAAAGATTTGTCACAAATAAACTGTAACATTTACTGAGATTTAACGCAACCATAGACTTAGTGTGAAAGTTCAACATCCCAAAACTGGGAGTGTTTAATTTTTAACTTACAAGAAAACCTTTCAGGCTTCAAGTAAAAAGTCTGCTGTTGTTCATTAAAAAAAATAATATCCAGTTTGCTTTTTACTTCAAAACTAGCGTGTGTTTTGTTTAACATTCGAATACCAAAAAGGCATACTGCATTATTTTCACTAGGCCTAATTCAACTTTCAACTTTTTAACGTATTTGTTGAAGTTACAAATCACAAAATATGCGAGCGAGGGGGAAGGGAACCGTATCTTAAAAAAAAAGGAAACAATTTCCCCTTCCGAACCAAAAAATCAGATATTTACAATCAGAGCGGATTCAATTAAATGTCTTTCAAAAATATAGATTTTCTCGGTGTTACACTTTTTCATAGCCAATCCTTGCTTCCGGTGATCTTTCTGTTTTTGTTAAACAAATTAATTAAATAAATGGTTTTTAATTGAATGCGTTTTTTTTTCCTTTTACAGTCATTGATCATTTGTTTTTCCCATGAAGAAGCTGAGGTAGATACGATGTAATTAACGTATGATTTCCATTCGTACAACAGTCAAATTCAATAACATTTCCCGACATTGATTTTTTTTTGCCACACGATTGTATTACAATACTGTTTTAAGTAATGTTTTCATTTTGTTTTATTCCCTTACATGGTACGTTTCGGATGACAAAGAATAATGTAAGTATACATTTCGTTTTCTTGGGTTAAGTTGATGTTATTAAGTTGGGTTCTCTGTTCGCTATTTATCAATAGCATTGAGGCCTATATGATTTCAGAGGGTAGCAGATTTTCTGTATTCAATGACATGATCAGTACTCGTCACGGGCCAGTGAATGATATCTGAAGGATGTACGATACCTAATTTGACTCCATCTTTTGGGAGAATTGCTCAATTGGGGTAATTTAGCCGAACCCCCCAAAAGAAAAGGAGGGAATATTATGTTAGCATTTTTTTTAATGTTCTCTGGCCTTCTCCAAGACATGTGAGAGGTCTGCTGATTATCAATTCAATTTAAGTTCAACTTGCTTTTTTAGTTAAAGAGTTTTTTTCCCCTTTGCAGCCATTGATCATTGTTTTGTTCACGAAGAAGCTAAGGTAGATACAATTTAATTAACGTCTGATTTCCATTCGTTCAAAAGTCCAAATCCAATCATATTTGCCGACATTGCTGTTCTTTAGACACATGATAATATAACAATACGTTCAATTAATGTTTAAATTTTGTTTCATTACCTTACATGGTACGTTTCGGATGACAAAGGCATCGGTAAGTGTACAATTCGCTTTCTTTGCCTGGTTTGGTGATCTTAAGTTTGGTTCCTGGTTTCGCTCTTTATCAATAGCATCGATGTCCATATAGATTTTTTCTGTATTGAATGACATGATCAGTACTGTCACGGGCCAGTGAATGATATCTCAAGGATGTCGGACACACATTACGACTGATGACGTCTTTTGCAACATTCCTCAAGCGGCTATGTGGGATCGTGCGGGGGGGGGGGGGGAGAGGTATTTGTATATGGCCACAAACAATGGTCCGTTAAGATGGGGGAGTAAAGACAACCCCCCCCCCCCCCCACAATCGATGCCACTTATTGTATTTAACCAAACAGTTCTGGTAAAAAAAACCCAACGTTTCATCAACATTCCAAAACTGGTCGTGTTTTATTATTTACTTACAGAAAAAAATATACAGGCGTATATTAACTTGATACAATCATTTAGAATTTAAAACCAAAAAAAGGAAGAAAGGAGGAAATACTAGGCCTAAAGATACAATGTTGGAATGATTTTAGGATCCATTTCTTCTCCAACACTGCAAAAACTGTAGTGTTGATTTAACACCATTCGGTATCTATATAGGGCAACACCAGTAAAATTTAACACCAGATGGTCCTATATAGATACCAATGGTGTAAATTTAACACTGCAGGTTTTGCAGTGAAGTACAAGGTCTGCTGTTGTTCATTTCAAAATAATATCCAGTTGCTTTTAACGTAACAATTCGGAAATTGGCAGGGAAAACCTATAATATCCAGTTTGCCTTTAACGTAACAACTAGTGTTTTTCTTTTCCCGCCATTGATAATTTGTTCTGTTCACTGAGGCTCAGCTAGTTTTATGAGATTCAAAGCAACCACAGATTGTGTATTAGCCTTCGCTCGAGTCGAGTCGAGTCTTCTGATGAGGGACTCGAGTCAAGTCAATTGCTCGCAGTGACTCGAGTCGAGTCGAGTCATTTACCCTTTGGGACTCGAGTCGAGTCACCCAAAATGTGACTCGAGTCAAGTCATTGTGGTGTCAAGACCCCAGACCCCCCCCCCCCCCCCCGCTTTCTGAATTTCCGCGGCATTTAAGCAATTCAAGCTTGATGCCCACTGAAGTGGAACACAAGGGGGAGCAGTGTCAGTAGAGGGAGGACCTAGGGTATAGGAGACCCATCAGTCTGGAGAAGTGGGGGCCAGATGTCGTTGAGGTGAAACCCGATGTCTTGCGGAACTGTGTTATGCTTGCGGATCTCGATGGCTTCCCGTATGCGTCTTGGATGCCAGAACTGGATCGGTGCGATGAGTTGGGCCGCATCCCAATCAACTTTGTGGTCGTTGATGTGAGAATGTTTGATAATGACCGATTTGTCAAAATCCCCTCGCCGTCCATGTGCTCTGTGTTCCTTGAGACTAGTGGGAAGGTTCCGACCGGTTTCGCTGATGTAGACTTTGCCGCATTCATACGGAATGCGGTAGACTCCCACCTTGGAAGAGGAGTCCTGCTTGTCCTTGTAAGTATGGGGGCTGCCTTGAAGCTTGTTGCCAGATGAGTGGTACACCTTGATGCCGGCTTGTCGGAGGATGCGTTGCAGATGATGAGAAGCTGGACCTATGTAAGGAAGAGTGACTGAGGGAGATAAAGTGGAGGAACCTTGGGTATAGGAGACCCGTTGGTCAGGTTTGCTGATCGTGATGCGGCTGGGTTTGTAGCCGCAGCCAAATGCAAATCAGTTTACTGATATAATTTTGTTTTCCATTTGGATGTTATAATTTCCCAAAAAGCATTATTCTCACACATCTTTTACTTTCTTTAATACAACAGTTGATGTCGGTTGGGAATGACTCGGTAAGTGTTATATGTTTCGCCTTCTCTGATTTGTGCGCATACGCTCTTATTTTCCATGGCATTTATAATCATTTTATGATGCATCAGCAAATCAATGCTGAAATATAGAACCTGTCAAATCCATTGGTGGTGGTGGTGGGGGCCTCAAACTATACTTTTAATGGGGGCGCTGTTCAACCGACGACAATTATTACAACAGTATTACAGGATAGTGTACAAATCCCCCCGTAACCCAGCAGGCTCTGCCCGTATTTTGTGCTCCGGCGTATGTTAATACCCCCTACAAACATTGGGTAATTGGCCCAGTACCGACCAGTATCGGGCTTGTACCGGCAGTAATAGGACCACTATTGGGCCAGTTACCTAATGTTTGTTGGGCCAGCATTTTTTTTTTTTTTTTTTTGGGGGGGGGGGGGGTTGCAGAGCTGGGGGGGGGGGGGGAGGTTGGCATTATTGTTTAGGACTTTCGATGGACAAACTAATTTTTAACAGAGCTGGGGGTAACCCCCCTGCTGGGCAACCATTGACTCGCTCTTGTTGAACAATTGAAAGCATTGGATAGTTTTCTGTCTACTTATCCTCCCTCAGCTGCTTTATTTCATACTCTAAATGTTGCTCCACCCTTTTCCGGGTCAAAACGACACTTTCTTGGTCAAAGTCACCTAGGTATTGTCATCTATGACTCGGAATAATTTCCAGATTGATTTTAACTTCAAAACCAACCTTTGTCTTCTTCCGCCATTGATACTTATTGTGTTTCAGTCAGGGCGGCTCTGCTAATTTTACTGAGATTTAAAGCAACCACAGATTGAGTTCAAATCCCCTAAACATTCAAAAGAATGTCGTCGGATTAAAAACAAAACAAAAACAAAAACAAAAAAACCCCTCGAGATTGCCTATTCGACTTTTTATGACGCAAGCCCAAACCCCACTTTAAACTTACATTATTTAGTTTACCAGGAGTAGGAACCTCCCATACCGAACCGAACAATAATAATTCCAAAAATTGCGTTCAGCTGATTTTGTGTGTGTGATGTTGCAACTCTCTAGAGATTCGGACAGCCGGTACTTTTTCTTCACTTAAAAAGAAAACTCACTATGTTAAGGAAGGATACAACTCGCCTTTTTTTAAAGTGTCGAATACTAAGCATTATACTGCATATCCCCTTGACCAAATTACACTTTCAAGCAGTTTACATTACGTTTGAGGTCGCAAATCACCAACATGCAAGTGGAAGGAAAGAACCCCGAAACTTTAAAAATGAACCCCAGACATTTACAAACAGAGTGGGTTCAGTTGAATTTCTTTCCAAAAGAAAGATTTCCTCGTGTAAAACTTTTTAATAACCAGTCTTTGCTTCAATGAATCTTTCCGTTTTAGTGAGTTAAAAATGTAATTCGTTACATGGTGGTGTTTTATTTTGTTTTCCAATACAGTTTAAATTAATGCTTTAATTCGTTTTATTCCCTTACATGGTACGTTGCAGAGGAAAAGAGCAAGGGTAAGTGTAAGATTAGCTTTTTTGGTTACTTAAGTGTTGTTAAGTTTAGTTCCCCGTTGGCTATTAGAGTTCTTAAGTTTGGTCCACTGTTCAAAAATTATCAATAGCATTCTGGCCTATGATTTCAGAGGGCAGCAGATTTTCTATATTGAATGACATGATCAGTACTTGTCACGGGCCAGTGAATGATATCCGAAGGATGTCGGATAAATCTTTTGACTCAAGCGGCATGAATAGGATCATTGGGGGGCGTCATATTTTGAGTAATTAAATCAGAAGTGTAAACTACACGACTTTGTTTTTAAGCGAAGCAATCAATTCCTTTTAGTTCATTAACCATTCAGCTCTGAATTTTATCACAAAAAAACAAACGGTAAAGATGTGTTACATAATTATGTATAGACTCGAGGTTTACTGAGATTCAACGCAACCACAGACTGAGTGAGAGTCTCACCAACAGTTACGGCCCAATAGTCCGAAGGTTCGATAGTCCGAAGGTTCTTTAGTCCGAAGGGTCGTTAGTCCGAAGGTTCGTTAGTCCGAAGGTTCAATAGTCCGAAGGCTCGATAATCCGAAGGTTCGATAGTCCGAAGGCCCTTTATTCCGAAAATAGAATAAGCTTAATTAATCCAAGGGATCGATAGTCCGAATAGACGATAGGGTTCGATAGTCCGAATAGACGATAAGGTTCGATAGTCTGAATAGATGATAAGGTTCGATAGTCCGAATATACGGTAGGGTTCGATGGTCCGAATCGACAATAAAGTTCGATAGTCTGAATAGATGATAAGGTTCGATAGTCCGAATATACGGTAGGGTTCGATAGTCCGAATTGACAATAAGGTTCGATGGTTGGAATTGAGAATAAGGTTCGATAGTCCGAATGGGCAATACGGGTTCGTCAGTATGACACTTCGGACTATTGGACCTTACTGTTGATTCGGACTATCGGACCTTATTGTCTATTCGGACTATCGGACCTTATTGTCAATTCGGACTATCGGACCTTATCATCAATTCGGAATAATTAACCTTCAGACTATTAAACCTTATTTTCGTTTCGGACTATTGAACCTTCGAACTGATTAACCGTATTCTAAATTTGGACTATCGAACCTTCGGACAAATGAAACTTCAGATAAATGAACCTTCGGACTAATGAACCTTCGGATTAATGAGCCTTCGGACTATTGCATCAAAAGTTCGGATTAACGAACCTTATTTCATTTTCGGACTAACGAACTTCCTCTTATGAGAATCTTTGGACTATTGGACCTTCGGACTATCGGGCACCCCCCACCAACACTCCAACGAACGTAGTTGGGTCGATCAATACCATCGACATTGCCCTGATAGTTCTGTTTAAACAATGACTCAATTAAAATGGTAGCGGTCTTAAAATGAATCCTTAATCTGTTTTTATTTCATACAGTATGATGAATTGGATGACGAACCGGTAAGGTTACAGCTCAGTTACTTTCCCCAACTTTGATGCATTTAAATATGGCCAACTATTTTATTGCAATGTGTCGCCTCGGGCTCGAAAATTGGCGGATATGTTAAAATCATATAGTAGTAATTCGTGAAGCTCTGTACCTGGTATTCGGTGGTTCGCTATAAACTTATATACCGTTGAAATACATTTCCAGAGCTACAGGTTCCCCTTTGTTTTCGATTTGTGAAACGATAATTATTGAATTTGCTTCCGATTTTAAACATGAACTTGATCAGGGGATAAGATATTGAAGTTATTTCTTTTTGACACATTTGTCAAGGAACAAGACCAGCTTCCACTTTTACTTTGTTTCATTTTGTTTTTTCCGAAGAGAAAAAATCACTTAAAGAACTATTGAATACTAACAGAAACTGTGGGTTGAAAGACATTTCATATTTACACGAAGTTCTTTCGATGATACATTTTAATGTCGATAAATGTACTAAGTTTTGCACTCAACAATTACCACAGTGAGGGATTTTGACTGTACCTATTTGTGCATATCCTAATCCTTACAAACAACACGGCCCATAATATGACAAGAGTACAACTAAATGTGATGAAAATACCTTTTATTTTCTACCTGAACAGGTATCTTATCCTTTTTATTCCTATTCCAAACCCTTTCAGCACTATAAATATGTCAAAATACTAAATAAATGGCACAAATGAAGGATAATTGCACAGTAGGCTTTCAGTAAAATGTTTCCCGGTTTGAAGTACTCGTTAACAGGATGAAAATGACTACTTTTACCTAATTATAATTTTCTCAGCGACCCGAATTGCTATTATCATGATTGTCTTCAGTATTTGAAAGAAAAAGGCTTTAATCTGATACTCAAAACTTAAAAAAAAAATCACCGATCATTTTTTAGATTATTTTTTTAAATTGTATTTATGTTTCTATTTTCATACCATAATGGGTGATCATCTGCAGAACCTCCGATCGGTAAGTGTTACAATTTTCTGTTCTTTGTAAACTTCGGATTTTTATAGTTTGACTCCCGGCTTTGCAAAGGTAGTGGCGGATATACGTACTTTCATTATTAAAATTATCCTCATGGTTATAGAATACAAGCGAAGTCATCTGTGCCTGCAATTGGCGTGGTTGGTCCGAAATGAAATCATCATATTTTTGCGAGCTCCTGAGCTAATTCCTCGCACAATTAATTTGCTTTTGAAAGGAAAGGAAACCAGATCTGAAAAAAAGAGGCAAGTTCACCTACCGGTCCAGTTGGATTTGTTATAAAAAAATCTTGCTTCTAAATATCATTCTGTTTTCTTAAAAAAATGTATTGAAATACATTTTGGTGTTTTACTTTTAACTGTAGAGGGAAACTTTATAGATATAACCAATAGACACAATCATTGTTCGTAAACCAAAACTGGAAAGGAGAAAATATTTTTGCGTTTTGTTTAAGCTCACTTTCCCACTCCTAGACAGGTAGAAATTATTCTGTTGTTTAATCAAAATAATTTTGTCCAACTTGCTTTTATTTTAATGAGCCTTTTTTCCCCTCTGCATTCTTCGATAAGTTGGCACTTGTTTTGTTTATGAAGAAGCTGAGGTAGATACAATGTCATTTACGTCGGAATACAGGGAAACAACAACCTACCAAACCAAAAATCCGATATTTCCAAGCAAAGCGAGTGCAAATGAATTTCTTTCCACAACAAAGGTTTCTGTGTGTCCTTTTTTATAACCAAAACCTTTCTTCCGGTAATCTTCCTGTTTTTGTTTACAATTTCATTCGTTTAGATAGGCGTGTTTCACTTTTCGTTTAAAGGAAGACTTTGCAGATTAAACCACCTTATAAATTATGGAAATTTAAAGCAAAACGGAAAGGAGGAAATGCTATGTTGGACTTTTTTTATAGGTCTACCTTCAAGACAAGTTTAAAGTCTGTTGTCGTTCAACTCAAATTAATGTCGAGTGTGCTTTTAATTTCATGAATGTTTGTTTCCCCTTTGCCGTTATTGATGATTCATTTTGTTCATGAAGAAGCTCAAATACATCGATCACAGTGAACGTCTGACTTCCACTCCTTCCAAAGTGAAATCCGAAAACATTTTCCCCAAGTTGCTGTTCTGTAGACATGATTATTTGTTAGAATGCTGTTTCAATTAATGGTTTTTTTTTAATTCCTTTACATGTACGTTACAGTGGAAAAAGGGAAGGGTAAGTTTAAGTTTAAGTAAAAGTCGCCTTACTTTGGTTACTTTGCTGTTCTTAAGTTTGATCCCAGGTTTGCAATTTATCAATAACATTGAGGCCTGTATGATTTATCAGTAACATCAAGCGCCTATGTTGGATCATTGGGGAATACGGCCACATTATTGACAATTATTCGAGTAAATTAAAGAAGTGGAGTATAAAAGACACTTTTTTTTCTCAATCGTTGCAACCTATTCTCTTACAAGTACAATTCCGGTTTCTATTTAAAAAAAATAATAATAGTAAAGATTGGTTATAGACGCTTAGATTTACCAGAGATCGTACATAGGGATAGATCGAACACTGGGTATATTTTCGTACAGTGACCGATGAAACACGATAACGTCATGAAATTGGGCTTTGGGGAAAGGTGCCCCCATCGATAGGTAAACGCGTGCGAGGCTACACAGAAAGTAAATTATTACGACATCGGGTATAAAATACGAGCGGAGTTTGCATTTATGAAGGTGAAGAACAACAACATTTAAAATATGACGAAATGAAGAAATGTAAGACGAATAAAGAAAAATGAATGAACTAATAAAGGACTAAAATAATAGAAAGGGGTCGAAGACTTGTCAGAGGAAATAGTAACATGTTGAGATTTAGCAATGCTTATCAACGGGGTTCAGTCACCTAAAAGAGGTATCAATGGAAAGCTGATGAATGCTCTTTAAGATGGAACCATTTTGACAGTATTTTATGTTTCACCTACTAACCCATGATTTTCGGACTCTATTATTTCGGACTACTAGTTTTGATTATTTTGTGCACGCTACTGCTAAAAGTCCTATCTAAAAAGATTTAAACATCAATTTAACTTCATTTCATTATAGTAAATTAATTTTGGCCTCTTATATCAATTACACATTTATTAGTACATTAAAATTATGAATGCATTTTTAGTTTAATCCAAAACAAAAGTCAGCATTAACGCGTTTAGATTATACCCGTATGGGGTCTGCTCGCTGACAACACTTGGCATGTGGTACTTTTCTCCAATTCACCTGTAGGCTTTTTATTACTATTTTTTACCAAACTGAGCTTCAAAAAGCCTTTGAGTTGATGTTTTAAGTATTTTAGACATTATTTTTTAGAATATATGCACTTTATAACGTTCTCTTGAAATGTAACATATTTAAACGCTTTTCATTGAAAATTCCCTTTACCTATACAGGGGCGGATACAGGAGCTTTTAAAGGGGAGTGTTTCATCTGCAAATCAATGCAGACAGGGTTTTTGTTTTGCCCTGACACTTGGTTTCGTAAAATCAATAGGTGGGGGAGGGGCTACCATACCGTCAATGGGGGCGCTGTTCAAATCCGACGATGTTTGACACTGTATTGCATGATAGTGTATAAATACCCCCGTAACCCAGCAGGCCAACACCCCCTCCCGATCTGCACCTGCTATATTGCTGTACAGACTGTAGCGTGAACGGAGGGGGGGGGGGAGTGTCAATCTGCAGAAGCAAAATGTGGACACTAATATGAACAATATGTGAAAATGGGTTAATTGGGACGAAAATTATAATTTTGCTACAGGCATGCCAAAGTCCTGGTAACGTGCCTGTGTTTACACAGGCCATTTGTCGATTAAAGGTATATTTGTTGATGTATTGATGTATATCGCAAGTTGGTCGTTAATCACATAGTTCTAGTTTCTATAACACCAAAAAAAAAACAAATGTAGGCATTCATTTTTCATCTTCAAAACTACTCCAGGACGACAGTTTTTCTTTAGCGGAGGCACAGACATCGCCAGTTTTACACTCACTTCCTGGTGGAGCAAGTAATGTCCCAGGTGTGTAAACATAAAATCATCTATTGATAATGTTCACCAATGATCAATTCATTAATATACATCGAATTTGGTACAATATGCAGTCTGCTTTTCGTTCAAATGCGAAATGACTGTCTTTGTGTTATGAATTGAAGGTATGCAAACAAGTTGAGGAGCAAACTATATAGTTATTCAACTTTTTTGTGAACGTTTATGTAATATTTGGGAGCAAACTTTGATGTACACGCATGGTCAGAACGGCACTCAATCATCCATTCAAACTCAGTTTTGGATGTTTTGTATTTACTTTATCAAACGTTTTTTTAAAGTGTAACCTTTATCCTGTTTTTTTTTTACAGTCAGCTCGCCAACACACATGGACAGGATCCTTGAGGAACACGACAAAATCACCAAAGACTGCAGCGAAGACACACTGAAGGATAACACCTTTCAGTTGCCGTACATTGCAATCGGTTACTTCGACCATAATGGTGGAAGCCTGTCCTTGGACAAGTACAATGTCCACCTGTACGTCCCTCGGGGCGCTCTTCCCAAAGGTCGACTACAGCAGGTGTACATCTACGTCAACCCTAATGCGCCACCTGTGGACGGGATCCATCCTCCGCAGATTGCTCTCTCACCCGTGATCCAGTGTGGCCCGCCAGGTCTGGAGTTTTTAGACAGCGTGGTACTGCAGTTCCCGCATCACGCCAGCGAAAACTCCAGCTGGAGGCTTCACGCCGAGATCTGCGACGACGTTGATGTGGCGTCCAATGCCTGGCGTCCGCTAGACAGCTTGGAAGATGGCATCGTGGTGTCAACTGAAAAGAAGAAGGTCGTTCTCCTGATGAAGCATTTTACCGGAGCAGTTCTGGTGGGCGAGCCGTCCTCTACCAGCTGTAAAACAGTAGAGGTTGGTGCATTCGGAGGGTCATGTACCGAAGCAGATACCTCGTATGCCGTGCGAATCCACGTTTGGGACGGTGACCCAGTTGCTATGCAGGTAATATGACAATTAATGATCTAAACACACCTAAACATGTTAAAGTGACACCTATATGGTATCTGATAAAGAAACACAGGTGACGTTTTACACCGGTGTTATTATCCCACCCCGCATGCTAAATCTGAAGGCGCTGTTTCGCAGTGCAGAAATTCTCGCTGTTACTGGTTTGTCTTATGTTATATTCTCTGTAACTGTTCAATTAGTTTCAGTTAAATGAGTGTCCTTCTTTTTAGGGAGATTTATGCTTTTCTGTTGTATCACAGAACGAAATTCTCGACTAGATGCAGCTGGCCCAAAACTTGTTATGTGAAAGTAGCTGAAAGCCATATTTTGTAGAGAACTTCTTTTCACTCCTACATCATTCTCTGCATTCACAACTGCCGCTGGTCGTTTGTCATTATCCCTCCCCAGAAAGTTTTGGATATGGAGAACGTGCTTGAATCCAAGCTGCTGGATGTTTACAGAGACATGTTAGTCCATCACAGTCATGGAGGTGTGATCGTTGAGCTTGAGAACATCAAGACCGGCTGGGAATTGGAGGAAAATACACCACAGGTATTGTTTTCAAAAATTTGAATCGGATTAGAACAGTGATGCCATGTCATTCCTCTTTCAAACAGATATTTGCACTCAAGAAATCCAATCCGTCATGCATCTAGTGTTGGGAGTCATGAGGCCCAAAACCATGATTTGTTTACATCCTGTGAATCATTCAAGTTTAACAACACATGTATTTTCAACATCGTATAAGGAACATTGAAGGAACTAAAAATGATTTTGATGAACTTCTTTGTATTTGTCAGAAACAAGAGATAAGCAAGTCCAGAGTTTGGCAGTTCCAGAAAAACTCTGTGACCTTTGACCTGAGAAGACAACTGACTAGTGCAGAGAGTAATCCAAGGCTGCTGCTTCCCGGGGCTGACGGAGTCGTATACCAGTCTATCTCGGAATCCGACACAACTTCGACTGAAGATAGACTTCGATTGTCGATCAGACCAAAGCAAGTGAGTAACAAGACTTACACAATGGCTATAATCTTAACCCATTATTTCACGTTCGATAATATCACAACAGTTTTGATACGGTACTACATTAGTTCGCCTCGGTGCGGAAAATCAAAAGTTAACATTGGTTTCCTCCTTTTTGTCGAAATTTATTTTGCAGGTGAAAATTGCAGTGTCTCTCAATGAAGCATGTAACACCTGCACGAAAGTAAGAAATATGATTTTAATTAAAATCATAAGTACGTGGATTTGAGCTTGTCAACGTATCCTGGAAAAGAAAATTTGCGAACAAAATATCTCATATTTACAGTTCGAAGACTTGTAGGGGCTTAAAGTTTTTTTTTTATATTCCTTTTCTTTAGAATACGTCTGTAGAGCTCTGCTCGATTTGCAAGGTAAGTGTAACAGCAAATTTTAATTTCGTCTAGAGAAAAAAAAAACAACCGAAAAACCATATAAAGCTGTTGTGAGATACACAACAGAACGTAACGAAATTATGTCGGTATTAAACAACACTGGACCTTTATTCGAATCTTGAGAATGTCTTTGTCCGTCTATTTTAAGGAAAAGGTGAGAACGGCAATTACAAGGAGGGTGCACGGACTAATGGACGGCGACTTCGGAGGATTCTCAGAGGCATTGGTCCAAAAACTTCGCCAACAACTAGACACCGAGATGGAGGGCCACAACTGGACGGAACTTGCGCGGGACCTACATGGGGAGGGTCTTCGGTCACACGACATCGCTCGTCAAAGAAGTCCCGCAAAGGAGACGATCAAAGTCTACTTTGCAGGCTGTCGAGCGGATCATACTCCAGACAAGCTTGCAGTCCAGCATCTGATCGAGAAGTGTGCGAGTGAAATAGTGGATATTGTGAGGAATGAAGTCCGCCGTGCGTGGGAAGAGGGTCTACCATCAGGTACGACTGGCAAAGATTGAGTTCATTTACATGATTTGCCAAACAAACAAAAGGAGCAAGGCATAGTCCTTTCAGATTTCTGCCACTTGAAGTCTTTGAAAAGCAAGCATTTAATCTCAAGAAATATTGTGTCAATAGTTTGCATCTATTCATACAATCTTCATTCATTCGAGAGAAACCTCAAATCTTCCTTCAGTATCTCCGGGGATTCAGCCAACTTGATATTCTCCTAATAAAGGATCCTCTTTTAACTGTTTCAGGTATGGAAAAGCCAAAAACGATCGCACCAAGCGGTAGTGTCAAACGCGTCTCTGAAATACCGCTGCGATCTCCAAACAGTGACGTTAGCGAATTGACACCGTATCAACTCAGTGTAAGTTTCGTTTACCTCAAGTAAAAGTGAAAGGGTAGATGTGATTGTATACTCTGACGTTTTTAACCACAACAACAGGTAAAAGCCCAACTAACATTTTGGAAGAAAAACAGTTGTGAACAAATTGAACAGTATGTTATGTGATTTTGTGGGCAGCAATGTTACATTTGATCAAATACTATAGCATTACATTCGCAATGCCATTTTGGACATTAAAATGTAATTCACTTTCGTGGTTCCTTTTTGGGGGTTGACCTATCAAAAAATAGCCCAAAGTGAAAAAAATAATATTTCCCTATTGTTACATTTTTTTTTTTTTTTCATGGCCTACCTTCTTTTTTAAGCATGTATGTTTTTAGCGAATAAGTAACACGTAAATGTTTTTAGTCCGAAATAGATGACCAGAAACGCTTTCGTCGGCTTGCCGAGGAATTGGGACCGGAATGGGAGACACTGGCAACAGAGTTAGGCTGCACTAGATCAAAGCTGTTCCAGATTAAAGAAGACAACCCACTTAACGTGCAGAATCAGATGTTTGCGATGCTTGTGGAGTGGAGGCAGCGATGTGGAAGGTTGGATGAAAGCATCTTAGGCAGGGCTTTGGAGAAAGCCGGTCGAGTAGATCTAGCACGGAAGTTCCGAGGTGAGACTACCAGTTATTATGTTTGCTGGTTCTGATTTAGGCCTTATATTTATGGTTTTCATAGATTGCAATGACAGCATTGAAGTGATTTCCAGTGTTATGGTCCACTTCTTATGGTCAAGTCTTTTTGCAATCTTCAAACAAAGCCAGTTGTTATTCGTGAACAGCTCACCCTGATATTGTTTCACGTTTATATATTGGTATCAGGCAGTGACAAACGGGAATGTCCATCATCTTCACCAATGCAAGAGGGGCTTCTTTGTCTTCAAAGTGCCAAGCCTGCGAAACTTCCAATACCACTGGCTTTGCCTAGGTTTTCAACAAAAGTGTATTTTACAACTATAATTCCTTACATGCTGCTAAATCTCACTCAACTTCTGTTTTGTATTTTTGATTTCATTGACAGAGATGACATTGAAGGAAGATGAACACGTCTTGTAAGTAGTGAATCTGGACGCTATTATTAACCTTTTATAGTGAGTAAATGTAGTTTTAGAAGATATTAGACAAAATGAAATAACTTGGTGGAATACAGTTTTGCTTGTTTTTTGCCTTTTCAAATATTTTTTTTTTCATTTGATGCACTGTTAAGCATTGCATTAGAATTGGACTTGAAACCAAACTTGCATTAGGCTGTTAATTGTGACTAACATTGCAAGTAAATAGTCAATTTTCTTTTGGAGTGAGATTCTGTAACCGTTGTCAGCCACTTCACAGCGTTCATACATGTACAGTATATTAATGCATGCTGCTGGTATTTGAAGAATGCTATGGAAAAGAAAATGGCGCCCAATACCCAATTATTTATATTTATATTTCACTTCGGAATGCCATCATTAAAAAAATCGTTATTTAGAAGTTTTATAGGCTGTTCTACCGTCGACATTTATGTAATTTAAAGAAAAATGCGATTTTAAGAGTTGCTGAAAAAAGGTGTGTTTAATACGAAATTCTGTCTAGCTTTGAGAAAGTGTTTTGCTTTTATTAATAATCAATGGGTACATATTAGGAGATGATATAAACGTCGATTTTGAAGTTAAATATTAAGGAAGAATTACATATCAAAGCGAAAGTAAATTTACTTGATTTTGTTTCAACTATTGAATAATGAATAGTATACAAATATTGAGTGGATCAGGAGGAATATTATCGCCTAGTAAAATGTGGTCTTTTCTACTTCACGAGGTGAAGCCTAGTGAAATAGAAAAGTCCAAATTTTACCAAGTGATAATATTCCGCCCATTCCACTCTGAGCCACTCAATATTTGTTTTATATGACTGACATATAGATATCCTTGTTATTTGATATACAGTTAAAATGAAGTTCAATTTTAATACAAAATTGTTGGACACATGTATTTCTCTCTTCCCAACCACCCCTTCACGAAACGTTTGAAACCAACTATGTAGCTACTATACTGGCTCTTGGGAACAATACGCATAACGCCCAACTCGCACACTAGTATGCATTTGCACACAAATACCGGCCCCATGGAACAAGGATGACCCTAACTGTTGAATAGTAAATCCCATTTACCATGGGCAAATTGTTTTTTATTTGTGCCCCGGTGTGAATGGGAGCAATACTAAATACCACGTGATGTGAGTTCCACCAATCAAATGACAAGGATCTGTATGTCAGTTATATAAAACGTTTTTGGACTTTTTAAAGTGCGCTGAATTACACCTGTACATGTAATTTTTCTGCATCATCTGCTAATCATAGTTCAAGTTATTTCAAAAAGACGTAATTGTATTATTTTTAGTTACACATACAACAATTTATTTCAAGGTGTGTCTTGAGTTATTTGTTAAGTTAGATATGTACAGTTCAAAAACATTTTGACACAGGTTGATGCCTCACTGCGACAGTAAGAATGATTTAAAATGTATTGGTGCCTTCTATTAATAAATAATTACCTGTGGATTATGTCTACATGGCTTTTCAATGTTTGGCTGATCCACTTTTTCGAAAACAACTTAAAGGTACCGTTATTGTAACCGTCATAAATGTAATCAACTTGTAAAATAAGATGATTTCAGCAACAGTGCCTAATACAGCCTGGTACTGTGGTGTAAATTGTAAAGCTTGCATTGTTTGTTTGGGTTTTTTTTTTGGGGGGGGGGGGTAGGTGTGTGTTGGTGGTGGGAGGGCCTTAAAACAATGACGATCACTCGGTTTTCAAAGTTGCAATGGAAAGAATGCAGTATCCCAACATCACCTTTTCATCATATTGCATAAGTGATGCTCAATAATGAGGAACATTTCAAAATTTGAAAGAAAGCAATTAAAACATGTCAAAAACTCATGTACAATATATTGTTTTCTTTGATAACAAACGAAGTCTATCATCACAAGTTATCGGGGATGTGATTAAACTAAATACATACAGACCATTACAATGAATGTTTAATGACCCGAATAACGTTTTACTGTTACTATATATTATTTCGGGTTTATAGCCAGCAGCTTCCGTTCTGTTGTATTCTCTTTCTGTTTGGTATCATGTCGCTCGTGCAGTTTACGCACTTTGTTTGTGTTAATTGTCATTCGTCTATCAGTTTGTTTGGGGGTCTTTTGCCTGTTGCTCTTTTTGCCTGTCTGTTGGTTTGGTACTTCCGTCGATGGGGTTTCAGTTTGTCCATTTTGCATTTGTTTTTGTATGTTAGGTTGTTGAATTGATTAATGTGTGTTTTTCTGTTTGTTTATTTGTTGGGCTGTTGGTTGATATCTTTCCCTCCGCGTATGCCATTTTGTTTGTTGGTCTGGTTGTTTGTTTTGACTCTTGTGTGTTATTTGTTTGTATTTGTAATTGTTCGAGTGTTTGCGTCATTCTTTCTCGGTTGGTGTATTTTCCCCCAAAATTTATATTTTAATCGTTTGGGTCATTAATATTTTTAATAGTTAGTCTTTGATTTTGAGTTAAAGATGAGTTTAAGTTCTTATTATTGTTTTATTTTAGCTCTTATGATTCTTCAAACGCTTTCATGCTTTTTATGTAGTGAATTAAGCTTATTTTTGCGCATTTTGTATTAAATTTGAAATGTAATATGAATGCTGTTTAGTAACATTTTTATAGGTTTTTAGTTAATTGCTAAATGTTATTTAGTGTGAAGCGCCTTTAGCGTCATAGTTTTGACGGATTTTATTATATATTATTCGATAACTCGACATACTGTTTTACCTTTGTACCAGACGTTTTCAATGAAGATTTGCTGTCCATATTCTCGACCAGTCGATTTGACAACTCCGCATCTGGCATAAAATAAAGTCTTCGAATTTCAATATTCTCTTTATTAAAAATAGCTACCTTCTAGAAATGTCATGCTATACTTTTCTGTATTATTTGCAAACTATTCGCGTCATTCTATCTGGGTTGGTGTATTTTCCCCCACACTTTATATTTTAATCGTTTGGGTCATTAATAATGTTAATAGTTAGTAATATAAATTGCTGTTTTGGTAACATTTTTTATAGGTTTTTAGTTAATTGCTAAATGTTATTTAGTGTGAAGCGCCTTAAGCGTTATAGTTTTGACGGATTTTATTATATATTATTCGATAACTCGACATACTGTTTCACCTTTGTACCAGACGTTTTCAATGAAGATTTGCTGTCCATATTCTCGACCAGTCGATTTGACAGCTCCGCATCTGGCATACATTAAAGTCTTCAAATTTCAATATTCTCTTTATTTAAAATAGCTACCTTCTAGATATGTCATGCTATACTTTTCTGTATTATTTGCAAACTATTGGCGTCATTCTATCTGGGTTGGTGTATTTTCCCCCAAACTTTATATTTTAATCGTTTGGGTCCTTAATAATTTTAATAGTTAGTCTTTGATTTTGACTTTAAGATGAGTTTAAGTTTAAGATGAGTTTAAGTTCTTAATATTCTATTATATTTTAGCTCTTATGATTCTTAAAACGCTTCCATGCTTTTCATGTATTGAATAGGGCTTATTTTTGCTCATTTTGTATTAATTTTGAAATGTAATATGATTGCTGTTTTGGTAAAAAAAAAAATATATAGGTTTTTAGTTAATTGCTAAATTTTATTTAGTGTGAAGCGCCTTTAGCGTAATAGTTTTGACTGATTTTATTATATATTATTCGATAACTCGAGATACTGATTCACCTTTGTATCAGACGTTTTCAATGAAGATTTGCTGTCCATATTCTCGACCAGTCGATTTGACAGCTCCGCATATGGCATTAAATAAAGTCTTCAAATTCAAATAATTATCTTTATTTAAAATAGCTACCTTCTAGAATTGTGCTGTACTTTTCTGTATTATTTGCAAACTATTGGCATAAACATTACCACATTGTTACTTCATACTGTTTTCAAACGCAACGTTTATTGTCATTACAGTTGGGTTCTCTGCAGCGTATTCATGAGTTTGTTTCTGCATTCAATAGGGGCATTGAACAAAGAGGACAATAGGGTCCCCTATTCCCGAATGTCCCCATTTTGGCGATCGTGTACAAAACATATAGGAGGTCTTCTATAAAGTTGGAGTACAAACAACAGAGGCCGATTGCAGGCAAATACACACTTGTATGTTTTGTGGGCGCTTGTTTGTGGTGTAAACCGAGGACACACACGTGCAACATCATTGGTGAATCGAGGACAGGAACCAAATCGAGGACGACCTCAATTAAAAAACGGGTGCAAAACCAACGAGAGCTCTTTCAAAAACGTTTGAGTACAATCAAAAGAAAACGTAAGAGGAACAAAAGAAAATCATCGATTTTCATCATAAACAAACGTGTGTGTGCTCTTGTATGGCATTATGATTGAGGACAGACCCACTAAAGGATAACAAAAGATCCTTTCAATTCCTTGAACGACGGTGCTTTTGTTCGAAACTGTCCTCGATCGTACGTTTACGTGCTTAGTCCATGGGAATGTGTTAAAGTACAGGGGCAAGGGGGAACACAATAGGTTGTCCTCAGGCGTATAGTGAAACACGACTGCGTGTTTGTGTGAGTATGTAGACACCGGCAATCGTGAACGTAGGACAAAAGAATGTGGGCGCAAACAATACGTCCACGATTGACCAAACGTCCACGATCTCAAATATTGTACAAAATCAATGAGAGCTGTCGCTAAAGAGAGTACAAACAAATGAAAGAGGATTAGGGACAATGGGGCGTCCACGATTGCCGGCATTTACACACGTGGGTGTGTGTGTGTGGGGGGGGGGGGAATCACGGGCGTTTCCATCGAGTTTGATTGGTTGCTGTGACATTTTCCCACCTGACAGCTTATTGCTTGAAGGTTGGTTGGGGCACCCCCAAAACAAATTGTCGCATCGCAATCGCCCCCACTGGACATTTTTTTAGTCCTATCAGTCACCACGGTTAACGGGTTTAATAGAAATTGAGTGCTACCTACTGTAACATCCAGCCCCCCTCCCACTCGCTCCTCCCCCATGTGCATACACAAACGGCATTACAATCTCTGGGAAAAATATAGGACTGGGTCGGCCGTTGAAATTCGAAAAGCGACCGGAAATTGGGTTTTGACTGCACATCATGTGACACTAGGGGGCGGAATTCATGATGCGAACGTTAATGCTGTGTGCTTGAACTTACATACAAAAAGTGTAATGTAAGCTTCTGTGCTGTTTGTTCTCCGTTTTTAAAAAAAATATTGAATTTGGACAGTTAAAAAGTTCAATAGATAGTAACCTCAAATTCAGCATTTTTCTCTCTCACCAAAAAAATGGGTGGGGGGATGTCGATTCAACTCCTCCCCCATCACAAACTGTATGGCAATGGTCTCACTGATTTCCATGTTAACAATCTCGATAGCTCATTGGCACTCCCATTACTATGGAATTGAAAAGAAATCTGTCCTAATTTGGCCGCAGTCTTTATTATTTTCTTTAAGTTGATTGTAGTTTAACCTCGTCCCCAGTGCTTACTTTATTTCCAACCTCGTTTCCAATAGCAAGCCCTGGATAGGAAACTGATTTGATACCGCAATTTGCTAGTAATGGATTGATTTCGTGTAGTAGGGGTTGTTATTTCCAACGTGCATAATGTGCACGCCTTCTCAAAAATATTCCTTTCCTTTCCAGTTTGCTCTTATTAATATGAAATGTGATACTGCATATTTGCGGGCCAGATTGTAACATTTTAACTTTTAATTTTTTTTTTCATTACTCAAGGCGCGACGAATTTATGCCGTTTTTAACCCAGACACTGCATACAAAAACTAACGCTAATGTAAGGAACATGCAGGCATCAGACTATTCCTCATTTGCATACGTGTTCAAAAATCTTGCACATGCAAATGAGCCAAAAACCAGGGTAAGAGAGAATGTATTGGTGGGCGCGTACTGCTTGGCACACTGGGGACGAGGTTGAATGTAGGTCTCTTAGGTTTTTTTTAATAGTTGAAATGAGGTGCGACTTTCATATTTTCTATACTCGGTTCTATTGAGATAAAAATTGTTATAGATACCAAAATACTTCCCCCAAACATTTAAAGCAACCTTTTTAGGTAATTTTGGTCACATTAAACAGTATATGCTCACACATGTTATCCATATATTATATATATTATTAATATTCCAAGAGATATACACGCAGTGCAGAGAAGAACACTTTGCTGGGAGTTGGCATCACTTGACGACAACATCCATTTGAACAAATTTAATCTATTTACCACATCGTCTATCGGTTCCCGTAACATATTCGAATTGACAGATTCGGACCAAGGGCACAGCTTCAAATTTGTATACAGCACAATGGGCTACCAAGCTATTTAAACTTCGAGATCAGTGACCCCCATCCTCGAAGTTAGAAATGATAATGGAGGGACTGGGAACCAGTCTACGGGTCTAGAGAGTGTACCGAATTTTAACGGTTGAATACACCTGGGTAACGGTCCACTTTCCAGTTACACATTGTCCGCCTGTTCAAAATACAGTACACCATTCTGTAATGAGTGTTAATAATCGTCGAATTTGAACATTGCCCCCTATTGAAATTGGTACCAGCGCACACAAACTTGCGTGATATGAGTTTGCTTTGCGACTATTCCTTGTGCACTGTAAAAAAAATGTTGGGTAAAACACTGATTGGCAATATGTGTTTACCCAACATTGGTATGAAATTACTCATTTGGGTAAAAATTGTCCAAGAATTGGGAATAATTTGCCCAAGAGTTTAACCTGTTGATATGTTGACCAACGTTGGTCTACATAATTATCAACCCATTTTGCCATACGTTTTTACAGAGTTGCCATTTTCTTATAGACGCAGCCAATAGTTGATGGTCTCTGAGGCCAGCCTGCTCTGATGTCTTTTGCGGCCCAGGGGCAAAAAGGGGGTTGGCATACCCCACCCCAGATTACTCCTACCATATTACTTTGGTATAGTTTGCAAGCTTATGTGCAAATTTACTTGCCCGGTTTTCGTTGTACTTGCCTTAATGTGGTTGTCCTAAGTTGGTTGAATGAGAGGCTTATCCGACAGCCTTCAGTTTAACCACCATGTTCCAATTCCGAACAAAAAAGTGATTATAGTCCCATAAACTATTTACAGGACACACTGGAAATCAGGGATGGTATGCATAGGGGATGGAGTGAAGCCGTCCGTTTCTATACGAGACAATAAGTATTACTAAGTGCATACACCAGGGGATTTGTTCTATGTACATGTACACGCAGTGGCCGCGCTTTGCATCAAATGAATTGCAGTCAGGCAAGATGGCGTCGGTCGGTCACCCCCAACTCTTTTGCCGTTGAGGGGGTACTTGTGAACGGAGAGGATAGGCCTGCAGGCGGCTTAATTGTTTTAACCCGACCACCGCCGCCACCTTGGTTGGCCTATGATACGTGAGCAGACTCGCTGATTAATTATGCAAGACAACCCCATCTTGACCTCTAGATTTTGCCCAATCAGCAGACGCTTTCTATATCGGGTCTACGGTCATTCACCCTTGGCGCGTCATAGACATGGATAAAAAAAACCTGTGTCACGCGCTCTGTATCATGTTACGCGATATGCACCCGGCTGTTGTTGCATTACAAATTACTGATTTTTGATGTATTAAGCAATACAGGCCAAATGGATAACCCTAAAGGCCTGTTGGCACACTGTGGTATTTCGTAGCCCCTCAAGTTTGTCGTAGGCCCCCAATTTTTGTGTAGGCCCTAGGCACAGTGCCTACTGTGCCTATTGGATAAACCGTGCCAAAGTCTATCCGACTAAAACTAGGAACAACACAGTTTGGATTACACACCTTTCATCAAAATGATGAAATGTTTTTGAGGCGTTTACACTTAAATTAATTTTTTTCAAAGTATAATTCGATTGATGGCTATAGTGAATTTTAACCCTTTATCGTCCCTATATAGTATCACTCTTCGGAAATTAGACGATTATAAAAACATTAAGAAATAGGGGACAAATGGAGATCTCTGAAAAAATGAGTTGAAACAAAATTAGTAACAGCTTTATAGTTACAAAACAAAATCTCCTTTGAAGGTTTTTTTTGTATAGGATGCAGAGGGACTGATATTCTATAGATCGTTTGCATTAATATTGTAGCCATCTTGGAGGGGGTGGTGTGTTCCCCTTGGCGGGAAAATCATGAGTAAACCATTTGTGCATTCATGCAGGGGCGGCAGAACGCTTTTCAAACTGGAGGGGGAGGGGGCAACACTAAAAGGGGCACTTCCTCAAAAAATGGGCACCTTCCGTCGGTGTGAAAGTGGAGAAGAATATGGGACCGTTCATTTCGCTCTAAATCAATATGACCAGGAACACATTACGAATACGTCGTTAATGTTGCCCTTTTGGGTTTCTTTTACCTTCTTATGTAGAGAGACAATTTTCTGTTCATCGGGAGAGCGGCACTATTGCTTTTGATGGCCAGTTCAGTAACCGTTTTCCGCGTAAAGAGCACTATTATTTTAGGAGCCAGTTTTCCATATTGAGAGGGGGCACAGTATCTTCATGTTGCGAGCGGGGCACTAATTGTGCTTTGGAGGGGCAGTTTTCCATCTCGAGAAAGTGCACAATCTTGTTAATGCGAGAGGAGAACATGTGTTTTTGAAGGGCAGTTTTCCATTACGAGAGAGGAGACAATTTTATTTGTAGCGCAATCATATTCATATGTGTGCGTTTGAGGGTCAGTTTCGTTTTCATCCCCAGGGGCATATTTGCATTAGTTGTTACTAAATAAAAGTAAAAACAAATTAAATTGAGAGCTTTGGGGAACAGAACATGTGTCTCTGAAATCAGATTTACATTAACAAACAAACTTGAGTGAAATAGTAATGGGCATTTAAGAACGCCCTTTTCAGTAAACTAAATCACGGCGCTTACAGTATTATTATTCCCCCTGATCATTAGGCAAATTAAACATTCAAAATACCATCTCAGCTCCATAGGGAGTATACAGCTCGATGCTGCCTGTTAGGCGCAAGAAAGCTAAATCAATCACATAACCATCTCTGCCCTCACAGGTACCCATTTACTCCTGGGTGGAGAGAAGCAATGAGTGACAAAGTGCCTTGCCCAAGGGCACACACACCATAACCCCTGGCTGGACTCGAACCCACAACCCGCAAAATTACACGCAGACCACGAATTCAATGCCCTTAACCACGAGGCTACGGCAATGACATTTTCTGGGGATTGTTTGGATATGATGAGAAATTTGCAACGATATTATCGCTACTAGGCCACGGAAATGAATTTGCTTTGTTACTATAAATCGTACCATTGTTCTGCGGGAAAACCCCTGTCCCGGGGATTGTTTGGAAATGACGGGAAATTTGCAATGCCATCATGCGTTACTAATTCACTTGAACACACGCCTTCTCTGTCCCATTCAGCTTGTTCCACCAACCGTAGGCGAGGTCGATTCACCATTGACTCGTCTTTTCAAGTTTTGTCAATGAAGTTTACTCGCATTGAACTCGGTGGGAAAATATGATTGCTCCCCCCCCCCCCGAATAAAATCCTTGCGACGCCCATGTCTGAGTCACACATTTCATCGAACATTACAGTGTGTATATATTTTAATCATTTTGGCACAAGTGTGCGACGTTGCAAAATTTGAGTACACGAGAACAAAGGAAGTACCCCACTTCTCTGCCTATGTAAGCGTGTGTGTGTGTGTGTGGGGGGGGGGGGGGCCATAATGTGTATTCTGATGAGAAGTATTTTGAATGTGAAGCCTAAACGGCGTGGGGTTCGGGAGCCGCTTAGGCCAAAGAAAGGTCTCTGGTTTTCGGTAAGGAGCTTGCCTCAAAAGTGGTGCGGCGACATGGCTTTTTTTCTTTTTCCTTTTTTTTTCTTCAAATGTCGGCTGTTGACTGCAAATGGTGCCAGACTAAATTGAGTGCAAAATATATGGGAGTCCAGAGAGGCCACATAAAGCTTATACTCGATCGTATTCCCATCTAAAAACACGTCGAAATTGTGCAGAAGCAGGATTCCAGTCAAACCAGTGAGTTTGGCGGTTTTGAGACATCATCTTACATTGAAAAAAATGTTTCAATTTTGCTACATTTTCATATTGCCGACGCTTATGGCTACGGCGACGCGCGCAAATACCAGAAACTGGAGACTTTTTTTTTTGGTGGGGGGCCTTTAGGGCCCGGAGAAAAATAGATTCTAGACGCTACAGACGTTTTAGCAAAAACATCATTTTCAAGTTTGGAGTCATTGAATCACCTATTCTGAGCTACAGAATTAAATGTAGGCTATTTATTCAGGGACGAAACTAGTTGGGGGAACGACATGCCCCCCCCCCCCCGCCCCCACCGATCGATGGTTGACACCCTGCGTCAGTTGGTGAAATCGAAAATTCCGAGAGAGACCCTAGAAAAGATTAAAAACTTTTCTGTGCGCGTGGGTGTCGTGTGGGTAGGCTTATATTGTGTTTCATGGCACACCGCGGTATTTTCGTAGGTCCCCGAATTTTCGTGGGCCCCCGAATTGTTCGTAGGCCCTATGCACAGTGCCTACTGTGCCTATTGGGTTATCTGGGTCTGAAAACGATGGATGTTAATTCCATAGCAGTACCGGTCTCGCTGAACTCCTTAACCCTAAAGGAACGGGGGGGGGGGGCGGAATCCGCCCCCTCAACATTTTCCGTGATAGCCTCTTACAATTTTTTTTCGCGACCCGAGCTGTTATGACTTTTTAGCCTCGAACTTTGCGCATCTTTGGATACCAAAAACATAAAAATCGGACCACGGGTTGCTGCGTAGCTGAATTTTCGCATATACGTCGTGTACATAGAGCAGAATTGCCATTCGTACATATGAATAATTAATTAGCCATGATTCCAAAACCATTTGACCTATAGTCATGAAATTCCTTGGGTATGTAGGAAGAGTAACTCTATGCATCTGCCGAGTTTCAGATTTTTTCGTCACTCGATGGCCGAGATCTTAGGCGGGGGGGGGGGGCGAATCCCCCCCCCCCCCCGGCTGAGAGATGGTCAAAATAACCCGGCCGCTTTAGGGTTAACAGTTTAGATAGCTCATTGGCTAATTGGTGCTCCAATAACAATGGCATTGTTCAGATATATCTCCTAATTTATCCGCAGTCTTTATTTAACATGCAGATCGGTGATCCCTATGCCCTCGAAGTCAGAGTCGTTGATGGAGAGACTGGGAACCAGTCTAGTTAACTTTCACGGTTGAATACATCTGGGTATGTATGACACAATCAACTTTCCAGTTTCCATTGGACTAATACGTAGCGACCGGTACAGACGTACTTTGAATACTGTTGGAGTTAAACATCAACAATTATTGGATCTGTACACTACAGAGCAATGGCGTTGGCAAGTTCAAGGACTAGGATTTTCGTGATGGTGTTGATCGGATTTACACTGTTGATGTCAGTCGGCAAAGCCCAGGTAAGAACGAGGTTTTATTTTATTTCCAACAGGATTCTCAGGCACCGTTTCACAAGGCAGAGCAGTTATATACAGTATTGGAAAGTCAGGAAACGAATGGTTCTTGTGCATCTGAGTCAAGGCAATCAGAATGATTGTGTTTAAATATGTTTGCATTGCGCATTAGGTCTAAACTTGAGTGTTAATTAGCAGTAGATCAACATGGGTAAGACCCAACTCTGTTTCCGGAGCAGGCGAAATTCACTCTTTTCGAGTCAACACTCACTCCATCCATCGAGGAACAGACCAGAGTAACGCATTCATTTCACTCAAAGATCCCAAATTTTTCCAGTGCGTGTTTGGCCTTAAATGATTGTTAATTCCAAAGTTTTTCGATTTTTTAAATTAAAGTGATTTCTACTCTTTAATACTGAAATGTGTCCATTGTTTTACTTTTTCCAATATTTGAAGTATTCCCATTTCGAGGCAACGATAGAAAACATTGGGAGATGGGATCTTCGGAAAATAATATTTGGTCCTTATTCCAGTGGCGCTATGCAGCCACGTGGGGCGAAGACCGCCGCCATGAAACCTTGTCTCTCCCCCGCCAGTCGCCCCCACTGAGATTTTGAGTTTCTAAAAAAGTATCATTGATCTAAATCTAAATAAGTCGCGAATGATCCACATGATGACCACTTCGAGAAACATGACCGCTTCTGACTGGCGACTGCGGACCAGTAAGCTGACAACCGGCGTGACACCAGCGCTATAATGATACCCCCAAAACAGTATAAACACCACTGCACTGTACTCGCTCACAACAATTACTGAACACGTATTATAGACAGGTGGTCCGTGGGTCACATACAGCGTTTCAGTCAGCGGTATCACGCGAATCGGCCACGCACAAACGTTTTCCTCCATTCATATAAGCTAAATAATAATAATAGACCAATTAAAATTTCTTAAAATCAGTGGCGTAGCCACGGGGGCGGGGGAACGACAGCCCCCCCGAAACTCCTTGTCGCCCTCACTGAGATTTTGAGTTTACAAAAACATTATCATTGATCTACATGACGCCATGGGCGTTTGATCCTGGGAGGACAGAGGACTGGGGTCCCCCACACTTTTGAAGGGTGGGGGACACACATCAATCCGTCCCCCAGATTTTTGAACTCGTGTCTCATTTACAGGGCCCTTTATGTATCACTACAATGTATCTTTTTTGCTTAGAAAATATTGGTCAAAAGTGGTCTGAATTTGTCCTCCAGATAGCACCACAGAGCATTTTAGAATCTAAATTTTTCTGAAGCCCCAAAGCGGGCACCGAACCCCACGCCTATAGTCTGAAATTCCTGGTAGCTGATTCAATGACTCCAACCTCGAAAACAATATTTCAAAATTTTTCTTATGCCTTTAGCTGAAAACCTCCCAAAAAATATGTTTAAATGTTATTATCTTTTGTGCTAAGATAATTATTGGTTAAAGTGGTAAGAAATTAAGCCTCAGATCACACCACAGAGCATCGAGAATCCATTTAGACTTCAGGGCCCTTAAGCTTGGGCCCCGAACCTACGCCTATAGCTCAGAATACAGATAGCTGGATTCAGTGACTCCAACCTCGAGGAAACGAAGTTCAAATAATTATCTTTTACTGAAGAAATATTAGTTAAAGCATGGAGGAAGGTGGTAAGAAATTGCTTCAGATCACACCACAGAACATCTAGATCCATCTTTTTTCAGGGCCCTTAAGCGGAACTTGAACTCACGTAGTAAAAGCTTCGCGCTTCGCGCTCGCATCAGTTCTGATCAAAGGTATGTCCCCCCTCCCACTTTTGAGTAGCGATTGACGCCCTACATGACGCCCCCATGAACTGGTCCAGCCTCTCCAGCGCCCCCACTGAAAAAATTTCTGGCTACGCCACTGTCCTTATTACACCAAAATCTCTCTTAAATACAATCTTTTCGTAGGTTGCAGAGGGACCGATATTTTATAGATTGTTTGCACTGTTGGCATCTTGCAAGTGGTGCTTTTGTTCCCCTTGGGAAACCATGAGTTAACATTTCTTACACCTTCGTTGTTACTGAATTAATAGTCAACACACCTCAAAGATGGCCATTGAATGCAACTGGTCTAAAGGGTGTAGTGTTCTAGCCATCCCTGTACATTTATGTTCAAAGCGAACATTTCGACTTCTTCCACCTCTAAGCTATAGCTGCTCCAACTATCACCAAATGTATATTTACAAATGTGTAATTTAGTTTGTAAATAAAGAGCTTTCAGGGGATAGGACGTCTCTTAAATCAGGTTCATCCTCACAAATATACTCATAAAATTCGAGTGAATATGCTTCCATACGGTTAATTAACGGATCAAATGGAAACATTATACCCGGCGTTATGTGACAGAGGGCTACCCCCTTCCCTGTGTCCCTAAACCCTGTTCACACCACCGACTGTTGCTACCTAGTACCCCCCCCCCATATCTCGAACGAATTCCAGACATTCTGGTATAAAAATTATGACCAACACAAGGAGGGGGGCTCTGTCACATATCTTGCTGCGTATGGGGAAAACCGCCGACAGGGGTTGTTGCGAAATAGTGTTTGGTTTTTGGAGGGGAATACCAATGACCTAATGTGCACGGTATTTTTTTTTCATTCAGTTTGTTTCGCCAACCGTTCCTTTTCGCAGAGGAGCCTTCTCAGTGACATTTTGTCAATGGAACAAAATCGCATTGAATATTACAGTATTTCGGCGAGTGTTTACTTAATTGTATGACAAATCGGTGGGAAAACCGCATAAAGAGGCGGTTGTGAAATGATGGTTGGTTTTGGAAGGGAAAGTCCAATTACATCATTACACCGTGTTTATCCCATTCAGATAATTACACCAACCGGTACAGGCCACGTTGGGGAGCCGGAGCTTCGTTATTTGTCTGTCCATGAACACGTGTCATCAGGGCCACAAACAGCTTTAATTTGTTACAGAGTTTACGAACTTCATTGTTATATCATAATTATTAAACCTATACATATTCATGAGCCAAACGCGCTTCTTTCAATGACAGATGTTCCAAGACGCATTAAAATAGCCAGGCGCTGAAGATTTCTTCCGTTTTCTCCTTGTACATTAAATCTCCGTGAGTTCTTTTCTCAATAATGATACACAGCATTAACCTGAAACTTTGAACCAACATCATTCCTGATCCTGAAGTGTGTATTTAACTCTGACGTTATGCCGACGTCATCAGGTATCAAATTACAAGTGATTTTATCTAGAATATTTTTTTCCTCGATCATAACTCGTGAACAAGTACAAAGATCGCTTTCAAATTGGGAGATCTGATAGATCATACCTTGATGAACATTTCTTATCTTCAAAGGCACAGTCGTCTGACCTTTCCATCCGGGGTTACCTACCGATTGTCAAATATGAATTGATTCAAAGTACCGAAAGAAGTGTTATTACAAAAGCAAACGGAATTTCTTCAAAGCGGTTCAGCGGATGAAGATGGAAACTCGGTCGAATATGAACCGTTGTCCACAGATGTATTAAATTTATGACGTCATTATCGCGTCATCTAAGGGCGGATCCAGAGAGGTTAGTGTGTGTGTGTATGTGGGGGGGGGGGGCTGACGCTGTTTGATTCCCGGGCACAAATACGGCTGGACTTTTACATCCAGGGATACCGAAAGTGTAATAAAAAGTAAATGTACTGTAACGTACGTTGACCGGATCCTGGGTTGTCACACGCCAGACGAAGGAAACCACATTCGTCAGGGTTTCGGGGCTCGAGGCCATTTATTCTTGCCACTTCCTTTATACGGGGCTCTCTCTTTATACAACTCACAACAACAACAACTTGCACACGTTATACAAAATGTCACACTACTGAGTCGGCGCAGTCCGGCAACGAGTCTCCCTGGCCCAGCAGCAGGGGTCCCAACGCTACGGTTGCACCTTGGGTCCGTGCTGGTGCCCTCTGCCGGCGGCCCGGCACCGACGTTACAGTACATTGAAAAAAGAAGATTATACTTTAAGTATATAATTTAAGCAAATGTTAAGTGAAGGATGCCAAGCACAAAATATGTCATGATGACGTTATCACTTAAAAGCGCGCCCGCAGGTGGCACGTCAAACACATTTGTCAACATCTTGCCAAATTGCCTATAAACATCCTTTGGACAAAAGCAAGTTACTTTAGTTTACTAAAATTCAAAATGATGACGTAATCAAACCGATCAGTTTTTGAGGTTTTAAAATTGTTCGTGGGGAAAATCAAGCAATTTATTCAAATGGTCAGTGGGGGATGCTGAACAAAAAGGAAGTCATGATCACCTCACCACACAAAAGGGCCCTAGCAGTACGTCAAAGAAAAATGACTGTTTTCATATTTTGGAAAGGACCTTACAGAATTTTACCACATCGCAACTTAATATGTTTTGAGGCAAATCGATATATTTTCATAAGTATTAAAATAAGTTGCATAGCAATGCCAATCCCGGGACATACCGTTATTTCGTTTTACCGTTTTGGATTTCCTCAAAAACAAAAACGGTAAACGAACCATTGACCGTTTTGTCGTTTTACAGTTTTGTAAAACGGTCAAACGGTTTTAAGTCACAAAAAACGATTATCTTTTTCTTATTTTTGTAAATTGTACAAAGCGATAAACGGTTAGTTGCTTTATTTTTAGAGTGTTGCTTTACAAAAACATGACAATGTCAAAACGGTCAATAGTCTTATCGACCATTTTTTTTAAATTCAGGTTTAAGTTGGCAATTATAGCAATGCACCTTGGAATGTTAATGTGACCGTGTCCTTGGGACGGTCACTGCCTGTGAAATTGCCCTCCTTACATTTAGTTCTCGCAACAGAATTTGAGAATATTAGCTATTGAAGAGCTGCGCTGGACTTCAATTTCCTCCAACCATGGAACAATAATTGCTCCATGCTCCAACACATCTGCAACTTCTTCATACATCTTACCATGGACCATCCTGTATCCATTGTGAAATGCCACCCCCCTCCCTTGATTTTTTTTTGCAACTCTTCAAGCCCCACCTACTGAATCGCAGTAGATGGGGGTCAGGGTCACGCCAGGAATCACACACGCACGAATTATGCCGAGGTAACACTTCTTCGTGGCCGTCATCCCCTTGCCTCCATCCCCGGGCCTTGCCCACCATAAGTACCGCCACAAAATGCACAACGGACTGTTAACTATGACACTGAAGTGAAAGAAAAAACAGTCTGTATTGAATACTGACCGTTTTGCTGTTTTTCAAAGTTATTTGTGTAAAACTGTAAAACAAACATCATTGATCGTTATGCTGTAATGAAATTTATGAAACTGATAAAACGGAATAACTGTATTTATCGTAATACCGTTTGCCGTTTTACAAAACTGTAAAACGACAAAACGGTCATTGGTTCGTTTACTGTTTTTGTTTTTGAGGAAATCCAAAACGGTAAAACGAAATAACGGTATGTCCCGGGATTAATGCCGCCACAGCAGTGCCGTTTTTCAAATTGAACAATATAATTCCGTACCCAATATCGACTGTTGCACAAATAATATCAGCTGCATTTTGTTAATGGTTCACATCCAAATGAACACAGAAATAGCCTCTGATAAGGAGAGAAATTCTTCGAACGGTCGGGTGCACACTTACAAGGAGCTTCTTTATCCCCGGTTCTGGTCGACATATTCATGGAAGAGTTGAGCTGACCGCCACCGCCACAAAAGACCGCAGACTATGTCATTGGCTCTGGTACATTGATGACACCTTCATCATCTTGATACATGGGCAGGAGAATCTGCTGTACTTCTAAGAACACTCAGCGGACTTAACCGCTTCATCTAATTCACCATGGAGCCAGAAAGAGATGGCAATATTTCGTTTCCTTATGTTGAGGTTTCCAGATAGTAGGACAGCACCCTCACCCGCAACATCTACCGGAAACCTACGCACACAACTTCATATCCCGACAGCAGTTCCTTTCATCACTCCAAGATTAAGATGCCTGTCAGCCCGGCCCTAGTCAGGAGGTCGTACAACATCTGCGACAAGAAAAACCTACCCTAGAAACCATATCAACACAGCACTGCGACGAACCGGATACAAGCCAAGCCGTATCAAAACCCATGATTCCAGAACCACCCCCGACCAGAGGGTCTTCTACCCCCAATGTCAACTACACTAGTTCCATTACCCTCACTACTTCTTCAGTACTTTCAACCACATTCTGTGTACTCTCCACAAACACGACATTCAGGTTTTCCACACACAGCCCCTAAAGACCGAGAACTTGCTGCAATCACACAAGGAAAGGCAAGAACCCAAGCGCAGACCTGGAGTGTGCAGAACCCCCCTGGCGAAGTAGCAAATTGTACATCGGCGAGACTGGCAGGAACCTCCATACCAGACTCAATGAATGTAACCTATATAGCAGACGCAGATATGTTGACAATTTTGACAACACACCGAAGATCATCAGATCACTGGCTCCCCCGCCGCATCAGGGAGGCCATCGAAAATTTCAAGTACGACACAGTACACCAACACATCGGTGCCTTCATCAGTGACATCTGCCGCCCCATCCTCACCACTCAGTCTAACGGGTCTTCTATACCCAATGACAACTTAGTTTAATATCCACCTTATAGTCAGTCTATGGGTCCCCTACACTTGGGAACCTTCCCTTTCTCTCCCTTCCTCCACACCTCAGGGCCCCCATGCAGGGAGAACAGTTCATTGACAATTGAATTGGCTACCCCTGTAAAATAACACGAACTAGCAATACGCCTCACCGATCTTCATGCATCCCCTGCTTCTGCATGGACTCCACACCGATATGCCTCACTGATAATCGCCAGCATCCCCTGCTTAATACTTTATAGACACTGGTTTGAGGCAGGGATTTTAAAAATTATAGCCATCTCATGGCAGACTCGGAATTGTTCTTGACTTTGAATGAATTTAGATTAACGTATGATGTGAAGAGTAATTTCATTGTATACAATGGTTTTCTAAAAGCCATTCCCCGAGAATGGAAAGAAAACAAATTAAGGGTCAGAATGAGTGTGATCTCCTATTTACTTTGTCTACAACAAACTATTTTCTTTTTTTATTAAAAATTTACAACTTTCTCCTGGATACAATTAGAACTATCCCGGGTAAAAGTATTGACAAATGGACCGAGATGTATCAGGTACATGAAGATGATGGGAACAGTATTTGTATGCTACCGTTGAAATGTGCGTTGGATGTTAAATGTAGAGAGTTCCAATTTAAATTTGTGCACAGGTTAAAGGTACATAATGACTTTCTTCACAAAATTGGCCTGTTTCTGTGAAACCGTTCTGGAGAAAAATGTGCAGTTATTTTTTAATTGTTTTTTCGTTTCTTGTTTTTGGAAGAAGGTAGAGGAATGGTTAACGTTAATTTGTAAAGTCAATATTGTTCCTGCAGAATTTTCTATTATGTTTGGTAATAATATTTATGACCCTGACCTTTTTGTCAACTATGCAATTATCTTGGGTAAGCAGTACATTTATAAATGTAAGTATGAAGAGAAGCCTCCTCAAATCAATCATTTTATGAATGTTGTTAAACTGATGGAGAGAATTAAATTTTATTTTGCAATTAGAAGGAATAAATTAGCTACCCATCAAAGAAAATGGTATCCATTGATGTAACTCAGTGGTTCCTTCTTGCTCTTTCACCAATATATAATATATTTCTGCCATTTCTGAATTGTATGATCATAATATCAATTTATTTGTTTTGTAATTATTGATGCACTGATGAATTTAAAAAAAATGATGATGTATGTTCATATTCTGTATTTACAAACCAGAACAATTTACTGGAAAATTCAATATAATTTTCTTTATTTGTATTTGGCAGAGTGCCACCACTGAACCATCTACGGTCCAAGCCAAAGTACCATCGATAGTGGAAACACAACCACCTCCCTCGTTCGCTTGTAGTAGCAACTGTGACGAATGCCTTGGTCCAGCGGAAAACGAGTGCACCAAATGCAACGAAGGGTTCAGCCTGTCTTTGGTTGACGGAACAAACCAGGGAATGTGCGGCCGAACTCCGTTTGCTGGCGTGGGAGGCGTCCCCGGCTTTGTCGCAATTGTTGTAGCTGCTCTAACCATCCTGGTGACGTGTTTTGTCTGCTGTTGCTGTTGTCGTATAAGGCGTAATACGTGTGAGTATAAAAATCTCAACGGTCACAGTTAGTATGAATATTGAATAAGTATAACCATGCTTTGAGAGTGCCGCCAGTACCATCACTATAGAATTATATCCAGTAATTGTATTTCACAAAGTTGGAGTAAAAAGTACACCAAGGAAAGGCGATATTTGAAGTATTTTCACTTGAATTGCTTTCTTCAACAAACATCCTTCGTTAGTATACAACGCGAGTTAATTACTGTATCGGCAGAAATATTTTCCTTTTCTTCGAAACAACTTTGTGTCATACGATGTTTGAGATTCTTTTGACACACGGGAAGAGTTACTAGAATCAACCATCTAATGCAACAATACACGATGTGAATACGATACTTTTAGTTCCATTGATTAAAAGTCACCACAAAAATGTAATTCACAAAATACGTCTAAAGGGACTTTTTGAGGTTGTTTCCGTGATCACTTAAAACAACTAACTTTGTCCAATTTTTAAGTCATCTAAAATGTTTTCCCACTTGAAGTTGTCTTTTCTTCTGTCAAGGTTAACAAGTTGTTTTTAAATATATGGGCTCCGTGCGCCAACAAAGAGGGCACCCTTTTACCTATCAACGACGTCCCATGGGCGGGACATTTAGCTGGTTGACGCGCACCGTTCCTTGTGTGTGACGCACTTACACCAAGGAGTTTATACTATGTACATGCAGCGGTACGGCCGCGCGTCGCGGCAAAATTGCAGTCAGGCAAGGGGGTACTTGTGAACGTTGCGGAGCGGAAAGATTCCAAGGTTTACAAACAGAACCTCTTGGTAAATTAATAGGGATTCATATAAAAAAAATATATTATCCAGTTTGCTTTTAACTTCAAAACTAGCTTGTATTTTTCCTGCCATTGATAATTTGTTTTGTTCACGGAGGCTCAGTCAGTTTTACTGAGATTCAAGGCAACCACAGACTGAGTTTAAATCCCCCATACATCCAAACGAATGTAGTTGTGTTAACACTAAGAGTTTTCTGCGATACCCTTGCTAAAAAAGGAAATCCCGCCTAGAGCTTTCCTGACTTTTTAGCTTTGAGCCTTGCGCATCTTTTGATGCGAAAAACAGAAAATTCGGACCATTGGTTACCGTGCAGATTTTTTTTTCAATTTCCTCATATGTATTGTACACAAAGCAGAGTTGCCATTGGTGCATATGAATAATTAACTAGCCGGTAATTCTAAAACCCTTTACCTATAGTCATGAAATTTCTTCGGTATGTTCATATTAAATTGTTCTATATGCATGCACTAAGTTTAATAATTATAGTCGTCACTCAAAGTTTGAGATTAAAAAGGGGAGGGGAAACAGCGAAGTGGTCATAATAACCCGGCTCCTTTAGGGTTAAAATATTCGCCCATTTCACTAATATGATTCAAAACTAATTCGACTTTAAACTTTTGTTATTTAGTGCACAGGTAAATTGAACTTTTCAAACCGAACCGAGAATAAAATAATTTTAAAAAAGATGGGTTTTGTTAATGTTTTGTTGATATTGCAACTGTCTAGAGATCTCAGCCGACCCGTTTAAGAGGTTTCATCTTCAATGCAAAAACTCACCACGTAAAAGATACAACTCGCTTTCTGTTTAACTTTCGAATACCAACAAACAATATACTGCATATCTCTTGGACCTAATTCCGTCTTCAACTTGTTCGCATATCTTTTGAAGTCACACATCAAACATTTTGCAAGCGGATGGAAAAGAAAACCATAACTTTAAAAACGCAAACAATTCACCTAGTGAACCAAAAATCAGATATTTACAAACAAAGCGGCTTCAGTTGAAATTTGGGAATCGTTCTGTTTTCGTTAAATTAATTAATTAATTCATTAAAAAAATAATTCATTACACAACGGTGTTTTACGTGTCACTTAAATGAAGACCTATGGATTCAACCACTAGACAGAACAAACGGTAAAGAATTGTAACAAAATGTACGGACTCTAAGCTTAACTGAGATTCAATGCAAACACAGACTGAGTAAAAGTCCCCAAAACAATCATACGAACGCCAAAGTGATCGAGATTGCAGAGGTGGCAGCAAGTCATTTTTTTTGCAAGTCCAAGTCAAGTCACAAGTCATTGTTTGCAAGTCCAAGTCAAGTCACAAGTCATTAGGTCCAGTCACAAGTCAAGTCACCAGTCATTAGGTCCAGTCACAAGTAAAGTCACAAGTCATTTGGTCTAAAAACAAGTCAAGTCACAAGTATCTTTGTTCAAGAACACGTCAAGTTACACATTATTTTGACCAGCTGTAATAAGCTGAAGAATTAACCTGGCGTGAACTTACGACTTGTTTTGAACATGCCTCCTTAATTCCCCTTTTTTCAATGTGTTGCAATTACTATTCTTGTAGTTTATCACATATCTGTCGGATAATAGCCCTTTGTATACTTTAATAAGTTTACTTTACATTGTAGAAATAAATGTTGAGATGACCGTGAAAAGACTTCCTCACTTGATTACATGTAGTATACTAACACTTTATTGTTCAATTTTCATGTACACTAAACGCCTACCAATGGGTTAGGCTATCCGGTATTTTACATGCAATTGACAAAGGCCTGTTTTCTTTTCATGAAAGGTTCCTTTCAAAGTTTGTTCAACCAATACATTAAGCAAGAGACAATTGGTCATTGAAAACTGTAGTTTGTTGTGACAGTCTTATTGAAAACTTTTGAAACTAGTGGGAACTATTCATTTTACTGCATTCAGTCACTGAGGTCTATTTTCTGAAATGAAAAAGCTAATTTAAAGTATAATAGATTAATTAAATTGTATTGGGTCGCTCGAGTATAGGGTCTGACTTGGGAAGGTAACAAGTCATTTTTTGCAATCCCAAGTCAAGTCACAAGTCAAAGCTGGTATTTACAAGTCAAGTCACAAGTCACAAAAATAGCGACTCGAGTCCGACTCGAGTCCAAGTCACATGATTGTCTTGATATTTCTGTTTTTAATTCTTCAAGATAAGTAAACGACTGCTGTTGTTCTTTCATAATTATTCGGGAAGCTTCTCTCCGTCTGGAAATGTCGGTTCACTATAAAACTTGTATACTGTTGAATTGCTTTTGAGGGCTGCAAGATTTCTTTTCACAAGATGTCTTTCAAGTTTACACTCCACTTTAAACTAGTGTTAATTTAGTTTACCGAAAATACTCTCGTATCGAGCCAATAATGAAATGCAACCACAAAGTTGGTCTTGTTGAACTTCTTTTGATGTTACAACTGTCGCGAGATTTGAATAGACCCTTTCATTTAAAATTATCAAATCGTATGACATTTTGTTTCATATTTTTTTTACTTTAAGCACAAAATTTTGTAACAGAATAATTCTCAATTAATGTTATCCTCGTGTCTCTTTTTTTTCCCTCACTGCACCTGGACGAACGATTCGCCTTCCCGTATAACGATTCGCCTTGGTATAACTTTGGAGTTCCTATGTTTGCTTTGTTGTTTCGCCATATATGGCGAAATTTCTGTCACTATTATAATATTAACACTAACAGCATTTACCTGATTCCTGATTGCTGCAGTATTTTTTCTATCTAGAAATGAGGCGGTCTGGTAAATAATCGCAAATATTTTGACGAGCTTCTCAGTGATTTATTTTAGGATGTCCTCTTAACCTTGTAGTGTAGAACAATTATTAAACACATTGAAACGAAAAACGATATTCATTGTCAATCGGCTTTGAACTTGCAACCGAAACAGTTCAATGCAGCACCAAAACAACATATTTACAGAAACAAGTGTCTTTAGTTGAATTTCTTTTGGTTGCAAGAGATCCTTCAGTGAGGAACATCCTCAATGTAATAACCGAATCGGCATTAACGTCTTCATCTATTCACAACGACTTTGTGCAACACAATTTTGTGTTTATTTTTTTTTTTCACAACGGTAAAATTGTTAAGAGGGTACCAAAGTAAAGCTTTACTGAGATACAAAGCAACCACATGCGGAGTACAGTTCGGGCAACATTCTAACAAATAGGGTCAAAATCATCCAGACTATTTTGATGTTTTCTGTTTACACATTAATTCTGATTTTTCTGTCTGGAGATCTCAGTCGACCCGTTTAAGAGGTTTGATATTCAATGCATGAACTCACCATGTAAAGAATACAACTCGCTTTTTTGTAACAGTCGAATACCAACAAGCATTATACTGCATATCTCTGTGATCTCATTCCACTTTCAACTTTTTTTGCATTTCTTTTCAAGTCACAAATCACACATATTGCAAGCGGATGGAAAAGAAAACCATAACTTTAAAAACGGAAACAATTCGCCTACTGATCCAAATATCAGATATTTACAACAGAGCGGGTCCAGTTGAATTTCGCGAATATTTCTGTCTTCGTTAAATTAATTCATGAATTCATTAAAAAATAATTCATTACAAATCGGTGTTTTACTCTTCACTTAAACAGAGACTTTACAGATTCAACCCCCAAACAGGCCTAACGGTAAAGAATTGTAACAAATGTACGGCCTTCAGATGCTAAGATTAACTGAGATTCAATAAAACAACAGACTGATTGAAAGCCAAAAAACTGTCCAACGAACGCCAAAATGATCGAGATCGTCTTGATATTTCTGTTTTCGTTCGGTTATGGCGTTTTCTGTCTATTTTTTTTTCATTCTTTAAGACAATTAAAACGTCTGCTGCTGTCTTTCACAATAATACGATGTAGTAGTAATTCAGGAAGCTTCTCTCTAAAGTCTGAACAGTGAACATTCACTCCATTCGGGTGAACATTCACTCCCACAGTTGGAAACTAGGGAAAAGACGTTTTAGAGTAAAATTTCTTCAATCGTAAAGATCGAGTTTTCACTCGAAATTTGACTAACGTGGTTCTTTTTTCAGACTATTTCAATCAAAAATGAGAGTGATTTTCACTCAAAAACATCTAGTCCCTAATTTCACTCTTTGAAATTTAGAGAGTTGTCTCTGTCTGGGAATATCGGTTCACTATAAAAACTTGTATACGGTTCACTATAATACTTGTATACTGTTGAATTGCATTTGAGGGCTGCAAGATGTGTCTTGACATAATGTGATACAACACCAATCTTCACTTTAAACAAGTGTTAATTTAGTTTACCGGAAATAAAAACCTCTCACACCGAACCAAACATAAAATGCTTCCTTGAAAATAGGGTTTCGGCTACTTTTCTTTCGATGTTGCAACTATCTTTCTCAGTCGACCATTGGAAGAGTTTTCTTTTGCAGTCATAGGTCATTTGTTTTGTCCACGAATATGCTGATATAGATACAATGTAATTAATGTCTGATTTTTATTCGTTCAAAAGACATGTCCTACAACATTTTCCCGGCTTTGTTGTTCTTTAGACACACGATTGTATTACAATACTTTCAATTAATGTTTAAATTGTGTTTCATTCAGTTACATGGTACGTTGCGGATGACAAAGGAATCGGTAACTGTACAATTCGCTTTCTTTGGTGTTTTTAAGTTTGGTTCCCAGTTTCGCTATTTATCAATAACATCGATGCATATATGGCTTCAGAGGGCAGCAGATTTTCTGTATCGAATGACACGATCAGTACTTGTCACGGGCCAGTGAATGATATCTGAAGGATGTTGGATACACCTTTTGACTCCGTCTTTTGGAACAATTGCTCAAGTGGCTATGTAGAATCATGGGGACGGGGAAGGCTATGACCACAAACAATTGTCAGTTATTTGATTAATTAAATCAAAAGTGGAGTGAAGACACCCTTTTTTGTCCAATCGACGCAATCCAAAGATCAGTACTTGTCACGGGCCAGTGAATGATATCTGAAGGATGTCAGATACACTCTTTCGACTCCGTCTTTTTGGAACAATTGCTGAAATGGCTATGTAGAATCATGAGGACGGGCACAAACAATTGTCAGTTATTTGATTACTTAAATCAAAAGTGGAGTGAAGACCTTTTTTTGTCCTATCGACGCAACCCATTGCCTTTCCTGGTTTATTATTCAGACAGTTCTGGTTAAAACAAAGACCGAGAACAAACGGTAAAGATTTGTCACAAACTCTAAGATTACCGAAATTCAATGCAACCACAGACTGAGTGAAAGCCCTAAAACAGTCCAACGAACGCCAAAATGATCGATATTGTCTGTATATTTCTGTTTTTGTTTTGTCATTGAGTTTTCAGTCTAAATTTTCCATTCTTAATAAGGCAATTAAAACGTCTGCTGTTGTTCTTTCACATTAACTCATGTTTCAACATTTCCATTTCCTTCTGAAGGACAGCAAAAACTCTAGCTTGTCCAGCTTGATTTTTAAATTTATTTAATGAGCGTTTTTTTTTCCTTTGCAGTCATAGGTCATTTGTTTTGTCCACGAATATGCTGAGGCAGATACAATGTACTTCTGATTTCCATTAGTTCAACAGTCAAATTCAATAACGTTTTCCCAACATTGACGTTTTTTTAGCCACATGAATTTATAACAATACAGTTTCATTTAATGTTTTAACTTTGTTTTATTCCCTTACATGGTACGTTTCGGATGACAAAGTGTATGGTAAGTGTACAATTCGCTGAAGTAGATACAATGTAATTAATGTCTGATTTTTATTCGTTCAAAAGACATGTCCAATAACATTTTCCGGCTTTGCTGTTCTTTAGACACACGATTGTATTACAATACTTTCAATTAATGTTTACATTTTGTTTGATTCCCTTACATGGTACGTTTTGGATAACAAAGGCAGAGGTAAGTGAACAATTCGTACAATTGGTGTAACACTTTTTTAAAGCAATCCTTACTTCCGGGAATCTTCCGGGAATACTTTCAATTAATTAAATCAGGAGTGGAGTAAAGACACCTTTTTGTCCTATCGACGCAACCCATTGCCTTTCCTGGTTTATTATTCAGACAGTTCTGGTTAAAAGAAAGACCGAGAACAAACGGTAAAGATTTGTCACAAACAAACTGTAACATTTACTGAGATTTAACGCAACCATAGACTGAGTGTGAAAGTTAAACATCCCAAAACTGGGGGTGTTTTATTGTTTACTTACAAGAAAACCTTTTAGGTTAAGCTTTTTGATACAATTTTTTTGGAAATTTAACCCAAAAAAGAAAAAGGAATAATAGATGAAATATTTAAGATATCATGTTGGTATTTTTTGTTACGATCTAGTCTATGCTTCAAGTAAAAAGTCTGCTGTTGTTCATTAACAAAATAATAATATCCAGTTTGCTTATTACATTAAAACTAGCTTGTTTTTTTCCCTGCCATTGATAATTTGTTTTGTTCACGGAGTCTCAGCTAGTTTCACTGTGATTCAGAGCAACCACAGACTGAGTTTGAATCCCCTAAACATTCCATCGAATGTCGTTGGGTCAAAATAATCGATTTTTCTTTAATGACGCAAGACCAAACTCCACTTTAAAGTTATGTTATTTAGTCTACAAGTAAAAAAAGGAACACTCAAACCGAGCCAAAAATGTAACAATTTCCAAAAATTGGGTTCCCTCACGATTTTTGTTGATGTTGGAACTGTCTGGAGATTATGCCGAACCGTTTAAAAGGTCTCATCTTCGGTAAAAAATATGTAACTAAGTAAAGGATACAACCCACTTTTTTTTAGCTTTCGAAAACCAAAAAACATTATAAAGCATATCTCCTTGACCTAATTCCACTTTCAACCAATTAACAAATATTTTGAAGTCACAAATCACACAATATGCAAGTGGAAGGAAAATAATCCATAAATTAAAAAAAAAGAACAATTTCACCTACTAAACCAAAAAAACCAAAAAAAACCCAACATATTTACAAACAGTTTAGTTGTTTTCCTTAGTTGATCGCATAAATAATAATTCCAAAACTGACTTCTAGAATGAAAAACATGTACATAACCTAAGGAAAAAGTGAAAGAGGAAAAACGTATGAAATATGATCATTTGTTTTTTGTTTACGAAGAATCTGAGGCAGATACAATGTAATTAACGTCTGATTTCTATTCGTTCCAAAGTCAGACCCAATTACATTTTCCCGACATTGTTGTTCTTTAGAGACACGATTGTATAACAATACCTTCAATAAATGTTTAAATTTTGTTTGTTTCCCTTAAATGGTACGTTTTGGATAACAAAGGAATCGGTAAGTATTCAATTCGTTTTCTTTGGTAACTTTGGTGTTTATAAGTTTGATTCCCTGTGCGCTTTTTATAAATAGCATTGAGGCCTATGTAATTTCAGAGGGCAGCAGATTTTCTGCACTGAATGACACGATCAGTGCTTGTCACGGGCGAGTGAATGATATCTGAGGATGTCAGATACACCATTTGACTCCGTCTTTTTGGAACAATTGCTCAAGTGGCTATGTAGAATCATGGGGACGGGGAAGGCTATGACCACAAACAATTGTCAGTTATTTGATTACTTAAATCAAAAGTGGAGTGAAGAGACCTTTTTTGTACATTAGACGCAACCCAATGCCTTTCCCGGTTAATTATTCATACAGTTCAGGTTCAAAGAAAGACCGAGAACAAACGGTAAAGATTTGTCACAAACAAACTATAACATTTACTGAGATTTAACGCAACTATAGACTGAGTGTGAAAGTTAAACATCCGAAAACTGGGGGTGTTTTATTGTTTACTTACAAGAAAACCTTTTAGGTTAAGCTTTTTGATACAATTTTTTTGGAAATTTAACCCAAAAAAGAAAAAGGGAAGAATAGATGAAATATTTAAGATATCATGTTGGTATTTTTGTTACAATCTAGTCTATGCTTCAAGTAAAAAGTCTGCTGTTGTTCATTAACAAAATAATAATATCCAGTTTGCTTATAACATTAAAACTAGCGTGTTTTTTTTTCCTGCCATTGATAATTTGTTTTGTTCACGGAGTCTCAGCTAGTTTCACTGTGATTCAGAGCAACCACAGACTGAGTTTGAATCCCCGACATATTCCATCGAATGTCGTTGGGTCAAAATAATCGATTTTTTTTTAATGACGCAAGACCAAACTCCACTTTAAAGTTATGTTATTTAGTCTACAAGTAAAAAAAGGAACACTCAAACCGAGCCAAAAATGTAATAATTTCCAAAAATTGGGTTCCCTTACGATTTTTGTTGATGTTGGAACTGTGTAGAGATTATGCCGAACCGTTTAAAAGGTCTCATCTTCGGTAAAAATATGTAACTAAGTAAAGGATACAACTCCCTTTTTTTAGCTTTCGAAAACCAAAAAACATTATAAAGCATATCTCCTTGACCTAATTCCACTTTCAACCAATTCACAAATATTTTGAAGTCACAAATCACACAATATGCAAGAGGAAGGAAAATAATCCATAATTTAAAAAAAAAGAACAATTTCACCTACCAAACCAAAAAAAAACAACCAAAAAACAACAACATATTTACAAACAGTTTAGTTGTTTTCCTTAGTTGATCGTATAAATAATAATTCCAAAACTGACTTCTAGAATGAAAAAAACATGTACATAACCTAAGGAAAAAGTGAAAGAGGAAAAACGTATGAAATATGATCATTTGTTTTTTGTTTACGAAGAATATGAGGCAGATACAATGTAATTAACGTCTGATTTCTATTCGTTCCAAAGTCAGATCCAATTACATTTTCCCGACATTGTTGTTCTTTAGAGACACGATTGTATAACAATACCTTCAATAAATGTTTAAATTTTGTTTGTTTCCCTTACATGGTACGTTTCGGATAACAAAGGAATCGGTAAGTATTCAATTCGTTTTCTTTGGTAACTTTGGTGCTTATAAGTTTGATTCCCTGTGCGCTTTTTATCAATAGCATTAAGGCCTATATGATTTCAGAGGGCAGCAGATTTTCTGAACTGAATGACACGATCAGTACTTGTCACGGGCCAGTGAATGATATCTGAAGGATGTCGGATACACCTTTCGACTCCGTCTTTTTGGAACAATTGCTCCAGTGGCTATGTAGAATCATGGGGACGGGGAAGGCTATGACCACAAACAATTGTCAGTTATTTGATTAATTAAATCAAAAGTGGAGTGAAGACACCTTTTTTGTCCCATCGACGCAACCCAATGCCTTTCCCGGTTTATTATTCATACAGTTCTGGTTAAAAGAAAGACCGAGAACAAACGGTAAAGATTCGTCACAAGCAGACTATAACATTTACTGAGATTTAACGAAACCATAGACTGAGTGTGAAAGTTCAACATCCCAAAACTGGGGTGTGTTTTTTTTTAACTTACAAGAAAACCTTTCAGGTTAAGCTTTTTGATACAATTTGTTTGGGAATTCAACCCCCCCCCCCAAAAAAAAGGGAGGAATAGAGGAAATATTTAAGGTATCATGTTGGCATTTTTTCTTTACAATCTAGTCTGTGTTTCAAGTAAAAAAGTCTGCTGTTGTTCATTAAAAAAAAAATCCATTTTGCCTTTAACATCAAAACTAGCGTGTTTCTTTCCCTGCCATTGATAATTTGTTTTGTTCACGGAGTCTCAGCTAGTTTTACTGTGATTCAGAGCAACCACCGACTGAGTTTGAATCCCCTAATTATTCCATCGAATGTCGTTGGGTCAAAATAATCGATTTTGCTTAAATGACGCAAGACCAAACTCCACTTTAAAGTTATGTTATTTAGTTTACCGGAAAAAAAGGAACCTCGCATTCCAAAAATTGGGTTCAGTATGATTGTTGTTGATGTTGCAACTGTCTAGAGATCTAAGCCGACCCATTTAAGAGGTTTCATCTTCGGTAAAAATATGTAACTAAGTAAAGGATACAACTCACTTTTTTCAGCTTTCGAAAACCAAAAACATTATATAGCATATTTCCTTGACCTAATTCCACTTTCAACCATGTTTTGGAGTCACAATTCACACAATAGGCAAGTGGAAGAAAAAGAAACTATGACTTAAAAAAAACGAACAATTTCACCTACAAAACCAAAAAAAAAACACCAACATATTTACAAACAGTTTAGTTATTTTCCTTAGTTGATCGTATTTATAATAAAACCAAACGTGGCTTGAAAACATGTACATAACCCATGGACAAAGTGAAAGAGGACAAACCTATCAAATATGATCATTTTTTTGTTTACGAAGAATCTGAGGCAGATACAATGTAATTAACGTCTGATTTCTATTCGTTCCAAAGTCAGATCCAATTACATTTTCCCGACATTGCTGATCTTTAGACACACGATTGCATAACAATAATTTCAATTAATGTTTACATTTTGTTTCATTCCCTTACATGGTACGTTTCGGATGACAAAGGACATGGTAAGTGTACAATTCGCTTTCTTTGGTTACTTTGGTGTTCTTAAGTTTGGTTCCCGGTTTCGCTATTTATCAATAACATTGATGCGTATATGGTTTCAGAGGGCAGCAGACTTTCTGTATTGATTGACATGATCAGTATTTGTCACGGGCCAGTGAATGATCACTGAAGGATGTCGGATACACCTTTTGACTCCGTCTTCTGGAACAATTGCTCAAGCGACTATGTGGAATCATGGGGTGGGGGTACAGCCACAAAAATCGCCAGTTATTTGATTAATTAAATCAGAAGTAGACTAAAGACACCTTTTTGTCCAATCGACGCAACCCATTGCCTTTCCCGGTTTATTATTCATACAGTTCTGGTTAAAAGGAAGACCGAGAACAAACGGTCAAGATTTGTCACAAATAGACTTTAACATTTAATGCAACCATAAACTGAGTGTGAAAGTTTAACAAAACCAAAACCGGGGCTGTTTTATTTTTTACTTACAAGAAAACCTTTCAGGTTAAACTTTTTGGTACAATTTCTTTTGCAATTTCACCCCAAAAAAAAGAAAAAGGGAGGAATAGTAACAATATTCAAGATATCATGTTGGCATTTTTTGTTACAATCTAGTCTGTGCTTCAAGTAAAAAAAGTCTGCTGTTGTTCATTAAAAAAAAATAATATCCAGATTGGCCTTTTACATCAAAACTAGCGTGTTTCTTTCCCTGCCATTTATAATTTGTTTTTGTTCACGGAGACTCAGCTAGTTTTACTGTGATTCAGAGCAACCACAGACCGAGTTTGAATCCCCTAAACATTCCATCGAATGTCGTAGGGTCAAATTAATCGATTTTGCTTACATGACGCACGACCAAACTCCACTTTCAAGTCATATTATTTAGTTTATCGGAAAAAAAGGAACCTCTCATACCTTGCCAAAAATGTAATAATTTCCAAAAATTGGGTTCGGTACGATTCTTGTTGATGTTGCAACTGTCTAAAGATCTAAGTCGACCCGTTAAAGAGGTTTCATCTTTGGTAAAAATGTAACTAAGTAAAGAATACAACTCACTTTTTTCAGCTTTCGAAAACCAAAAACATTATATTGCATAGCTGCTTGACCTCATTCCACTTTCAACAAATGTACATGTTTTGAAGTCACAAATCACACAATATGCAAGTGGAAGGAAAAGAATCTATAACTTAAGAAAAATAACAATTTCACCTACCAAACCAAAACAAATAGAAAGTATTTACAAACAGTTTAGTTGTTTTCCTTAGTTGATCGTATTCATAATAATTCCAAAAGTGGCTTGTAGAATGAAAACATGTACATAACCTAGGGAAAAAGTGAAAGAGGAAAAACATTTGAAATTTGATCAATTTGTTTTTGTTTACGAAGAATCTGAGGCAGATACAATGTAATTAAAGTCTGATTTCTATTCGTTCCAAAGTCAGATCCAATTACATTTTCCCGACATTGCTGTTCTTTAGACACACAATTGTATAACAATACTTTCAATTAATGTTAAAATTTTGTTTCATTCCCTTACATGGTACGTTTCGGATGACAAAGGAATCGGTAAGTGTACAATTCGCCTTCTTTGCCTACTTTGGTGTTCTAAAGTTTAGTTCCCGGCTTCGCTATTTATCAATAACATTAAAGCCTATATGATTTCAGAGAGCAGCAGATTTTCTGTATTGAATGACACAATCAGTACTTGTCACGGGCCAGTGAAAGATATCTGAAGGATGTCGGATATACCTTTTGACTCCGTCTTTTGGAACAATTGCTCAAGCGACTATGTGGAATCATGGGGGGGGGGTACAGCCACAACAATCGCCAGTTATTTAAGTAATTATATTAGAAGTAAGAGAAAAGACACCTGTTTTCCAATCGACGGAAACCATTGCCTTTCCCGGTTTATTACTCATACAGTTCTGGTTAAAAGAAAGACCGAGAACAAACGGTAAAGATTTGTCACAAATAGACTATATCATTGAATGCAACCATATCGTCAGTTATTTGAGCAATTAAATCAGAAGTGGAGTAGATTTCACCTACCGACTCCCCCCCCCCCCTTAAAAAAATATTTACAAACAGTTTAGTTGTTTTCCTTAGTTGGTCGTATTTATAATAATACCAAACATGGCTTGTATAATGAAAACCTGTACATAACCTATGGAAAAAGTGAAAGAGGAAAAGCATATGAAATATGGTCAATTTTTTGTTTACGAAGAATCTGAGGCAGATACAATGTAATTAACGTCTGATTTCTATTCGTTCCAAAGTCAGATCCAATTACATTTTCCCGACATTGCTGTTCTTCAGACACACGATTGTATTACACTACTTTCAATTAATGTTTACATTTTGTTTGTTTACCTTACATGTTACGTTTCGGATAACAAAGATAGAGGTAAGTGTACACTGGGAAAGAGGGCAGCAGATTTTCTGTATTGAATGACATGATCAGTTCTTGTCACGGGTCAGTTAAAGACTTAAGAAGGATTTCGGAAACACCTTTTGTCTCTTTCTTTTTGAACAATTTCTCAATGGGCTATATGAGATCATGGGGGGAGGCTACGGCCAGAAAATATTGTCAGTTATTTGAGTAATTAAATCATAAGTGGGGTAGATTTCACCTACCGACCCCCAATTTACAAACAGTTTAGTTGTTTTCCTTAGTTGGTCGTATTTATTATAATACCAAACGTGGCTTGTAGAATGAAAACATGTACATAACCTATGGAAAAAGTGAAAGAGGAAAACCATATGAAATATGATCAATTTTTTGTTTACGAAGAATCTGAGGCAGATACAATATGATTAACGTCTGATTTCTATTCGTTCCAAAGTCAGATCCAATTACAATTTCCCGACATTGCTGTTCTTTAGACACACGATTGTATAACAATACTTTCAATTAATGTTTAAATTTTGTTTCATTCCCTTACATGGTACGTTTCGGATGACAAAGCCAATGGTAAGAGTACAATTCGCTTTCTTTGGTTACTTTGGTGTTCTTAAGTTTGGTTCACGGTTTCGCTATTTATCAATAACATTGATGCTTATATGGATTCAGAGGGCAGCAGATTTTCTGCATTGAATGACACGATCAGTATTTGTCACGGACCAGTGAATAACATTCGAAGGATGTCGGATACACCTTTTGACTCCGTCTTTTTGGAACAATTGCTCCAGTGGCTATGTAGAATCATGGGGACGGGGAAGGCTATGACCACAAACAATTGTCAGTTATTTGATTAATTAAATCAAAAGTGGAGTGAAGACACCTTTTTTTGTCCAATCGACGCAACCCAATGCCTTTCCCGGTTTATTATTCATACAGTTCTGGTTAAAAGAAAGACCGAGAACAAACGGTAAAGATTCGTCACGAGCAGACTATACCATTTACTGAAATTTAACGAAACCATAGACTGAGTGTGAAAGTTCAACATCCCAAAACTGGGTTTTTTTTTTTTAACTTACAAGAAAACCTTTCAGGTTAAGCTTTTTGATACAATTTGTTTGGGAATTCAACCCCCCCCCCTAAAAAAGGGAGGAATAGAGGAAATATTTAAGATATCATGTTGGCATTTTTTCTTTACAATCTAGTCTGTGTTTCAAGTAAAAAGTCTGCTGTTGTTCATTAAAAACATAATAATATCCAGTTTGCCTATAACACTAAAACTATAGCGTGTTTCTTTTCCTGCCATTGATAATTTGTTTTGTTCACGGAGTCTCAGCTAGTTTTACTGTGATTCAGAGCACCCACAGACTGAGTTTGAATCCCCTAAACATTCCATCGAATGTCGTTGGGTCAAAATAATCGATTTTGCTTAAATGACGCCAGACCAAACTCCACTTTAAAGTTATGTTATTTAGTTTACCGAAAAAAAAGGAACCTCTCATACCGAGCCAAAAATGTAATAATTTACAAAAATTGGGTTCAGTACAATTTTTGTTGATGTTGCAACTGTCTAGAGATCTAAGCCGACCCTTTTAAGAGGCTTCATCTTCGGTAAAAATATGTAACTAATTAAAGGATACAACTCACTTTTTTTCAGCTTTCGAAAACCAAAAACATTATATAGCATATCTCCTTGACCTAATTCCACTTTCAAGAAATTAACATATGTTTTTAAGTCACAAATCACACAATATGCAAGTGGAAGGAAAACAATCTATAACTTAAGGAAAAGAACAATTTCACCTACCAAACCAAAAAAAGAAGAAGATATTTTCAAACAGTTTAGTTGTTTTCCTTAGTTGATCGTATTTATAATAATTCCAAAAGTGGCTTGTAGAATGAAAACATGTACATAACCTATGGAAAAAGTGAAAGAGGAAAAACATATGAAATATGATCATTTTTTTGTTTACGAAGAATCTGAGGCAGATACAATGCAATTAACGTCTGATTTTTATTCGTTCCAAAGTCAGATCCAATTACATTTTCCAGACATCGCTGTTCTTTATACACACGATTGTATAACAATACTTTCAATTAATGTTTACATTTTGTTTCATTCCCTTACATGGTACGTTTCGGATGACAAAGGCAGGGGTAAGTGTACAATTCGCTTTCTTCGGTTACTTTGGTGTTCTTAAGTTTGGTTCCCGGTTTCGCTATTTATCAATAGCATTGATGCATATATGATTTCACAGGGCAGCAGATTTTCTGTATTGAATTACACGATCGTTATTTGTCACGGGCCAGTGAATGATATCTGAAGGATGTCGGATACACTTTTTGACTCCGGCTTCTGGAACAATTGCTCAAACGACTATATGGAATCATGGGGGGGGGGTACAGCCACAAAAATCGTCAGTTATTTAAGTAATTAAATCAGAAGTGGAGTAAAGACACCTTTTTTTTGTCCAATCGACGCAACCCATTGCCTTTCCCGGTTTTTTATTCATACAGTTGTGGTTAAAAGAAAGACCGAGAACAAACGGTAAAGATTTGTCACAAATAGACTATAACAATTAATGCAACCATAGACTGAGTGTGAAAGTCCAACATTCCAAAACTGGGGGTGTTTTATTTTTAACTTACAAGAAAACCTTTTAAGATAAGCTTTTTTTTAAGGAATTTTTTTTAATCTAAACCCCCCCCCCAAAAAAAAAAGGAATGGAGGAAATATTCAAGATATCATGTTGGCATTTTCTTATAATCTAGTTTGTGCAACAAGTAAAAAGTCTGCTGTTGTTCATTTAAAAAAAATATATTCTTCTTCCTTTTATCTTAAAAACTAGCGTTTTTCTGATCCCGCCATTGAGAACCTGTTTTGTCTACAGAGACTCAGCTACTTTTATTGGGATGAAGCAACCACGGACTAAGTTTGTATCCCCCAAACATAAAAAAAAGAGTCAAAGTAACCGAGACTGCCTATCTGACTTAATATGATGCAAGACCGAACTCCACTTTGATTCAGTTTACCGGAAAAAAAACCTCTCGTACCAAGCAGAAAATGAACTATTTTCCAAAAATTGGGTTCAGTTGAATTTTTTTATGTCACATCTGTATATAGATCTCAGCCGACCCGTTTAAGAGGTTTCAGCTTCGGTGAACAAAAACTCTAAAGCATAGGCTACAAAGCGCTTTTCGAATACCTAAAAGCATGATACTATCTCCTTGACCGAATTCAATCTTCAGCTTACATTTTTTTTAGAGTCACAATTCAAAAATTTCGCAAACGGAAGGAAAAGAAACCACAACTTTAACAACAGTCCAAAAACGTACACCATTGAGTCAAAATGATCCAAAATCGTCTTGGTTCTTTTGTTTTCGTTCTGTTTAGGATTTTTCTGTCAAAAAAATATAAACTTAATTTCACTTTTAACAAGTTTACAGTATTTGTCGATATAATTTTGTCAATAATTTATTTTGTTTACGGAGACTCAGCTAGATTCAACGCAACGGATGACCAAGTTCTGTGTTTTTTAAATGGGTTAAAATATTCAAATGCAATGTCATTTCCGGATATTTGTTTTTCCTTTTGACATTGTAGAAGTTGTTATTCTCACAGCTCTTTTTCCCCTTTAAATACAGTTCAGGGGTTCCCGTGGCCTATCATCGGTTAGTATACACGGTTCACCCATAACTTCGGAATGCTAAAGGCCGTTTCATGCTTTCGCAAAAGTTGGCGGATACGCTCTCATTTCAGTAGCATTCATAATAATTTCACGATGCAGCAGAATTGTTCTCTATTAGGAAATGAGTGGTTGTTTTCATGTACAATATTCAATACTAAAACCATCAACTGATGCCAGGATGACAAGCGTAACAATTGACTCTCACTTGTTGAACAATAATTGAACCCCTTAGAGAGTTTTCTGTCTAAAATTTTCTGTCATGGAATAATACTTCATACACTCAAAAAACCGGCCGGGTCCAATTTAATCTGCTCTTTTCCTGGTCAAAACGACACTTTTCCTGGTCGAAACGACCTTTAAAAAACCTGTCATTGTCAAAATTTCATTTCCTTCTTCATGACAAGTAAAAAGTCTGCTGCTGTTCATTTCAAAATAATGTCACGCTTGCTATTAAGCTAATTAAAGGGATGGTACGGCTTGGAATGCGTCCAATTGGGCTACAAAACGCGTTTTATACGAAATGATATTTAATATAAAGTTCATTTAAAAGTAGAATATGAAGTGGAGGGGGGTTCATAATTTTATCCCCGAAAAATCGAGCTGTTCATCAGTGCTAGTTTTGATCCAGTCTCACAGTGGTTCGCACTCTGTGGATGTGTAAGAAACAACATTTATGTGTTTGTAAAGTGTGTACATGTATTATGTACCACACACACAACGCGTTTGTTTATTGTGCAAATTCAGGACACACACGTGCAAAATCATCGATGAATTGTGCAACACCAATGAGAGCTGTTGCAAAAACGTGTTGGTATAAACAAAGGAAAAGGGAAGAGGAACAATGTGAAAATCCTCGATTTACATCATAAACAAACCTGCGTGGGAATGCCACAAATTTCCGTCGCGTCCGACGTAAACAACCGGGGTTTTTATTGTCTTTTCTCGCGAACGGTAAAACATTGTGATTGTTTCCTTTCAACCAGACCTTTGAAAAAGTACATTGTATAAGTAAACAATCCAAAGCATGATTTTTTTATTTACTTACACGTTCCAGTTAGCTCAATTTGGTTTACGGGTTTACTTTAATTGACCGATGCATATTGGTTTCTTTCATATCTTCAAACGCATGTCATTGAGAACGTAGTTATAAATTGTTGCATAGAAGTTTGCATTGCCGATGATAATTGTACTGATGCATACGACCTTTATTCATTTATAAGATTGCTCTGATTTCTAAAAAAATATATATACCAAAATACATATATTTGTAGTGTCTCGCTTTTACTCTAGACTTTTGATTCGCAGAAAGTTCTTCAAGCAGAGAAATCATCAGTTGTACAATCACCTCCAGAAAAAGAAGGGAAACTTCAAGGTGTGTAGACATAAATCATCTGTGGATAATGTAATTCAACCCAGCTCGAAATAATACACGTCACATTTCACCCCAGCTCAATTAGTATGCGTCAAAATTGTTGGAATATGCAGTTTTTTTACGTTGAAATTATATGACACTGTCTATGTGTTAAGATTTGAATGTTTACAATCAAGTTGAGTAGGAAGCTATGGTAATTCAGCATTTTTTGAGAACTTCCAAGCAATGGAGGCAGCAAACCTTCACGTAAACTCATGATTTGAAGGCCACTCAATCGCCCATTCAGAGTAATTTTCTTGATGGTTTGCATTGACTCTAACCAATGTTTTGTTTACAGTGTAACTTGCATCCTGATTCTGTTTACAGGCAGCCCACCCACTCCGGCAACACACCTAAAGAGGATCCTTGAGAAACACGACAAATTCGTCAAAGGCTGCAGTGAAGACACACTGAAGGACAACACCTTTCAGTTGCCGTACATTGCAATCGGTTACTTCGACCATAATGGTGGAAGCCTGTCCATGGGCACGTACAATGTCCACCTGTACATCCCTCGTGGCGCTCTTCCCAAAGGTCGACTACAGCAGGTGTACATCTATGTCAACCCGAATGCGCCACCTGTTGACGGGATCGATCCGTCAGATTGTGTCTTGTCACCGATGATCCAGTGCGGCCCAACAGGTCTGAAGTTTCTGGCGAGCGTTGTGCTGTCATTCCCGCACTTTGCGAAGGAGGGAAGCGGATGGGAGCTGCGTGCACAGTTGTGCAATGACGAAGAAGGCTCGCTCAAAACCTGGAATAATCTTCATGCAAACGACGGCGGCGTGCTGGTGTCGACTAAAGACAAGACCGTCGTTCTCCTGATGAAGCATTTCACAGGGGCAGCTCTAGTTGGCCAACCGTCCGCAACGAGCACCAAGATAATGATGGCTGGGGTATTCGGGACCCCCTTTGATCAGTCTAAGGATCTTTACAGTTTCCGGTTTCACCTCTGGAACAATGAACCAGTTGTCAAACAGGTAAAACACCTGGTTGTTTGTTTGTAATGGTTGACACTTTATTTTGTGTACACAATGCAAGGAGCGGAATATTTTGGTATGGGTGAAAATATCGTAACAAAATGTGTAACTAATTAAACCGAGTTAAATATTATCATGGTCGATTTCTCCACGAATCTTGATAGTTCATCGTGATCGAATGACTCGTTGGTAAACCGTAGTCGTTCGTAGTTCAAACCGTAAATGTGTGACTGGGGCTTTACGTTAACAAGTAATGTGCATACAGACGGCGAAATGATTTAGCATGAGCCTTTAACATATAACGTGCAAATCCATGCTTTATTCACGTTGCACAGAAAGTTGTGGAGTCGGAAAACGAAATGGGCTCCAAGCAGCTGGACGCTTACAGATCACTGATTGTCCGCAGATCGGGAGACGTGCACGCTGAAATTGAGAACATGAAGCCTGGCTGGGAAATGGCCACTCCTACTTTACAGGTAGTAGAGCTGTTCTTTCCTGACTGTCAAACAAATGTTCATAACAGATAATCATACGCTTAGGAAACTAACGACCAAAAGAAACCCCAAAATGTGCCGAGCTAAGAATTTGTCGACCATCTCACCACAGTGCACTAGGAAAAAAATGAACTTTCCGTGGCGAACTCCTGGTGGCGCACTGCATTGTGAATCGCCCAAATTGCATTTCCAATTATTGTTTTTTTTTCTTCAAATGAAATCAAAAGGGGCCCTTGGTAACATTTTGAAGTATTTTTGACAACTTTCTGTCTGTAAGAAACAGACGATATCAGTCGAAAGAATCTGGGAGTTACCAACGGACTCTGTGACCTTTGACCTCGAGCGCCATAATTTGAACGAGGCTCCTCATTGCGACGCTTTCATTTCTCAGGAAGCTTCGACTGGAGGCAGGGTACCCTTCTCCATTAAACCAGAAAAGGTAAAACCTGAGGAAAAAATGTACATAAACAAACCTTTTGTTAGCTGGAGAGTTTTCTATATACATGTAACTTGTTTCATAGTGTTCCGAGTGCGTCCAATCTGTTTCGACATCTTTTTAGAGACCACTTTGCTTATTAAAAACAATAGCCAATTGCTAATGCACACCTGGGTAGATTTTCTGCTGATTTATTTCTCAAAAACCCAGTCTTTGAAGAAATAAAATGGCACGTTTCTAGCTCCTAAGTAACTTTAGTCAGGGCTAATTCTCCGGTGTGGTATACCTACATATTGTGTACATGTATATCAAATAACAACACATCGATTTCTGGCTGGGCTTCGTGGTCACATGGGTCGCATGGCGGCGACCAAAGGCACCTTAACATGCCTTCGACTTGACCACGTTGTAGCCGCGTCCTGCGCAATTCAGCTCCTCAGCTGCGAGTTAGGACGCTAATCGTTCCCCTCCCCAACAACAAAATGGCCGTAGTCCACATGACACTGACGAGCAATAGAATTACCGATGTTTATACCTCCTCCGCCCTATGAACAAATACTTGTGAAATCGTAATACAGATGCTCCTCTCGCTAAAAGAAAAGCCTGCATGTTAATATTTTCGTATTCGTCTTAAAATAGAGGGAGTCGATACCACAAACAGACAAGCCGCGTCCGTGCTACAAATGCCGACACGTAAGTTTAAAAGTTTTACATTAGATATTTGGTAGTTTGAAAGTCGTACTGATTTTCGTAATAAGTTTAGTTAAATTAGCCGTTTTCGAACTATTAACAAGCGATTTATTATATTTTAAGTTATTGTGAAGATATTTTCATACGCTTACATGGAAAACGTTTGTTATCGATTGCAATTTTCTTTTGGGTCGGTAGAGATAAGGTCAAAATGGGGTTCAAACGACATTTTTTTTGCGTTAAAAAAACATTTGTCTCAGGTTTATTTGAACGCCGAACCCTTTTAATCTTTGCGATGCATGTCTTTCATTGTCATGTCTTTACCTTCACAAGGGAATATATGAAAAAAGTTTAATACAACAGGGCTCCTGGAATCCTGAATTTAATTATGTGGTTTTGTTTTAGGATGCAGCCGGCGAAATCTGCCCTTCCTGTGAGGTGAGTTTGTGTAAAACAGTTTGTTTTCTTTTATGGAGACAGTTTGGTGAGAGACTAATTCAAGTAAAACTGCATCAAGTCTTTTCCTAGTTTTTTCTTCTATGTAATATTGTGCTGAGGACCGCCCCCGGTCACGACCTGAGAGCTGACACATATCGGGTAAATGTTCTTGAACACTTTTTAAAGTACACATTCTAGGTAAATATAGTTTTTGAAAGATAGAGAAACCGCAAGTACTGTAAAGGTACATACACCTACTGAAATCTGTATCTTTGTGGAGTCATGTCTTTGTTCTCGTGTGCCAACATCTTAGAATGTGGAAATCTAGTTTCAAAATGCTCCAATTTTACCAGAATTAATCTCCTAGGCTGAAATTCGGACTTAATATCTCTTACATAAAATGCTTCAATTTTCGGCCGATGAAAGCACCTTGGAAATTCCCATTTTTTATAGTAAAGTCCATATATCTATTTCGTGATAGCCTTGTGGGAGCGTATTTACCTATTAAAAAAAATGCCCTGTGGAGACGAATCCAATCTTTTGTTCCCTATATGATACACATGTCTCCACAGGGTACCGTGTATCAGACCACTGTACCTAATTTGGGACCTTTAAATGCGTCACAATGTTTACAAGCAGTTCGAATAAATAAATGTGTTTTAAAATTAAACACCAGATTTTATAGTTTATGGACTGGCTTTGTTTCAAACGTGTGAGTTTATCGATTGTCTTTTTAGGAGGCCATGGAATGTGTTCCAGTTCTCAAGAATCGAGACTTGTCGGACGGTGATTATGGAGGCTTGTCAGAGGAGATGGTATGCGCCGTGTATGAAGAACCAGACTTGGCCAGAGTGCTGGTGGGAGCGGGGCAAGCAGATGTCGGCCAAAGCTCGCTGGAATCACAGGATTCTTTAACGGTCTTCTTTGGACGTCAGAGGGCGCGTGGCGTCCAAGACAGGACGGCTGTGAAGCGTCTGCTGGAATCTCTTGATGAGCACATTGTGAAGAGAGTTAGGAAGGAATTACGGGTGGCAGGTAAAGACAACTGAGTATCCCCTGCAATCCCGAATCGCTTTCAATGTTATCACTCGACCAAAAACAAAATGATATCCGAAGCCTGAGCCTAAACTTGGTGCGTGGAGAGTGTAAACACTTGTTACAGAAAAATAAGGGTTCCTGTATTTCTTTAACCATCTCATGAAAGATCCATACTGGACCTCTTTTAATAACTCCAATTAATGCAGTAATTTAATCAAAATGCAGGGCTACCGAATTTAATTGGCCGCTCTCATGCTTTAACAAAATGCAGTAAACCTTAGTTACAATTATTTCAAATTTTTGGTCTCCATCGTAGTTAAAATGATTACATTTGCTCCTAGCCCCCGAAAACTCGCCAGAAGATGGTTCCACGTCGACGGGAAACCCTGAAGATACTTCTCGGCTTGCCGCACGGCCCTTTGCTGGCAAAAGGGTGTAACTCTGAAAATCAACTTTTGAGCAAAACGGCTTTGAAAATTCAAAATCTCACAATACACGGACAGTTCCATATTTGCTGATTTTTTTTGTAGTGTGAGATAGCTGACCTTATCAATTAAATCTGCTGGAGTTTTTGATATTTTTGAGGAAGGAATTTTTCTATAATAGCAGTTTTAAATGTTACTTCTCTATGACGGCTATACAACGTAAGCAAAGATAAAAGTGCTAATTCGGCAAAAGGATGTATGTCACTGTACGTTGTTCATTTCGTCAGACACTATTCTGGTAAAAGGGTATATGTCACTTTACATTGTTCATTCCTTACAACATTTGCAGGTATAAAAGGGTGTATATATCTTTACTCTTGTTAAATTATGCAACACTAATCTGGCAAATGGGAGTATCTTTATGCTGTCTGGCAAAGCAATGTAAGAGGTATATACCCCCTTTTACCGGCAATAAGTGTTCAGTATAAGGGGTTATCTCGAATATACACCCTTTTGCCAGAGAAAGTGGGACAAACTTTCAGAAAATCTATCCAGATAGCCCTTTCTAACTTTGAATTGGTGTGTAGCATAGAAATAATACTTTGACAGCTGAAAAGAGCGCCCTCAATTACCCCGAAAGTGAAAAAACCTCAAAAAGTCAAAATGTTGAGATACACCCTTTTGCCAACAGAGGGCCGAGCCGTGAGTATTATGCTTGACAGTCTCTATCGATCGATGCGAAGGAATATAATAAAATACTCCATTATGAATTAGTGGGTCTCGACGGAGGAAATTGAACTTTTCGTCCGCTGTTTTCATCAGCTCGGATGTTTCAATTTGTTTTATCTTTCCTCTATTAACTCAGGCACTACGTGTGACCTGCGCCCCAACAATCAGTGCGCGTTTAAACTTTTGAGAGCCCTGCAGACAGGACACACAGCTTGTGCGTACTGTGCTGTAGCATAAATATAGAACTTGTAAAGTAGTATATGCGATGGTAGCTCAGTGACTCAATGATCAACCCCCGGTAACTTTTGAGTATTCGAAATACGCCCGTAGATGGACCTGAAAACCAAACCTAGGTCTCGCCCAACTCTCCTTTTCTGGCCGTGGTGCATGGAGCCCATTGTGAAGTTTCCTTGTTTTTTTTTATTGTTTCTTGTTTACGGTTTATGCTTTTGTTTATCAGTCGGAAATTGCCGTCGAGCAACGCTTCCGTTGGCTTGCCACGAGGTTGGAATCAGAATGGGAGGCACTTGCCACTTGGTTGGGATTGACTAACGCGGACCTGTCCAAGATTAAAGACGAATACAGATATGCAGTCAGTAATCAGATCTTTGCGATGCTTGTGGAGTGGAAGCGGCGGTCTGGAAGATGGAATGAAAGCATCTTAGCCGGGGCCTTGGAGAAGGCTGGACGACTTGACCTGGCACAGCAGTTCCAAGATGAGGAGAGATCGTCAGTATCGTATCACATGTGTTTTAATAATATGATAGAGACATGGCTTGCCGGGTTTTTAAAACTTTTCCAGTGTAACATGAAATTTGGACTCTTATGAAAACCAGTGGCTTTTACCGTTTTATTGGTTGAACGTTCACAATCCTCACGTAGGCATGCACAATACTACCAGTGAGACAGTCTTTCGTAGTCTTTAATTCACAACGCACCGCCACAGCTGCATTCTCTGCCACGTGCACGCCAATCTCCATACACGGAGTTGTTCTACTCGCAAGGTGGACACTGCATTTATTACCTTGAGGGGAGTTTCGAAAAACATGGAGAGAAATTGTTGATACAAAAATCGTTGGACTTGTTTTTAATATTTGACATATTTTGACTTTTGGACCGAAACATTTTGAATTTCTACCGAAAAGGTATTTATTAATGGGAATTAATTATCAGCGTCCAGTCTCCAGCCGGTTTTAAACAGAGTGTTTCAAACCGCCCAAGCACACATTTATTTCCTTATTTAGAAACAGTGTTTTAGTTAATTTCTTGTCATCTAATTACTTGGAAGGTAATTAAAAATCCTCCTGTCCCACATCAATTTACAAGGTTTTTTTTAAATGAAAAGTGAAGAAACAAAATCATATGTATTTCTTTCCGTCACTTATGACCTTATTGTGATTGGTTTGTGATTGCATTGATTACAGCTCTGTGTTGTAAAATAAAACGGTTTGATGAAACGAAAAATCCTCTTATACTTGCAAGGTGCTGATCGTGAACAATTAAGTCTGACATTTCATTATTCGTTGGTCACAGAGGACTGGCAAATTGCTTTCTTGTGTCTTTCACAATGACTTACTGACTGACTGTCACTTGTGACTTAGACTGGTTAACACTGGTGACGATAGCCGGGCAGTGCTGTTGTATAGGATTACCCCACAACACCGATGAAAGGGCTAGAAATCAGTCCCACGGTGTGGATCGACTGAAGCACGAAAAGACTTTGTAAATTTAATCTGCTGACGAGCAGCCACAAACAGAAACAAAATAAAAGAACTCAGGCGATCAAGACACGCGACACCTTGTCTTTCGAGAACAAAAGAGTGACCCCCGAAAGGTCAACTTTAATGTAAACAACAGAGGGCGGTAACCTCTTTTACTGATTCATCACAGACTTCCAGTGAATTGCTGTTTTGAACCAAGTGAATATAATTATGTGCACTCTGGGACCGGCTTTGCTGTGCTTGCCTTTGTCTTGTGTAATTGACATCTGCAAGACGTGATAATTTCATCTGTCTTCAGAAAACCAGAGGAGGGCTTCTATATCAGATTTATTATGAGCAAAAATCCTGCCTACCTTGGAGTTTTTATACATTGTAGTTACAAGATCTGTTATACAGCGAGGTTTGTAAAACCAACGTCCTATATACAAAAACTCCAAAACTAAAAATGTTGAACCATTGTTTTAGTCAAGTTTTGCACGTAGCACTTCTGCAAAATCTAGGATGATAAAAGCCCAATTCATTAAGCTTTGTTCATTTAGCATAGCAAGAATCATTCAATAACCTATGTACTTTTAAGTTACTGAGTTTTAAACACAACTATCGCTAAAGTTCTGTCCACGGATCAATAAAAAGGTGTCTGTTATTTTAGCAAAACGAAAACAATTTACACCTATTCTTATGTGATTTATTTTCGTTTTGCTGAAGGAACACTGAACTTTTGTAGATCCGTGGACAGAACTCTTGCAAACGGCGGTTGTGTTTAAAATTCCGTAACTTGAAAAATACATAAATGATTTGAATGATTCTTGTACTAAAAGAAAGCTTATGAATTGAGCTTTCATATCCTAGATTTTAAAGTGCTACATGCACAACTTGACTAAACCAATGGTCCCGACATTTGGGTTTCTTGTTTATTTACCCGCCCTGTACTGTCTCTAAACAGCCTGAAAATTTTCAGCATTGTTTCGTATAATTAATATTATAAAAAAGCATAGCAAATAGTTATTACATCAATTTTAAGTACTTATTTCGTTCTTATTTTCCCCCAGAAACACGTACGACATCATGGTGTGAAGTAATTGAGAACATTAAGTAGTCAAAAAGGAGCATTTTTTGAGTGAGTACTTTTTTTCAAGGTAAGCACAATAAAAGAACAGTCTTCCAAAATCTACCGATGTATGTTTCGCGTGGCTTTGCTCCAATTTGCTTCGAGTGAGGTAATCTAGTTACACTGTTAATCTAGTTAATGCGTGTAATAACAATCATGGCGTTTGCAAGTTATATAATAATTCCTTTTCAAGATTGAATTTGAATGATATGCCGCCACTTTTGAAGCTACGTGGGATCATTTGCAATTACCCGGAGTGGCCAGAAATATAATCCAATTGATTTAATGACAGAAACATTGTTCAAAATACAACTACTACTAATGCTACAGGGGACTAATATAGCGCACGTATCTACCAACAACTGCTCAAGGCGCTGGAAATAGTCGACAGCGAGGGAATGTTATTGTCTATTTTAAATGTAGAAAGTAAGTTCAGTTTTAAGGGCCCATGCAATGTATTTTTTTTAAGTTGGCAGAATTTTCGATCTTTTTCTGTTGTTTTGTTTTATTTGGTGTTTCGATGTTTTTTTCAGTACATAGCAGTAAGCCTATGAACACAGGGTTCACAATTTGGACAGAATATCCCAAAAACTGAACAGCTTCTTCCTGAGATGATTTTACAGCAACAGCGCCCTCAGTTGTCCGGAAAATGCATGGGAAATTGTAAAATGTTTGTGCACTTTTCACTAAACTTAAGCAAAAAGGAATGCCAGATAGTTTTCATATTTAAGGAAGGTAAAGGGTTGCAGAAAATGTGCTCGGAAGAAAAAATCATCTCAGTGACCCTTTTTGGAGAAATTTGTTTTGTTTTTTTTGCTAAAAATTCATGTAAAAGCAAGGTGCGTTAATACAGGCTGATGGTATTTCAAGAATATTTCTTTACCTTCCCTACCGTGTTTTATTTCTTAAACAAAACAGCTATGCTATACGAACTAATGTCTAATTCTGCAATACCTTATAATGGGCCTTATGTGCATACGTTAAAACGAAGTTAATTGAAGTAAAAGTGTAATAAGTATATTTCTTTTTAAAAGCAAAGAAAACGCTTAATTACATGTTTTTAAAATTGCATTATTCGTTTAGTTCTAACATTTTCTGTATATCTAGAATTAACCGATTTTTTCAACATTTTATGCATGCTAAATTACACGTTTAGCTATTTTTATAAATCATCTGATTAAGTTGTTTTTTTACATTTCAAAACAAAAAAATATGCTTAGAAAAGAACGATTTTTATGATATAAATGAAAACATTACCATGTTTAAAATTCTGACGTCTGTAATCCAAGTGAATACATAAATTAGATGCAGCAACTATTTTGGTTCATAATTATCATGACAGCCATCTTAAGTATATTGAGTCATAATTGTTCAGCTAAATGCCTCGCCTTTCCCAAACAGCGCGCTCTCTTTGTTGTTATCATAGTTATCTTAGGAGTAGCGCTGAGGTGTAGCACAGCAAAGAGATTAAGTTGCTAAACAAAATCCTACTGTCCATTGTTTTTTCAAACGACATTCACATTTTGGATTCACTGGTGATAGAACCCATAACCGAATTCAGCATCATTTAGCCCTTTGAACACTGAACTGACTGAAGATCGAAATTAAACATGGCATATATATTAATGTTGTTGTAATTGCTATTTACACATTCATATTCCGAGAGAAAAGTTTCTACGCGACTGTTTAACAACTCTGGCTGGTCTACCATTTGCGAGAAAAAAATATCACCAAACGAATATTGTGCTTAAGAGTCAAAACATCCCGAAGAATGATTATTTTAAATGTACAGGCTAGGATTGTGCAATTATCACGTTCCTGTATAATACTTTTAGTGATATCAACTGTTTGTACACCGATTGTGACATTCACCGATTAACCATTAATCAGTTTGAAAACTGATGCATGGAAAGAATGCGGTATCGTGACATCACCATTTTATGATATCATTACATTCGAACTGAAGAATGGTTTATCGGCTTTATTCAATTATTTATTTTTGTATTTTTTTGGTGGGGGGATATATACGTCTACATGGTGTATAAAAAAAGAGAAACCATATGTGAATGTAAATTATATATACTATGCGCAGAGCTTTGAGTGTGGCCAAGTGGTGGTCACGTTGAAGGCATTAATTGGGCCATGATGGTTTAACTTCAACAATGGGGGTGGCTAAATCACTGTGTCAAAACTGAATAAGTTGTTTTCAGGAAAATGATTAATGAAAGGTTTGCGGAAACACCATGTGCAAATGATTTCTCAACTAAGAGAATGGTTCTGAAAAGAACCAGAGGTATACACTCGACGTTCCGGTCAGTATGCTCTGACCGTCTTCAGGAGAGAGAGAGAGAGAGAGAGAAGGAAAATGACGTCTTCTTTCTTCAAATTAAGCCGTTCCACATGCTCACAATACCAGATGCCCTTTTGCACAAACTTGGCCCGGTACAGGCTTTGACTCTTGACAGAATAACAACGAATGCTCAGTCATCTGTGGCCACAGACACTGGCATAATCAAGGTATCATTGGAAAGAGGACGCGTTGGCGTTTCACACTGATTTTTTTAACTTATTTGAAAAGATGTATTAGATTATTTATAATTTACATCTGGGTTTCCTTTTTTATTGATACATCCTTAGGCGGCTGAATATTACGCTTTTTCTTTTGTCTCACAATAACATTTATATGATTACAAGCTTCTGCAATTGTTGTATACAAATAAAACCATGCAGAAAGCTCGTTTAAATTTCATTGGACTTCTTTCTTTACTAAGGGTTAAAACGTATATTTAAAAAAATATATATATCGATTGCATTCATTTCAGCAGCAAACCTTATTAAAGATGTGTTTGGTTATATTAATTCTTCATCAACGAGGGCACAATAAACCTACTCGTGTGTGTCGTTGCACAATAGACCTTTATCATGCTGCCACCATTTCAGTCATGTTCCCTGTATCCAATAACAGTATTGAATAATAATATTTCTTGTGCAAAAAGGATCCAGACTATTTTGCTTTCCGGCCTCGCTTTGGTTACGTTGATTTGAATGGGAAAGAATCAACATGGCGGCAACATGATAATGGTCTATTGCACAAACAGCAAAGATGGCCGCAAGCCCATGCGCTTATGTATACTCACCGGCTGTTAATACTAGCATTGTCAAAGCCAGTCCATTGGAGTTGCGAACAATTTCCAATTCTGATATCATTCAAGCTTTTTAATTTCGTATTCCAATCGGGATTTAGCTCTGGCAGGAGCTTCTACAAAGCACTTTGGTGTCAGTCGGTCGGTCCCCGGAAAATTTACCAAAAACGAACCCCCTAAGTTTCCTATAAATTAGCAAATTTTAACTTAAACCCACCCCTCCCCCCAAACAAATTGAAACACTTCGCAAAAATTGTTTGTAACAATTATTGAAGTTGTTTATGAAAATGTGGTCAATGGAGGCAAGATGTGTGCGGTAATGTTATAGTCACGTGGTGTGTCACGTAGGTTGATGCGTGATCTTGAGATCTCATACACTGATTTTGTTTTTGAAATTGGAATTAACTGACGCAATATCAACAACATTTTTGCTCTGTAGTACTCAAAAGTGCAGAACCGACAAGAGCTTAATTGTCGCCGACTCTAGTGTCCCCACAATGGCCGTTCCCATTTTTTGCAAAGCATAGCCGAAAGGTACCAAAATACCCAGAAACATAAAAAAAAGATTAAATTCACACCAACTGATTTTGTTGCACTTGACAGAAAGAAGAACTTGCCTTTATTTTCCAACCGTACATGACTCAGGACTAAACTAAAAGTCAAATTGGAGCTCGGGGTTTCGTAGTGAGTTTCATTATGACAAAATGGCTCCCATGGATAAAATGTGTGGAGTGCAGTGCACAACTTAAACTGTATGCGTTGTTACTACATTCAGTCGCCTTATTGGACCGATCCGTTTAGTCCCGCCCACTGCGCACGTGGCCACTGCGCACGTAGGGAAACAACCCGTGCGCGTCTTCCATGCCACACTGCACGTTCTAGCCACGCCCACCACAGGCGTGTGCAAGCATGTCAGATTTTTGTGCACGAATGTCGGACATTAATCAAGACTGTGATTGGTCAAACCACACTGGGCGGGGCTTAATCGATCGGTGATGGAACATACAACGATTTACTGGTTGTTATATTTCCTCCAGATTTTACTGCGCTCAAGTTAAATAACATGACAAGGATCCCGTATACCTCCGTGTACATGGATCGATATTATGCCTAATTTATTCAACAAATTCAAATAAGGTACATGGTAGTAGTAGCACTAAGTTGTATGTGGGTATGCTTTGTTACTGTTGAAGGTAGATTAAAAGCTAAACAGAATATGAACACTCCGGTTCCGTAATCGAATATTCTCCCAACACCAACACTGCATAATTAATGTTAACTCAAAACTTTAACAGTTATTTAGAGTATTGAAGGCTTATAAACACCAAGCTCACGTCAATAACAACGAGAGCCAAACAGTAGAATCGGGTTCTGATGTCTGGAAAAAAAAATCCATTCTTAGCGTCAACTTTGTGGATTATAATTCTTTCGATACTTTAAATACCATTAGTTCTTATGACCAGGGTTTATATCGCTATCTAAACTCTAAATGTTGATGAAGGATACCGAAAAGTATTTGTTATTTAAAAATACACAATTATCGAATTTAATGACGTATTGGAACATCCAGCGAATACAGCCTCTGTGAGCATTCTTGTCTGTGGCTCCATCGAGCAACCAAGGGTGAAGTCTGAGCCGGTTTATTAGCTGCACACTACTGGGTCGGCTCCGGCGCCAAGCCTCCTGTCGCAGACACAACCTGGGTTGCCGAACGAGTCAGGGCAACCTATAGCAAAGTGGAGAAACGGGACAACAAAATTATATTGAATACAACGGGATTTGCCCTTTACCAACGTGCTTTTTTTTTAACTCAGTGTTGTACCTAGTAATGATGTACAAACCCGACCCGAAACCGACTTTGGCCGGGTCGGGTCGGGTCGGTTTGTCCATCTTTTCAGTCGGGTTGGGTTAGGGTTTGCATTTACATTTTCGGGTCGGGTAGGTGAAGTCGGTTTTAAGAAGAAAAAAACCCGAAATTAACCAAAATAAACCGAAAAAACCGAAACAGTTGAGATATTCAGGTGATGCAATATCATTGACAGTCACTGTGACCGCAGCCCATTGTGGTGTGGCCAAATAAAGTCCGCACTATCAAGGGCGGATCCAGGGCCAAAGGCCATGCCTCCTCAAAAAAAAAAAAAACGAAACCATTTTTTTTTTTTTTATGTGACATCGCAATAAAGGCAGGCAATGTGTACACCACCATCTTTTCCTCCAAAAAAAATTGGTTAAAGTGGTCAGAAATTGCCTCAGATCGCACCACAGAGCATCTAGAATCCAAAAAAATTTCGGGGCCCTTAAGCGGGCTCCGAACCCCACGCCGTAATTTTTTTGACCCACTTTTTTGGGGGGACCCAAAAAAAAATTGTGTTCTGGATCCGCCCTTCCGCACTATCAAGTTCCCACGGTATTAATATCTCCAGTCGGATCAGGACTGACAATGAAAGAGATACATTGTAACAGTTTTCATGATACCGCGTGGTGATACCAGGCGTTTGTTCAATAAGCGGAGTTACTCTCGATCATGAGATAGAGAGAGAGACGATGGTTTTGCAAAAGAACTCATGCCAAGTGGGTAGGAGCAGGCACAACAAAACAAGTGATCACTTTGTACAAGCCAGCTATTGGGTTTTTTTTCGGGTCGGTTCAGGTTCGGATCGGTTCGGGTTGGTTTTACCTTATTTTTGTCGGGTTGGGTCGGGTCGGTTTGAGGGAATTAAGATCGGTTTCGGTTCGGATTCGGTTTATATCTCTAATGTTTCGGGTCGGTTTGGCCTGGTAAACCCGACTCGATGTACATCATTAGTCCCTAGTGATTGTGAAAAAAAAATAAGCACTCGGTTGGCCTCAAGCCCAGTCCTGCTTGCTAGTGCAGACGTCTTACCACTCGACCACCGAGCTTGCCGGGGTCGGCTGTCTGATTCGAATCTGAATCCGTTTACAGACACCCGGAATTGTAAACAATCAGAATAAAGTCAATTTGCTGGGTGTTTGATCGAATATCTTAATGGTCAAAATAATGGTCAAAATGTAAATCGTCCAAGACGTCTTACTCCTTCCGTTCATTCCTCCATGGTATCACAGTTCCTTGTATTTTCAGTGAATACTTACTGAAGTAAGCGCTGCCTCTGCTCTTCCTGCCCTTTTTCCCCCTCTTCACCATCTCGTACAAAACGTCATCAGCAAAGTCTTCCTCTTCGCTGGCCATGACGAAGGCGGTCAGTACGGCCAAAGCAAGGATCACGAAGAACATCTTGGCAGCCATTTTGTTTTTAGTTCTAGTGCAAATATACAATTCATTTTTGTTAGAATACAACATTGAGATACACAATGGTTAAGATATCAGTTTCACTATTATTAATTTGTTGTTAAAGTAATGTAACGGACAGTTTATGTAGCACTTTTGTTGTGTCTTTTGTTCCTAGCCGCCGCCGGAGAGCTCTGATGGCGCATTGTTGGCGCGTTGAGCCACAGGTGCGCTGACCTTGTTTCGGGTCTGGCTAACGCGCGCTCCGGAAATAGGTTAATTAAGAGGGTTCTATTTTGTTTATTCTTCAATGGCACTTCTACACTCTATTCGCAATCGATGCAATCAAATTAACAGTAATCGTAGCGGGCATGGTTTATATATGTATATATATATATATAGCTATTAATTGTTTTCTTCTGTTATTGGTATACGATTTCAGCATTTGAATGTAATATTAAAGTTATATATTATTGTTATGTTGTATGTTCTTGCATTATGTGATTGTCAAGTTACTTATTTCCTTTTTGCCTGAATTAGAACGCGCCACTTTGACTTCTTGCCCCATCATTAATATTTAGGGCTACTGAGTGAATAAATAATGTGCTTGGCTGGTTTTAAACAAGTACGTTTAAGACCAGCCTCGACTCCAGGGGCGCGTGCTCGTTCCTTACACTAACCCCTGGCTGTGATGATGACGTAAATGACACTGAATGGCTATTCACAGGGTACTGCGCGGGCATTTCGAAGATTGCACGCCGGGCGCGCCCATAATGCGCTCGCGCTCGCGTGCTTAGCTTTGCACGTAACGTCACGTTCGGAAAAAAATTATGATTCAAAAGTCGCGAAGCTTGTACGATATGGATTATGTCAGCCGCGTTTTTCGCTAAATAAAACCCTGGATCTGTGGTTGTAAAGGCACGAAAGGGGTACGTACATTTAATACAAATCTTTGCTAATTAACGCAACGTCCAAACGTTGTGTTTGAAAGGATTGATTCTTCAAAATCACCACTTTTAACGTTTTAAAGATGGCGTCGGCACGTAAAACGGATAAAATGCAGCCCTAATTATAATGTACCGTATTTTGGTATATTTAAATTACACAATTCCAGGGGTTACGATCACGCAAGGCATGATGGGAAACAACATGGCGCTGCAAGATCGTACCCACGGGGCACGAGTTTGGTTTAAGACCGGCCTGGTTAATGGCGCCGATAGTAGCCCGAGCCGAAGGCTCGGCTGAATACTTTGTCCATAGAATGCGGGGTCTACCCGATGTTCCCCAATACCTGTGTTCCCCAATACCTATTTTCCCCCAAATCCTTAGGGTTAGAGTTCGGGTTAGTGTTCGGGTTTGGGAACATAGGTATCGAGGAACATAGGTATGCAGCCAAGAATGCTAACCAATAAAATCTAATGACTCCTTCAATTTGGCGGCGAATGCTGATGCAAAGCGGCATTCAATTTCAAATGAGACTGTATGGGCCGAGTATTAAATGGAACGGCTTGTTGTTGAACCTTGGCCGGGGAAAACCAATGGTTTAGATTGACAAAGGCCTGTCTATCCAAAACCCAACCCTGGCCGCAAAACCAACATAATACACTTTCAGAGAAAATTTCATGGTAAAGATCACATCCAAAAAATGGTTGTTGACTTTCCGTTTCGCAACAAGTAGGATGCATTGAAATTATCAGTCAAGTTGACTTGGTATTTGCTTTTTGCTTCAACGTAAATCGCATTGGCGACAAGAAAATCAGTTTCGTGTAAATGTAAATTATGATTGGCATTACCTTTTTTATTTACACACGAGTTAAAGTGATATTTCCACAAAGCGACCATACCAATCAACAGACTGGCCAATTTGGTGTTCACAGAATAATCAAGTTTTTCTACCCAGTATTTTATCGGCAAGTGACCAACATTTATTTCCTGCTATCCCTTTGAAATTTTACCTATTAAACTCTGGCAGGAGCTTCTACAAGTCACTTTGGTGTCGGTCGGTCGGTCGGTCCCCGAAAATTTACTTAAAATATTACAATGTATACCCAAAATTGAGCAAGTGCCATGCTGACGTCAGTAAATGCACAAAAACTGTTTGCAACAATTCATAAAGTTGTTTATGAAAATATTGTAAACGGAGGCAAGATATGTGCAGTAATGTTACAGTCACGTGGTATTATCAGTAGTGGTTGGACGGTATCCAGAAGGAGGAAATGAAAATATACTAAAGGTATGGTGTTCCGTATGTGCCATCGGCGTCGCATTTTTCGCCAGGGCATATTGCGCCTTCGCACTTGTTTAAAGTGTACTTTATAAATTCTAAAGAGTGAAAATTCACTCCATTCGAGTGAAAATTCACTCCCACAGTCGGAAACTAGGGACTAGATGTTTTAGAGTGAAATTTTGTCAATCGTAAAGATCGAGTTTCACTCGAGCTTCGACTGAAGTGGTTCATTTTGCAGACAATGTCAATCGAAATGAGAGTGATTTTCACTCTAAAACGTCTAGTCCCTAATTTCACTCTTTGGAATTTAGAGAGCATCGGTTCTCCCGTCCAATTTCACTTCTTGGTCATTCGATCATAAAAAAAACAATGTTCATGCCATTTCAGGAGGCTTTAGAGAGTCGGGAACGAATGCGGTTTCTAAATCAAAGTTAAGAGTATTCAATTTCGTTTAAATGTTGTTCAAAAGCGTAAATGTGGTCCGAAGTTGTCGTGTAAGAAAATTCCATTTCGTTTGCTGGCTTTCGATTCGCACCAAGTAGGCGAATTCGATAGAAGAAGTATCAATGTTCAATGAAATATATTGGTGTAAATGTTCTAGTCAGAATTAACAATGGAGCCCAACGACTGTGTTGATTGAAATTAAAGTATCTATCCGTGGAATTTGAATGATACAAGTGTCAATGTAACCGGGAAAAGTATACTTAATTGTAATACTTATGACAAACAGATTGTAATGGAAAAATGTAAGCAAAATCACACGCCAAATGACTTTCTTAAAAGAAAGTCAGACGGAAGGAACAGGCAACCACATTTAGCTTCACAAAGGTGAGTCGATTCAAATTGAAAAATAAAGCAAAATAAAAAAGAAATCCACTGACAGCCGACTACTTATTAGCCGACTGCATTTTTATAGACTGAAGATAAGGCCAAACAAAAAAGTCTCCGGTCTCTGGTATGGAGCTTGCCCAAAAAATGGTGCGGCGACGCGGCTTTTTTTTACCCCCGATTTTGTTTTGCCTCAAATGTCGGCTGATGACTGCAAATGGTGCCCGACTAAACTAAAGTGCAAATATATGGGAGTCCAGAGAGGCCACATAAAGCTTATTCTCGATCATAACCCATACAAAAACACGTTAAAATTGTGCAGCAGCAGGATTCCAGTCAAACCAGTGAGTTTGGCGGTTTTAAGACATCATCTTTCATTGAAAAAAAAACGTTTTCATTTTGCCGACGCGCATGGCTACGGCGACGCGCGCGCATACCAGAAACCGGAGACTTTTGTTTTGGCCTAATGACTAAGGGGAAATATCTCATAGCACCACATCAGAAGTATTTTCAAGAATGTCGTTGTGTATCAGCTCATGTGCAATAATGAAGACATAACAAGTGTGAACATTTCAGGTGTCTCATGACAAAGCTCTCTAGGCCTACATTAGTTGTGAACAGCTCAAACGATCACAATGATTTGCGAGAGTATTTTTCTTTTATAGGACGGCGATGATTTTCAGTGCTGCAAAGATTACCACATCCCGTCTGTGAAAACAAGGAATCAAGACAACTTACCGTTGCAGGTTCGGCGTGGAGACAAGATTTTAGCTAGTTGGTAAAATCTTCCGGTGGATAAGAGAGCTCCACTGTCACCCTTTTATAGCTTCTCGACTACGTTAGCCCACCTGGCATTCCCGACGAAGCGCAATGGTCCGCGTCGTATCCTTGATGGAGATATCTATCAGAAGCCGTCTTAATTGGTAATAACCGCAGGTCCTCACTTAACCAAGCCCGTCGAAGCGTTTCATTTGACCTAAAGACTCGATCAGGCGTAATCATGCTCCCACATGGTACGGAGTAATTTACTGATAAAAAAAAATAAGTGGAGTGAAGGGGGACGGTGCGTATCCACAGGCATTCGAGGGTCTAATCACTTTAGCAAATGTAAGACTAAGTCGAGAAACATCGAGTGATTTTCAATTACAAGTTCTTGATACTATTATGATCAACGGAGAGTTTAGCCCTTTGGGATATGGTGCACACAACATGGGGGCGCTGTTTTGAGTGAGTAAATTTTTGTTATTACAAAATAATTATACCACGAGGGCCCGATATCTCATATAATGTTTGGTCTGCTATCTTGTGTCTAAAGATCCTATTATACGCTGCCTGTCTGATGTCTGTGTGCCATGTTTTGTGTGTGAGTAAAAGGCATAAGGAGTGTGCGGAAAATGCAAGGGTTAATAGAGCTTATGCAGGTCCATGCTCCGATTTCAACGTCCTCTAAAGTCACGGTTAGCACGGGAAAAATGATTAGTTTGTTGTGATTTTGGGCAAATTGTTTGTTTTGTTTTGTTTGAGACTTTCTTTAGTTAAATAATATAACATTATCTCTATGAAAACACTCCAAAACGTATCACTATTACACGAAACAGAACGTTGACGATGACAAATGTGGCCAAATTGCTTCACCAAGTTTACCACGCCTATTTGGGGTCAACATGCAAATTGAGTTCAAAGTAATATATGACACCACCCAGCTAGCGGGTGCCCCGCAAAGCGCGGCATCCCGCTGGTATCTCAAAAAAAGAGGCTAATTAGGTGCTTTATGGATATATGCATTGAATAGAGAAGGCGCCCTGCGGTCTACTCATGGGAGACAGTGAAGGGCCATGCAGCATGTCGCTTGCCCCGTTTTTAGTGTATGTTTTGCATTGTTACCACCATGTGACCAAGGGTGAAATTATTGCCCGGGCTATACTTCAGGGTGCAGACCAGTAAATCGGTCCGAAATTGCCTGCGCCGGCCAAATTACGATTTGCATGCCCTCAAAATCTTCGGTATTTGAGCATGCTGTGGGCTATGAACTTGAGGGTTCGTAAAAAATATGGGTGGAAACCGTGCACAGGACTGGGAGCTTGCAGTTCTGTGTAATTTTTATGTAATTTGGACCCTAAAAGCGCTCTACTTTGCAATGGAGTGTAGGCATCGTTTTTCAAAATGGCGATGGGCTTCGTATCAGGACTATTTTCAGGGGTGATCATCTTCAGATGGAAATTTCTCCTAAAAGTCATCAATTGACCCCAAAAATTGAAAAGAAAATGAAAGATGATGAAATAAGCTTTAATTTGATGTGTGTCTTGTACACCTTGGAGAGTTGTGAGTATTTTTCCCGAATTTTTGAATTGGGAGCATTTACCATTGGGGTCTATGGAAGTTTATTTACTGGTCTGCTACCTAAAGTTTCAAAATGGCGCTTTCCATCGTTTGTTGTCAAATGTTTGCGGAGTGGTTTTTTTTTTCAGGGGGGGCGGAACCTGGGTTGGGTGTCAGCGTTTCAAAAGGGGTCACCAATGGCGGTTCCACAACAAATGCGCCCAAAATCTGAATAGGGCCGATGGACCGTCCTCCGATCACAGCAATTTCGAGCGAACAAGGGGGGGGGGGGGTAATTTGGGGTCGGAAGGAGCAAAAACTCCATTAACGCCCGTTGGGGGCGCCCTACAGTAAGGTAGCCGCAAACAGAGGGCTTGTTTTCAGGCCAGAAATCGCAGTCAGAGATTTTTTTCTCGCAATTTTTTGATGAAATATGAGTCATCCAGCCTTCCTCGTGCCGTACAAGTGGTTTGGAGAAATTTTTGAAAACCCCGCTTCTTTATAGGGTGCAGACCAGTAAATCGGTCCGAAATTGCCTGCGCCGGCCAAATCACGATTTGCATGCCCTCAAAATCTTCGGTATTTGAGCATGCTGTGGGCCATGAAATTGAGGGTTTGTAAAAAATATGGGTGGAAACCGTGCACAGGACTGGGAGCTTGCAGTTCTGTGTAATTTTTATGTAATTTGGACCCTAAAAGCGCTCTACTTTGCAATGGAGTGTAGGCATCGTTTTTCAAAATGGCGATGGGCTTCAGGACTATTTTCAGGGGTGATCATCTTCAGATGGAAACTTCTTCTAAAAGTCATCAGTTGACCCCCCCCCCAAAAAAAAAAATTGTAAAGAAAATGAAAGATGATGAAATAAGCTTTAATTTGATGTGTGTCTTGAACACCTTGGAGAGTTGTGAGTATTTTTCCCGAATTTTTGAATTGGGAGCATTTACCATTGGGGTCTATGGAAGTTTATTTACTGGTCTGCTACCTTAATTCAGGCGCCTTACGGTGGCCTTGTAAATTTAGTACATGATTGGGTTGGGTTGAGTGGGATATGGAGTGGGAGGGGTGCAAGAGATAACTTTCATGTATTTAGTGGTGAACTATATTGCCAAAACCCATTATTAATTTTAATACGCCTCAACTGTGGTCTACCTGATGTTCCCCAATACCGATGTTCGCCACTCCCGATGTTCCCCAAAATTCTTAGGATTAGGGTAAGGGTTAGGGTTAGGGTTAGGGCTAGGGTTAGGGCTATAGGCCGTCAGCTGGATTGGAAAATTCGTTCGTTTCGCTCCAGCAATCGCGGGTCTAAAACAAATTTAACAGTTCTACCGAAATACACTACCAAAGAATGATACTACAAAAGTTCTCCACATTTCGTCCAGCAGTTTTTTGATAATTTGACTCGAAAAAGCGAGCTATTTGTCCATTGTGGACGTTCAAAAACGTACCGCGCCTACGTTGAAAAAATCCGCCGCGTATGACGTATCGTACCACATGACGTGAACTGTCCAATTAGACACCAGATATGAGGTCGCAGGTCATGACTCTTAACAAACATGGCGGCGTCCATTGCCGAAAGCAGTGCGTCAACGTAAACATCAACCGGTGCAAAAAAGTGTTTGCACACATAATCTGTCACGTTTGAGGGGGGGGGGGGAAATGCGAAGGATCTGATGTCCGGTGATACTAAGTTCACTTCCTGTGCCAAAGAGTGGCTGAATTTCACAATGGCATCGCCGAATATACCCACGAATTTTGTGTGGGTTGCTATGTCTGTATGTACAGTACATGTACATCACTACATGCACTACCGGCGCATGTAAACAAGGCAGTCCGGCCGGCCGACCTCACCCGTGGCGGTTTTTATAGATAGTAAACGTCTCAATGCTGCAAGAAAACGCAAACCAGACACTTCAGCTGAGACCCAGATTTCTTTACCGAAAAAGCTCCGGGCAAAGTTCAAGTTTCTTTTAATTGCCTATCCACATAAACTGTGTCATGCTGCACACAAACTCAACCAGGATTTTGATTTCGATGAAAAGCTCAATTCAAGGACAAGCTGCAACAGTACAACAAGCAGAACTTCCGTTGGAGGTAGGCCTACATGTCATTGTAATGAAGGCGATTGTGTATTTTATGTGCCCAAAAAGGGAACAAAAAAATCCATGTTTGGGTTAAATTGTCTTGAATTGTAAGGTTTTAATTTCTTTGAGGGAAACCGGGGGTGACACAACGATAAAAACAATAAAAACGCAATGCGAAAACAAAAGCCGGTGGTCACCACGATGCACCGCATCGATTTGGATGGCGTCAACTGAAAATGCATAGGAAATTTTTTTTCTTGCAAAAGATACCATTCAAAATGATAACAGATACCTGGTTATAAAAAAACACCTTTTTTTTCTCTACAGCAGTCGACTGTTGGGTAGGCTACGTCACTTGTCTACCGAATGATTCTCGGACTTTACTTTTCTTTTAAGGAAATTCTCTAAAGTCAGTGAAGAAAAATGTCTTCAATGACAAATAGATCTAATTTGAAAAACCCAGTAAAAAAGGTTGTTTTTTTTAGTTCCATAATTCAAACCGAGTACCTCTGGCGCTGAAAATAAATGTCTAACATTAAGATGCCAAAGTACAACGGGTACTGCACAAAATCCCATAATAAAATGTTGTGCAGTCTCTTTCTCCATTGTTGAAGGATACTTTTATGGAGGTGTGAGGGTAGTCTTTCCGTTTGTTTAAAATAGTAAATTAGCTTTTTATAGAATTTACTATTTGATTCTATATATGTAAAGGATGAACATCGGGAAAAGGGAGATGTTCTGCGCCTGCCCCCGATCAACAACTAAGTTTCATGAGAATGTCCCAGCTTGCTGAACTGTTGGAATCATGAAATGATTTAGAAGCCGAAGGAACTGGCCTTGGATCTTTATATCGGTAAGATGTTTTGATTGTTATTCAGAGTGCAAACAAAAATAAACTTTAATAGAATATTCAAAATAAAAATTTCTTGATATTGCTTTGGAAGCTGAAAAGGTTGGTTCTCAATAGCTGCCAGTGTTTACATATTTACAGTGGAAGGCAAAACGATCGAGCACATGATCTTTCTAGTAATTTCACTCTAGATTGAACAAGTTGTTTTCTTTCTTCTAAAGCACGTCCACAGTAATCATTGTTTTTGATCATCAGATACTAAACCTGTCTATATTTTACTATATTTTTTTTACAGAACTGATAAGTTGACATATCGGCTTAGAAGAGAATATCCACAGGTCTCTTTCCTTGAATATATGCGACATCATCTACACCGCTATTTTATCTGCTGGAGGTGTGGTTGAATCTCTGGCGACTTCAGAGGAGTTTTCAAAACTGAAACTTTGGCTTAGAAAGCAAGACATACGCTCCATCCTGTTGTTATATCGTTACTGCACAAGATTTGATGAGAACTTTGATGTAGTGATAACATTTATTTGAAATTGTATCAGCACGACTAGTTAGCAATTGACATTTTAATGAAAATAATGAGTAACTTCTAGATTTCAAAACTACATGATTGTATCCTTCTGTTAATTAGTGTTGGTTTTATTCATTTTTATTCTTTTCATTTATTAAAATTAGTACCAGTAGAAAAGCAAATTCTGTGAATTTTAACAGTGAGACTAGCCACATATGACAAGCCAAATCACTCTCTTTAATGTGTAAGCATACAAAATAGTATAAGTTATGGTTTTGTTTTCTTTTTATTGATATACATGTACACATTTTTCGGTGCTAATCACTGTATTAATAAATACATAGCTGAAATTTTCTTTATCAAAAGACTGATCTTAAGGCTTTTCTCCAAACCAAGATGGCCAGGGCTGTTTGATCAGATAGCAAATAAATGTACAATGGTTGATTTCTGAAATTATTAAACCAGACTCTGACTTCTGATGGTCCTTCGATTTATAATTGTATTTAAAAGCCTGTTTCATTCCAAAAAAGGTGGTCTTTCGTACAAGTAGAAGTTTCTTTAAGTGACGTACCTGGTTCACCAGAGCAGTTCCAGAGGTTAACCTTGTTGTAAGGTTCAACAAAATCTTTGGTCTTAAAAATACATTCGACCGAGTTTACAGTAGCTTCGAAACATCCTGCGGTGGTATCTGACTAGGCCAGATGTGAGGGGGGCATAGCACCCATTTTTTATTTTTTTTGTACATGTGTTAGTTTGCTTTGTTTAAAGGGGCATGTCTTGTCTGCTTTCCTATTTTTCCTGCTGGTTACATGTACCGGTATTTTTTTACTCTAAAGACACCTCCATTTTGAGCACCCCCCACTTTCATTAATGATGAGCTGGTTCCACTACTGCATTATAAACCTTCAAAATAATTGCATTATTGTATGCTGCCAAATAAGTTAGATTACAGTGAAATATTTTTGGGAGAGGGACTGTGGTGATGTCTACCAGATGAGAAAACAAAGGGTCATGTGCTGTGTTACCCAATTGCCAATATACATAAAACATATTCTTTAACTCTAAAATCTCCTGGGTCAGATTGACCCAGAATCTGAATCCAAATTTGCTCAGTCCTTTTCTGGTTTAAAAAATACACATTTCGGTCAAATAACCGAGAAACCTGTCTTTTTTTACTCCAAAGGGGTCATTTACGACCGAGAAACATGTCTTTTTTTTCACTCCAAAGGGGTCATTTATGACTCAAAAAGGGGTCATTTTTGGACCCGGAAAAGGACTGAGCAGATTTGGATTCAGATTGCGTGTCAGTCAGACCCAGGAGTTTCTAGAGTGTAGGACGTGACAAGCTATAGTGCTGTAGTTTTGAAATTTGGAAGTGCCAACGCAAGGCCTCAAACCGGATAATGTGGGTTTTTAGCATACATTTAACATGTACATAACATTGGCAAACTTTGACGAAGTGTAACAAAAAACTGCAGCAGATTTGATGGAGAACTTCTAACATAGTGTTTGTGATGTACTGAACACCACATATGTGCATTAAAAAAGTAGACCCAGTGTTGCTGGAACGAAACTCATTTTACAGCCGGTTTTTGAGTTTCAGCTGATGGCCTAAGGGAGCCAAGACCCAGAAGTCAAACATTTTGTGATGACGTTTTGACCAGTGTTTGCGCCTTCGCACGTTGCTGTTAGTGCGCCGGCTTAAGTTAAGTCCCGAATCAACCACTATTTGACTGATGGTCATCGCCCGAACTTGTTCATAGATTTAACCCCCTTAACATGAAGGCAACAATTGACCTATCACCGTTTGTGACTTTGGCCACGCCCCTTAGACCACCCTATGGAATGTTTCGTTAAGTTTTGTTTGTCTCAGATTTTGCGCGTTCAGCAGCGTCCATTTTGTATGATGTGATTGGACAATATTTCACAAGCTACGTTGACTCGATTCTACCGCGATAGGTTAATTGAAAAGGACCGGTGTGTTAGCTACCACCAATCACCTGGAAAGTCTTCCATTGATACAGCCGATTCAGTAGTCAACATATTGAGATGCACGATCGTAAGTGCAAGTTGACATTCCCTTGTCCCTTTGTCATCAGTTTCATCTCCTCTTTGCCGTGAACTGAGCTTCGAAACCCTTCTGGATGCTCCCTACAACACGGATTCATATTCACATTTTGGCAGAGAACATTTCTTCGTCCCATGTTTATAGTCAAGTGCAAAGATCCACTTTTACACAAAATCGTGACCGACTCTTCCAAAGCACAAAACTTGGCAGATAGATTCTTACAGCCACAGAGAAGAAGGGGTGACACCTGAAATTCTGTTGGGAAGGGTGTTTTTAATTTGCATAAATCGTAAATAGCTGCTGTGCAATATATTTACTCTCATACTTTTGTATACTGTATCTTCCAAGTTTGGTGATTTGGACCAGTCGCTCACGATTCCGACCGTAAGCCACGTCGACCAGTACTCACGATCACCGAGTATCGGGAACAGAATAAACTACCCAAAACACCTGGTTCGCTTTATATTGCTGCCGACACTAATAAACGGCTTTATTTCAAGATAAATGACTTATGTCAAATCGATTTAAGCTTTGGTACATTCATGATATGTTTGCTAAAGGAGAACATCCGATAAAGACGGAAAGTTGAGGGACAGTATAAAATTTCACAGGCGTACGACAGCTCACGATGTAAGGCCTATCATGAAAAAGGTTGCAAATGCTCATTGCAAATGCTCATACAGCCGTTATAACTTGCACACAAAACCCCCCTCTTCTTTGGTGTATACCTGGGACTTTACAAATTGATAATAATTGTCTTGAAAAATGAACAACACTCTATTACGGCAAACTGAAGTTATTTGGAACTTGCCAAATGACACTCAGTACAATTTCATCTTGTTTACGACATGAGTATTCATGATAATTTATCCTTTTTTTTAAATACAATAATAGCACATAGGCTAGTTGCCTTGTTGTAAGGTTAAACAAAATCTTTGGTCTTAAAAATACATTCGACCGAGTTTACAGTAGCTTCGGAACATCCTGCGGTGGTATCTGACAAGGCCAGATGTGAGCAGATCCGCCGGGGTAGTGCATGTACTTAGCCGCAGGTGACGGCGGCTCCACCCTTCCTTTTGTCGCAGACGCAACCGGGGTTACCGAACTCGTCTTCACAGTCTACAAGGAACACGAAAACAAGGCAACATAATAGAGCTCACACTCGGAACAGCAATTGACCGTTTTCACGAGAAAGCCATTTGGTCGGGTTCCCTGAATGCATTGTTTACTGTTGAATCGGATGGTACCAGACTATTTATACATTCTAGCCTCCTTTCATTTTTGGTGGCGTAAAACACTAAGGTATGTTTAATCACAAATTAAAAATGTTTCATTGGAGCAGACTGGTATTATTGTGTAATTAACTTTATGTCATATTGCTTTGATTTCTCTTCGCAATAAGGCCCATGCTGGGTTCTCAAATATTCTTTATTTCTGCAACGTGGACCATCAATAGTTGGCTAACCCGTGGTTGATAAAAAGGTCTTTAGAGCGTGCAAGTCTCACCAGTCCACGTTCACATTTAATGTGAACGTCTTGTTACCAAACACTGACTAGTCTATCGCCACAGACTCCCGTTTTGAATTTACCATTTTATAGGGGACTAATAGTAATCGATTCGCAATAGTTTCAATATATATTGTAAATTGTAATGCTTAGTTTCCTTTCCAACCCATTCATTGCCCTTGATTGGATGGGCCCAGTCATGACACAGAGTAAACTAGAAAGCACTCCGAGAGCGCAAGCCTCCGCCAAGGCCACAAAATTCCACGCCATATTGTCAGTACACCCAAATGAAATAGTCGCATAAATGGTGAAGAATCCTTTATAAAAAAAAAGACCCAGAGATCTAATGAATTTGTACTAAATTTTCCTTGTAAATCCGTCCATAACTGTTTGAGTTATCTTGTTGAACAACAGACAAACCAACCAACCAACCAACCAAATCCGCTAAAATCATAACCTCCTTGGCGCCCTAACTTTTAAGTACAAGACTTAGTGTAGCAACTTACTGAAGAAAGGATTGCCCCTGACACCCTTCCTGCCCTTTCTTCCTCTCTTCACCATCTCGTACAAAGCTTCATGATCAGCAAAGTCTTCATCTTCTTCGCTGGCCATGACGAAGGCGGTCAGCACGGCCAAAGCAAGAAACACGAAGAACATCTTGGCAGCCATTTCGGGTTTTTTTCTATTGAAAAAAACCGTTGGGTTTATAGTGACTAGTGGGGTGAATGAGTCTTCTTGATCAAGAAAAATTAATGGCTCAGTATCCAAAGCTTTGTTGGATAAAACTGTCTGTTGATTGACGGGATGTGTCTAAAAGATGGCATCCAATCCACGACCCTGTTACCCATAGCGTGGAATAGACAGAATTGTAACGAGTCACCGATTTTTTTTATATTTTTTTTTGGACTCGAGTCGAGTCGAGTCGAGCCATTTCAAGTGAAGTCAGGTCATTAGGTGAAGAAGGTCGAGGCGCGTCACATTGTGTTGTCGAGTCAAGTCGAGTCGAGTCTAATGATGAGGGACTCGAGTCGAGTCATTTTCTCTCACTGAGTCGAGTCGAGTCGAGTCACTTACCCGTCATGACTCAAGTCGAATTATCAGAAATGATTAGACTCGAGTCCGAATCGAGTTGAGTCATTGCCTCGAGTCATTACAACTCTGGAAATAAATTGACTTAAAAAAAAGTTACAAGTTTCTCTGACAATTCAACTTAAGATACAAAATTAAACACAAATTCGTGTATAAAGTTAAACATGGCAATTAAATTACAATGGATTTTACTCAAAGCAGGTTACAATATATCTGCCTAACACTGGAAAACTATATGCCTATTATAGCTGTATGGCTCAAGTTGACCCCTCAGTCATTTTAGCATCCGATCAGCCCTATCATGCTCCCTCTTTTTAATTATTCTTCAACGAATAACCACAATGTAAAACAATGTATAGTAATGGATTAATTTGTTGTTGGAGACTTCATTTTGAACATCAAGACTTAGTCAGCTACAGGGTGAGTCAAAAAACGGAACCCAAAACCCCCAAAATTATATTTCATATTTAACACAAAAAATATGTAGCACTAAACATAATAATGACTGGAAAGCCAATTTCATAAGCTTCTTTTAGATGGAAAAAAAATACTGAAATTGCTCAATCCGTTCAAAGAATATCATCATTTAAACACAATGACACTTAAAACCTCCTCCGTCCAAAAATGCGATTTCACGAATCGTCGTCACAATTGTCTTCAAACATCACCAGCGATAAAATCTCAAATGAAATTAATAGTTTAAAATATTCAACAACGTTCTTTTGAAGGCCCGTCTTTAAAAAGTGGAATTTATAAATCATATTGTTTGCCTAACCAGGGTTGTTAATAAAATTATTGTGTACTACAGTTGTTGAAACAAGTATTCTGTGTCATTTTCTTTATTGTTCCAAACAGACAGAATACACAATAAACTACCTTTTTTTGGGGGGGGGGGACGAAACAGGTTTTAGGGTCATTGCGTTTAAATGGTGATATTCTTTGAACGGATTGAGCAATTTCAGTACTTTTTTCATCTAAAAGTAGCTTATGAAATTGGATTTCGAGCCATTATTATGTTTGCTGCTACATATTTTTTTTAAATATGAAATAATTTTTGGGGGGTTTGGGCTCCGCTTTTTTTTTACTCACCCTGTATCTTTTATACAGTGATCACTGAGAGAAGTCTTCTCCAACTAAAAGGCACATCTAAATTACTGTATATTGTTACACTTGTTTAAAGGTTTCTGTCTTTTAGTTCTGTTGATGCACCAGGCTTATGTGTTCATGCACAAATAGTATTTGGAAAAAAAAAGAATAAAAGATAACCCAATCGTTTCAGTAGTAGGCCTAGTAGTTAGGGTAAAAAGATGGGGATTGTTTTTGGCGAAGATATTTCATTTTGTTACAACTTCAAGAAAAAACAAACTGTACAAGAATACTCTGCACATCAGAAGTATGATGAATTATTATTATTTATTTTTTTTTTACTTCGAAATCACATTCAGGTTTTTGCTAAACGCAATAAGTGTTTGCTCCTTTGGTTAGCTATATAGGCCCGGCTGTGTACATGCCTACATGGAAAGGTCTTGTTCATAGTGTCACGTGCGGTCATCTTGTGCTTCAATCTTAAATCGCTTTGGCTCCACTCTCCCATGCATCAAGTTGAAGAAAACGTTTGTTTCGAGATTGATTTCAAGCTTATAAGATGTGGCTGTAGTAATAGACAGTTTCTCGTCTTGTCTTATTCTCTCGGTTAAAGGAAGAGTAGATTTAGTATATTTTTGTTGTCGCGCGTGTATAGTTTTGGTCTGGTTAACCATGCTGGCTTTGCCTGTGGACTCTATGCACAAACAATATGTACTAGATGAGGTTTTGTGGTCGAAGCTAGACTGCCCCCGACTAGAAAATATAGGGACCGGTACCTAGCTCCCATTGAAAGCCATTAATTGTATTTAGCGCGCGTTGTGTGTGCATGGAGGATACTTGTTCACAATGGTTATAACTTGTCTTACTACAAAAAGTACCCAAAATCGCAAGTGTCTCAATAAAGGCAACTTTCAAGCATTTCAACTGCATAGGTTTTAAATACTGAACAGTAGCACCCCCAACTCTCCTTTTGTAAACTTGAGCACGGAGTTTGTAGGCCTTTATAGCGTCCTATGCAGTACATTATTAGCAAGATAATATCATTTGGGTTTTTTTTTTCAATAAAAGCTGAATCAAACTTGAAATCTTATGAAATAATGTGGGTTTTTTTTAGCTCTGGCAGGAGCTTCTACATGTCACTTGGTGGTCGGTCGGTCTGTTTGTCTGTCTGTCCCCCAAAAAAATTGACCAAACATATTTGACCAAAAATTGACCAAATGCCATGCCGCGGTCATAAATGCACTCTTGCCGAAAGTTTTCGGAAGACCGACTTTGTTTCAATCGAGGCGCATGCGCGTCTGTTTTGCATATCATGAAGCGAGACATTCCCAAACCGGGCCAGAGCTTATTGTACACTCGCGCTTATGTCTGTATCTACAGCAAACTAGAAACCCTTATCTGCATCCCTAAAGCCACTTTCACCTGCCAAGATTTCAATTAAGACACAAGACAGGTGTTAAGATCATCACCATCAATTCACAGAGAGCAAGAGATCAGAATTGCAATGGTGTGACCGTTACAAATACGGCAACTATATATAAACGCCCGAGTTGGTTCTAAGAGTGCAGTTTTAAGTAGTTGACCACTTGTCAGTTCCAGTGGTCGGTGAAGTCGTGACCGGCAGCACATGGAACATCTCTCAAGGATGGGGTGCAAATGAAATGGTTAGGCATGCTGGCTTGCCTCAGCTGTAAGGTGATTACCCGCTCTGAAGACTACACAACTCAATCATTCTCAGAAGACGAAGCTGTTCAGATTCTTGGTCAAGTTTGTGCCTTTTCTCCATGTTCAAACAAAATTGAATAAGAAAAGTCAAAATTTGCTGGACTTACCGTTCGGCTTTTGCGGAGAAGCGAGTTGTTGGCGGGATGAGATGGTATAATGTGTGGGGCATTTAAATCTGGACGTTTCTTATATAGGATTTGAAGTATAGGAGGACATATGGCCTCAGTGATTAAACGCAGGCAAGCGTGTCCCGATCTCCGACGGCGAAATCCATTAATGTCTCCATCTCTCTAAATTGCCTAATAACCGCCACATCCACTGATCCACCACATCCTCCGCGTCTTTATTAGAACATGACGCTTGAAATTCCCCGAGAGCTCCTGATGTACATACGGTGCGTGGGATGCCGTAACTGTGAAATGTGACCTGTCGCGGCAAAGATACATTCTTACTCTGTTGAAATCTGAGTGTTTTTTAAATTATTATTATGAATTTTTTGAAATAATTATACTCACAAACAATACATAGCTCCTGCTCTGGAAAAGATATCAGTGAAAAAGTAAAAGCTACATAGACAGGAATGAGAAACTAATTGATTTTCCAATAAGAGGTAATAATATTAATAATTTCATTCTTATATTATAAGAATGATTTGTTTTTATCAAAAAAGGGACTTCAAAATATCAGGCCATTATGTAACCAAAAAAAGGAGATCTATCAGTGCAAGTTTTCGAGTCCTTACTGGTTAAATATATATATTTTTTTATCCACTGTCAGTACCTAATGTCAACATTTAAAGATAGGTTATCGACAACAACAAAATAGAGCAAAACACATATACTTTGGGGTTATTAAGGTGCATCTTAATAAGTGGCCGATCGTGTGTTGTCCTTAGCGCTATTTTCGTTGATTAAAAAGTGACATTATGATATCTTGGGTTTTGTTAAATTCTACTTAAAGGTCATCGTCTCGTTGAAAGGATTTCAGTGCATTAAACTGGGGGGAATTTATTATTAAAAAGAGGTTTCCATATAACAATAAACACTTACATTCCTGGAATGAAATATGACGCACATTGTTTTTCTCTGTCTTTAATTTTATCCGAGTTGATCAAATTATTTTGATCTAACTCACTTTCGTAAAATGCCCTCCAAAGTTTATAGCAACAGGTCACCACGCTCACCCACCCACGCCAGCGTTGTTCAATCATTTACCGAAGTTAATCAGACCAGAAGTACTAAAGGAAGAAGCAAAACAAATCACTTAAACTGTCAAAACTCCTCCCGACCGCAGCTCCCGATGAAAGAATTACCAGCCGCACAGATCAATCTGGGAGATTTAATTACCGCTCGTTGCTCATTCGCGCGAACCCAAGACGCTCAAAAAAAATAATTTTATTGGACACGGCTCGACGCACTGTTGGTTTGCTTCCCGCTCGGATTTTAATAAATAAAAAAGACCTGAGGGATGCATCTGCGCGTTATTAGCTACCATCTACCCGCATCCACATGACTTCTTGTACAGTGACGCAAAGAGCTTAAAGGGAATATACAACTATTGCAAACGTTAAAAAACCTACCAAATTATTATGAAATTCCTTACTGGATTGTTAGTGAATAACAGTCGAACAGTTTTAAAGTGGTATATCTGTATCAATTTCTGCCTTTTTTGTCAAATACTGTCCCCAATTTACCATATTTAGGCCAAGTTAGTCCGCATTTTGTTTGCAATCGATTACACAACTACATGCGAACGGTCACAAGCCAGCTAGACTTGTTCCCTGACCTTATAATTCCCCGACGTCTATAAATTGCCCCGTTTCATCTTAATAAGTGGGGTCAGGCCGGGAACCAGACTACAGGAACATGATTGTTTTCTTGGCTTTTTTCCAGCATCTACGAACTCAAAACTTAAAACAAATCAGAGTAACTATATTTGCTATAAATTACTAAACCCCCCCCCCTCCCCCCTCCCCCCAAAAAATCCATCCATTTCTGAAAATTACAGCAAAAGCAAAAGATGTATATTCCCTTTAAGGGGGTGAGAGTGGGGGACCGGTGAAGGCATCAGCATGCCATGGCGACATGATAAAATATTACTAAATCCCGTGGCGTTGGATGCGACGCCGGAACTAAATTTCTCACGCGATTTACATCATATCAGCGGGTGTGGAGTGAGGCAAGTTGGCAATGTATCAACTTGGAGAATTAATTAAAGAAAGCCCTGGAAGTATTGCTGCAACGATGCGACCTACATTTTGTTAACCGTGATACAAACAGCCCCATACCGAGAAACTGTGGTAGTATGTTTCGTAATTTTATATCATCGGTATTGCAGATGCGGAAAAGGGGTTGTGGAGTACGATGACAGGCTATTACAACTGATAATGTAGTAAATATTATCGGATATTGTATCACCAACCGATAATGACACATAAAATTTCTCTTACTGATAATAATAACACGAAATTGACCGATAGTGTAGTAAAATGTACTACACTATCAGTCAATTGTTGTTACATTATCGGTCCTAACCGATAACGCAACACAAATGGACTGATAGTGTAGTAACATTCACTACAGTATCCGTCATTTTTGTTACATGATCGGTTTAATACTGATACAACATCGGTCAATTTGTGATACATTATCGGTTGGTGATACATTATCAGTTGGTTACTACATTATCAGTTGTAACACAGGCTACCATAATCACATCCAGACTGGATGAAGTAAACAGTTCGGCATAACTTCTAATTTCGTTCTTCTATATATTGGGTGAAAAATACATTTGGGGCGGGGACTAATACATTGAGGGGGGAGAGAGAATCAGAAAAGAGATTTGTTGTCCAGGTCGGTGCATCATTGACGCTTGAAGTGGGTCTAATCAGCTCCACGATTCACCGATTCCATGTGTCAAAATAATGCCGATTCTTCCCAACATGTTTACCACACGAATGACACGGACGTCATAACATAATCCGCAAGATTGTCATATTCCGCAAAGCGAAACATCAAAGCATCAATAAATATCAGTTGGTGTTGCTTTAGATTTTTTTCCATATGTGTCATGTATTAATTTGTTTTCAAAAAATTAGGTTTATGGCGATTACATGGAATTCAGACTGCGGGTGTATGCACATGGTTGATGATGTATAAATTAAGTCGCAGGGGCGGATCCAAGAATTTTTGCAGGGGGGAAGTGTTTCATCAGCAAATCAATGCTGAAATGTAGACAGGGATTTTTGGCTGGACACTTGGCTCCGCAAAATCAGTAAGAGTGGGGTAGGGGCAGGGGTGGGGGGGGGGCGTTCATACCATTCTTTCAATGGGGGTGCTGTTCAAATCCGACGATTATTAACATATATTACAGGATAGTGTACAAATACCCCCGTAACCAAGCAGGCTCTGTCAGTATTTGGGGCACAGGCGTATTGATTAATACCACTATATTTCTTTTGGAGTTTCAGCGCCTGAGGGGAGGGGGTATATAGCAATATTTTTTTATGAATTTCTATGGGAATTTTTTTTACAGAGCTGAGGTTTTTTGGACACCTTCACCCTCGGGATCCGCGCCTGCTACAAGTACATGATGGGCAGGGGCAGGGTGCTAGCGCAAAGCTGAAACGTGTGCAATGTACGTTATTCAGACAGGGGTGTCGCCAGTCCAATTTGAATGGGGGCGGCGACAGCAATTTTGAAGAGACACACCTCCGTGTTGGAAGCTAGCCCGAGATTTTTTTCCCCCAGGTCATACTTGGCCACCGCAATTTCAAAATGGTGGCGTTATAGTAGTGTTGAAAGCGGGCGGCGTAATTTTTATTCCTAGGAGGGTTAGGGGCAATGTCATGAATAATTCATGTTTATCCATGAGAACGGACAATGACATCAACAGCATTGTTGTTAGTTACTCAACTATACAATACATCAAAGCATTTTAAAGAACGTCGTCGAGCTACCACACAGTAGCCTAGTGGATAGCGAGATGAGCTATGGATACAAAGATCCCTGGTTCGAATCCACGTCTTCGCTGCTCATTTTCATTAGCTATTTTTCTTCTCCAAATTTATCACTGAGATAATTTTAAATTAAGGGGAAAATAGAACGAGAACCTAAGTTTTGCAATGATTCAAAGGAAAAACTGAATTATTCATGACATTGCCCCTAACCCTCCTAGGAAAAAAAATTACGCAAGCGGGCGATCTTCGGCACTATATTGGACAGTATATAGGTGGCGCTATATTCGATAACCCCATATTTGCCGAGGGCGACTGATACGATTATTTGCCAATTGATTTATTTTTATGGGGGAGGGGAGGGGTATTGCACCCGACCCCCAACGATACCAACCTGGGTCAAGGTTGGTATTGCTGAATTATATCACTCTTGACGAGCTCTCACGCTGTATTTTGACCCCGTGATTCATTTGCACAGTGATCAAGCTCTAAATGCCGACTGAGAGATTTTATAAGGGGGGGGGGGTTGTTCACCTGTCCCCCGTTCGCTATAGACCAATGAAGGCCACCTTCATTGGCGAAAGGCTATCTATTTACCTTAAGATAACTTATCCATTACGAGCCTAAGTAGCTTTGCACAATAACTGACATAAAACTTTCGCCATCGTAGGGGCCTCGTGAGTGTACAGTGATCACGTGCTCAGGTTATTCTATTCCGCCCCTGCGGACAGGCTCTATAAGCAAAATCCCAACTCTCTTATGCAGTTGAGGGGCGGGGTGCGAATCTGTTTTTCCCCAAACGACATCCGCTTTCCATCTTCTGATTACATGCATATCTAATGCATTGTTCTCCATAACACATTCCCAAGATAGGCTTTACGTCTTGTGAGAAATGAATATTCATCGCTTTACTTTAATATTTAAAAGGTAAAACGAGAAGTGAAAAACGCTCCCCGAGATTCGAACTCGGATCACCGGATTAGAAGGATTTCTTCCAACCAGTCCACGAATGAGCTGCCAATCATCGGTGGTTTAAACACTATTATTCCTTGTTATATAACTTATTCTCTAAAGCCCTGGACATCATGAATATGCATAACGCAGTGAGAGCGCCCTCTTTGACATTGTCCGATCTCGTTTGTGAAAAGAAATTGCGCGGGCGGGGTTGGGGCATCGAAATGAGACCTGCTGGGCGCTGGGTGGCGCCCTTTACCACAGGGTTATTAGTGTCGGCATGGAGGAAGGATGGTGTCGGGAAGAAATTCAGCACCAGATGGCACAAGTGGAAATGTTCACCGAGGCAGTAATTATGTTATCACATGAAGCGATGATATATCGTTTGATATACTGTAATAGGCACTTAATCACTGCGGCTCCACGACAAAATTAATTTGGATTTGCTTGGCGCTTGTTTATGCGGGAACCCACATATCATGAATAGGCCTTCTGTTGAAAGTAATTCAATGTCATGTGCTAACAATTTATTAACACATTGTTCTTTCAACAGTTCTCACGATTTCGCGATTTATGGTTTTTGTGCTTCACGAATCGGCCATATTGGATTAAGAGCAAGGTAAAATCTTCATTTTTTTTGGAATTAGTTCAGAGAAAGGAAAGCGATGACGTTGGGCCTACAAATTATTGAAATAATACCAGTCTGCTCAGAATCATTTTAAAATTTGAGAATAAACAAATTCTAATGTTATAACAGTGGTCGGCCGACCACCGTTGAAAAAACCTAACTATTTTTCAACAACTGATCCAAATTTATCATTTTTTTTTCAGTCCAAATTTAGTTTGCTATTGGTTACATGTTCATGAACGGGTGCAGGCAGGCTAGACAGGTTCCCTTACCTTACAATTTTCCGGCATCTATAAATATTGATCTATTTCATCTTAAGTGGAGTCAGGGAACCAGACTGCTTGAACATGTTTGTTTTTTCTTGGTTTTTCCGGCATTTTCGAACACAAAACTTCAAACATGTTAGTGTAACAATATTTGATCTATTATACTAACCCCTCAAATAGTTCATTTCTGAAAATTACAACAAAAGCCAATGATGTACATTCCCTTTAAAGGGAATTAAAGTCCCAGAACCGTTCTGTTGACACTGACGCATGTGCACAACAGTCGACTTCCGTAAAGAAAAAAGAAACATCAGCTTTTAGAATGTTCTGAACCAATTTATTTTCATAAAAATCACCCATGGGTTTGATTCAGTAAACAAATATAGTTTGTTCGATTTTCAGTAGGACCAATCATCAGTTTACTTTGAAATAAAAATCACAAATGTTATCTACTTTTTGAAAACTGGATTAAAGTACTTAAAACTAAAGTTCATAAAACTTTCCCGGGTTTTAAGGGGAAAAAAAATCAAGTTCATAAAATCTTTCACATGTTTTTAAGGCAGTGCACTTTCAACAAAGATCTGAGCCTTTTATATTTTTATCACCCTGATCAGCTCGTTGGGCCCATAAAACCGTCCTCAGACCGTCTCAGGTTGATGCTGCAATCTTGGCACAATGATCTGCACCTTCATAGATACCAATTCACTCCTAGGTGCAGAGAAGCAATTCGTGATAAGGTCTCAAAGCGCTACACAATTATTACCCCTGTTCATCATGCCATAAAATTAGTTTTTGCAGCAGCTCGAGATCAGCGCATTCTGGTCTCTACCTGGGTGGAGAGAGGCAATTGTAGTAAAGTCTCTTGCCCAAGAACACAAGCACCTCATTCCCCGTCAGGGTTAGCACCCAAGTACCACGGCACGTGAGTCGAGCATCATAACCACTGGACCACTAGTACAAGGCCACAGCACTCCACAAGATAAATAATGAAGATGACGAACAATTAAAAAAAGAAAAGTATTGAAGTGATGCAGCAATGGTAAGATCACACTTTCCCCGAGTATCTGTAGTATTTTTGGAAGTCGGAATAGAACGTCTTGAAGATTTCCCTGAGATTGTTGGGCAGGGTGGCATTGAGGAAATCAATAGCCCTCTCATCACAGGCATCCAGGAGATTGTAGATACCGGTTACCAAGGCTTTCTGTGTGGAAGAGAAATGGAACAGAATGAAAACAAAATATATGATTGTTTTATTTTATTTCTTTCTGGTAATGAAACCAAGGAATCCTGAAAAGTCCCCTAGGCACTGTACATGTAGCTCACAAGCCTGAAGAAACCTGTACAGAGGAAGCAATGAGTTGATTTTACAGGTTTGGAGGTGGGAGGAAAAACCCAGAAGAATATTCTGCACAGAAAACACAAAGTGAGTAATTCGACTCATTATCGAAAAAAATGAGTCATTTTGTCCGTGTAGTGACACACTTTGGCTCAAAGTGTCTCACTACACGGACAAAATGACTCAATTATTACGATATTGAGTCATATTACTCACTTCATGTTTTCTGTGTGGGCAAAACCCACGGAATCAGGAAGGGACTGAAAACCCAAGCCACACTTGGTCCGGACAGGAATTGAACCCGGGCCATAGTGGTGGAAGGCGAGGAAAGTAACCCACTACGCCAATCCGACTCCCCAATGAAAATTTCTCACAATGTGCGACAGAACACGGAAATAGTGCATCTGCCAGAAACCAGAGTACAATGTATTGGTTTGCGATTGCAACATGTGATCTCAAGAAATCTCTCTCTGTAACTTTGCGTGGTTCTGAAAAGAACCAGTGGAAACTCAATTTTTCGGAGCGTGATTCTCCTTACGAATAGTCCGAGTATCAAATATCCATGGGTGCAGAGCCACACGACGAAGGGCTGATGTATCCTAGCATGCACATTTTATACAACCCCGTGCGCCAGCCAATAGGAGTCAACTTTAGAAATTGTGAAGTCATTTCTGTACTTTTTTGTAATACAACGGAAGACCCGACCGCTGAATGGTCAGAATGTAGAGATCAAGATACAGTCTTGTTTGGCGTAATTAATTGTAGAATCCGCTCACATATTATAGACCCTTGATTCTTTTAAAAATCATATGTACAATAATAATAATAATTACACATTTATACCGCACAACATATCTGTCCAGAAACAGGACACCCAAGGCTCACATCAGGGGAAAAAAAAAATTGGAGGGAAAAAGGTTTGAATCAATGAATGAAGTATTAATCAAATCACGAGAAGGTTTTGGTGTATAAGAAAGTCTTCAAATGTGACTTAAAACACTGTAGGGATGAAGATTTGTGGATGTCTCTTGGGAGAGTGTTACAGACTCGTGGTGCAGCTACTACGAGTGACCTGTCTCGATCCCACGACCGTCTCGATCTGATCTCCGACAACCTGTGGATGTTGCTGGAGCGAAGACCTGAACGGCGGGGAACATTAGTTTGAAAGAGCTCCGAGATGTACAGTGGAGATTGACCGGTAATTGCCTTAAAGGTTGTCAAGGCAAGTTTGTATTCAAGTCGCTGTTTGATGGGGAGCCAGTGTAGTGGCTTGAGGATTGGTGTGATATGTGATGAAGACCGGGAACCGGAGATAAGACGCGCAGCTGTATTCTGCACCTTTTGCAGTCTCTTGATCTGTCGTTGAGGTAACCCAAATAATGTGGAATTGTACAAGTCTAAGTGTGAGGATACCAGTGCATACTACAGTACAAACTCACAGAAGACAATTCATGCCACACAAGTGTGAACTTTCCATTGCTTTCGTGGTAGTTAAGAAAACCAGTGAAAAAATTACTTTTTTTCAACTGCTGACTTACTCAACCCATCTGATATCACCGTACAGTTTCTCTTCAAATCGGATAAACCTAGAGCCCAAATGAGTTAAACCTGTTTAAGGATGGGGTGTAATGGGGACATTCCTCCACACATGGAGCAAGTGGCCCGCATGACTGCACAGCCTTTGTGTGGTAGCGGGACTGCACAAAAGCAGCAGCTGTGGAACTACCCACTAGCCGTGTGCCACGGCATACCACAGCTGGCAACTGCATTCCAATGAGGATTAGCGGCCGCGGCCATGGCCATGACCACTTCCCGTGCGCATGGGGTTAAGCAAACTTTGTCTTTTACTTGTTTGTTGTGATCAGATATTAATGTACCTGCAGTAATTTGTTCTGTACCTACCTTGAAAAGTGGAAGCAGTGTTCCCTTTTGCAGCTCAGCGATGTAGTCAGAGACCAGAAATACGGCAAGTTTGTTGATATCCTTCTTGTAGGTGGCCAACATTGTCAGCAGTCTACCGGGGGCAAGACGATAATTCACCTTCATATTAAACCTCACTGTATCAAATATATACATGTACTTTGACACTCTTTGGAACCATTTTATAGCAGTGTGGAACACGTGCAAAAGTACCACCTCAATGGTTTCAAGGGGCGAGTTGGAAAAGACCACTCGGAGGGGCATTGATGCCATGGGTCTGCACACATTCTGAAAATAAGTCATGCATAATTTATGCACTAGTTGCCAAAATTACAACTTTACTTATCGACGTCTTTACTGTATGTCTTAAAGGGAATACAATTTAGCATCATTTGCGTTTGCTGTAATTTTTCAGAAAAGGATGGATTTGGGGGGTTGGCAATATATAGCAAATATTGTTACACTAACTTTGTTGACGTTTTGGGTTCGTAGATGCTATAAAAACCAAGAAAAACAATAATTTTCCTGTAGTCTAGTTCCCTGACTGCATTTAATATGAAACAGAGCAATTTATAGACATTGGGGAATTGTAAGATCGGGGAACCAGTCTAGCTGGCTTGTACCCGTTCATAGGTGGGTAATCGATTGCAAACAAACGCGGACTAAGTAAACATGGTCAATTGGGGCCAGTATTTGAAGAAAAAAAAGCCATTTTTTTCCAATGCTGGTCGGCCGACTTTACCACTTTACACCACTTTTCTTGAAAATGACAGCACACCAGGTGCACTGCCATGATTTTACAGGATGCTTTAGACTGTCATTCACTAACAGTCCAGCAAGGTATTTCAAAATAATTTGGTAGTTTTATTTTTTGACGTTTGCAAATGTATTTTCCCTTTTAAAACTGTCTTTAAAAAAATAAAATGCCGCCAGGCAAGTTGCCCCCCTTCCCAACGGGATACGCCACCAACTCCTTGAATTACGATTAAATAAACCAAAACAAAACAGCCCCAAAACAAGCTTTGGAATTTTGCACCGGGGTGATATAAATCAAATTAGGTTTTGCCCTTCACTGACATTTTAAACACTGTATACTCAGTGTGTTACCTCCCGAGTGAAAGTTGGAAAAAATCACTCGGGTGAGACTCAAACCCACGACCTCCTGCTTTCTAGTGCAGATGTCTTACCACTCGACCACCGAGCTAACGGGATCGGTTGGCCGGTTCGAATCTGATGTACATAGCAGCGGGTACCGCATAAACTATTACAAGATGGAATTTTCTGCGCCGGGGTGATATAAATCAAATTAGGTTTTGCCATTCACTGACGTTTTAAACACTGTATACTCAGTGTGTTACCTCCCGAGTGAAAGTTGGAAAAAATCACTTGGGTGAGACTCGAACCCACAACCTCCTGCTTTCTAGTACAGATGTCTTACCACTCTTGATGTACATAGCAGCGGGTACCTCAGAAACTATTATAAGATGGAATTTTTGTGCCGGGGTGATATAAATCAAATTAGGTTTTGCCCTTCATCAGATTCGAACCTGCCAACTGATCCCGTTAGCTCGGTGGTGGAGTGGTAAGACATCTGCACTAGAAAGCAGGAGGTCGTGGGTTCGAGTCCCAAGCCTTGCATTACCTTTCCATATTCTCTGCACATATGTACAAGTCATGATCGCTTAGTTTCTCATCGCCATCCCTTGTCTGCTGGCCTCTGCGCATCACCGCCTTCAGAAGATGTGAACATTTGCATTAAGGACAAACAAATTCCAAAACATATTTCAAGGTTTGATACTTTTTCGTCCCAGTCAGGATTTTATGAAAAATTGTAACATCATGAAACATGCAGCAAGCTCACACTCCAAAATTTGTATCCTTGTGGAGACATTTCTTTGTTCTTGTGTAGTAAAGTGTTCAATTTTGAAAGTGAAGTTTCAAAATGCTCTTATTTTAACCAGAATTAGTTTCCTTGGCTGAAATTTGGAATTAATATCCCTTTTCTAAAACTCTTCCATTTGCGACAGATCAACCCACCTTGGAAATTCCTAGTTTTTGAGCAAAACCCATATATCTATTTCGTGAAAACCTTGTGGATACCTATTCATCTATAGAAATTGCCCTGTGGAGACCTTTGCAATGTTTTGTTCCCTACTGTGTGTGAGTCTCCACAAGGATACGACTTGGTGGTCATTTTGACAGAAGCGTTTTGGATTTGCGCAAACACTTTTCACACTGATTTTTTTTTTACATTTCTTATTAGTGAATGCAAAAATAAAAAAAAATAAATCATGAGTTTTAATTGCCCTGAGCAATAACAGCAGGACAAGTGGTACATAGCAATATATGAGCTTGATAATAATGTACATTCATTTTACAGCAGCATAATTTACACATGTACAACTGTACAAAAATGTGAGGTGTTTTGGCACAATGAGGAGGAATTGGGAACAGGCCAGAGTGGAGAAAAATGGGGTAAAATGAATGGGGGTGATTTCTTTGGATTGTCAGCTTTAATGATATTGGTAGTCTTTGAAATGTCCACTACACATGATTTGAAGATATACTATAAAAACGTGAGAAAAAGTTTTTTAAGGAAAACAATTGTCCTCTTTCGTTTTCACGGACACAAAACTTGTAACTTTATAGGCCTTTTTGTCAGTATTTTACTTTATTAACATGTTGATAAATGCAAACTTATAAACAGTCATGACTTGTCAACGGAATGTCCGATTGAAGTGCAGCAAACAGTATTGTAAGGAGAATTTGATTCTCTTTCCTAATACCCACAAACCCTTATTTAGATCTCTGCCCGGTTCTGTCTCTTTTTGCCAGAACGCCCAACATACTTTGTACAAATTTGTACGTATGCAAAATGTACAATGTACAATTGTACTTTGTGCATTGCTTAAATTTTGTTCCTTCAAATTCTCTAATGGACATACTGGGCTTAAAAAATTTGTGCAAAGTCCATTTCTTCCACATGCTAAATAGGTCTCATTTGTTAATTGCATACTAAAAAATGTAATAGGGATAATAACGGCCTTGATTACTGTCTTACACCGGTGTTTGTGCTCTGTCTTTCCATGTATGTCTGTCACTTGTCTGTCTGTCCACAGGCTGGGGAACAAAAGCTGATGCTTCACCCTGGACCTAGATGCTGCCATTTAGTTTAATGTTCACTATTGTAAATATATCTAGTATGTATTGTCAATTTGAATATATAACATTATGTATTATGTATCATCCTTATGCAGCATTGAAATAAATGTATCGAATTGTCTCTCCCAAATGACGTCACATCCTACAAATTGTCAC